>OZ026627.1:82224190-82539690 GCA_964020975.1 Hermodice carunculata | reverse complement strand
CACGGTTTTGGAGAAGAAGTAGAATATAGCAAAAACACACATTTTTACATGAACAAATATTTGAATACTCACATCGCCACCTGTTAAACAAATAAAGGGCTCAGGGTTCCCCTAGCTTTGGGTCTCCCTAAGCAATTTTGAAGCAATTGGCCAATCGGTTTCGCAGACGATTTTTAACATTTGGCCAAAAATAAACAAAAAAAACTCATAGAAAATCTATAATCACTGGAGCGTGACCATATGAACAAACATGGTAGAGACCCAGCCAAGGTACGTTGCCATTAAGTTTTAGGTGAATCTGGCCAGTGGTTTTGGAGGAGTCGAAAATGTGAATCGTGGACGCTGACGGACGGACGGACAACGGATGCCTGACCACCACATTACCTGAGCTGACTGAGAAGTCAGCTTAGCTAAATAGCAGGGATCCACAGCGTAACCACCTGGTGATCAGCTGTATCTAACCCTTCTACATTGTACGTTTTCATCAAATTTCAACACAATTTGAGACATGGCTTTGGAAACAAACGCAGCGCCACCTTTTGAAAAAGTTAAGGTCTATGGGTCTTCAGAAGTACCCGATGCAATTTCCAAGCAATTGGCCATGCGGTTTTGGAGAAGCTTTTTAAACATTTGACCGAAAAATTAACTAAAACATTTATAACAAACAAAAAGAGTCATTGGAGCGCGACCGTTTGAACCAACTGCCTTTTCATTCACCATACGTGCATTCTCACCAAGCTTGAGGTGAGTCTAGCAGACGACTTTGGAGAAATCCAAAACGTCAATTGTGGACGATGGAAAATGGACAAAGACCTTCCACATTACCGGTTAAAATGAGGTCTTTAAGGATATAGAAAAAAACGTTCATAATTTTGCATCAATAATTGATGATATATAATTTTTCTAAATAATAAAAGAGTCAAGCCTGTGTGAGAATCTTTTGACGGAACATAAAAGTTGACCCGTCGTAAAAAGTCATCCTAATATTGTAATACCAAATGACCAAAATGTCACTCCTACCGGTGATATTTTAAAGGTAACTCCCACAGGACCACCAGCACACGAAAGTGAAAGTGAAAGATGTCATAGCGATACTTCTTGAGCACCAAAGGTCACACCGACCGAACAAAAAGTAGAACACCAAATCGAAGCACGTCATGGTGCTGAACCATCACACGTCACCCTCACGGGGCCACCAGCACATCACAACTTAGGATCCATGGTGGTATGTGAGATACTTACGGACCGGAGCTGCTAGCAAGGCAAATGGAGAATCAAAATGGTGATATGAAGGTGCTAAAGTACCGCAGATCACAACCACCACCCAGCCACCAGCACACCATATCGTAAATAGCCGTTATATGATATTAAAATGCTTATGCACCAAAGGGCATTCTGTCCGGGCCACCAGTACCTAAATGTTGGGAAACCATGGTCATGTGATAATGCTTACGCACCCAAGGTCACCCTTTGGCCTGCCCCTACGATCTAAAATCTCCAGGGTTCATTCGAATTGCTACAGCATGGCTCATCGTACTTTTATCGTCTATGGTATTTTCATGTACCACAAGTGATAGAAGAACTAGTTTTTCATGTCGGGTGTTCCCTCGTCTATTGGGGAGGAAGGGGCAGTCCCTTATAAAATCCGTATGCTTTCTGGCAATATATTTTTTGCCATGTGGGAAAAAAATTAAAGGCTTTTGTTTGCAAATATAGTTCAGTACCATATGTCATCTTTATAGGAAACATGAGGGTCACATTATGCACATACAAAATTTCGTTAAAAACAGAGAGAGAAAGAAAAAAAAGCCTGCTCTGGCAACATGCCCCATGATCAACCGTAGGTTAATTGGCATGTTCAATGACTGTTGATATGTTAGTCACTCAATAGGGCTCGTCTTGATTCAAATAAAACGTACATTGACTCTTTTGGGGTCATTTGATAGATGGAATTCCTAGCTTCTCTTCCACATGGTCCATGTTTGCCTGAGAACGATGCGTGGCACACTGTGGACGCGGTAATAACTGTGCAGCAGTCGATATACGCGCATAGGGTGAACTTGGATGGGACACGTTATCTCCGGGCCTGAATTGCCTGTGTTTGGGACATTTACAAATATGATCCAGACCTAATCCAAACATCTTTTTAGAATCAATACAAAAAGAATAAAACAAACAAACATAAGCAAAACGACACGTCAATATATGTGCATCAACCATCGAATAGGGCCCATATGTCGCAGATTTTGACAACTTGCTCTGATGTACTTAATTGTGAAATCCAGCCAAATCGGGAACAGCTGACAGTGGTCTAATCTTTTCACGCCTGTAAAGCCATGACAAAAATACCGATCGTTGCAATGGCTTCTAATCTTGAATACTGGTGCTATTATTATGCGATTTTTCAGAGTTTAGATCTTATGCACATCCGAGTTTAGATCCTGTGTCAACCATTCGCTCGTACTTCCCCACTATCAGCATACATGGAAATGTAGATTGTGTTTTAGAAGTTACATTCATAAGAGGAAACAGTTGTGGCACAAAAAAAAAAAAAAAAAAAAAAAAAAAAAGGGCCGTGACATTTCTGTGCTCTGCTGAACTTTCAAGAAAATAATAGAATGGGTCGGTAAAATTGAAAAGTAGGTGAATGTCAAACACGTGCATTTTTAACCCTGCCCACATGGAATGGCATATTCGTGTCCAGTATTTAAAGTTTTCCATCACTGAAACGTGACCTATTATACCAATTTGGTAGAGGGCCATCACGGAAGATATAGTCACTTCTGGTTTGAAGAGGTCAGATAGCAGGAGCACATGGTGGACGACAGTGGTTAAAACGAAATCAATGTTCATTCTCGGGAAATTTGAAGAAATCTGGTGGACCGTTTTGGAGACGAACAAAAGTCCTAACCTGAGGCTAGCAGAGTGGAGCTGCTGCTATAGATCAGCGGAATCGATATAATATCCAATGCAGGATCTTTTAAAAACACTCCCACCCCAACCCCTCAATCCCCCCCCCCCCGACACAAATATTCTTGGAGTGGGACCACTTTAAAACATATTTATATACCCACCAAAGGTAGCTTACATCCACGCCAAGTTTGAAGTAGATCTAGTATATTGTTTCGCAGAAAATCATGTAAACAAACAAGCATATTGGGGTTACGGTATTGCACATGTACTTTTACAGGCTATTTCATATGTATGTATGTATATATATATATATATATATATATATATATATATATATATATATATATATATATATATATATATATATATATATATATATATATGAAATAACCTGTAAAAGTACATGTTCTCATGTTGAAATTGCTCAAATCAGGAAAAAACATTAGAAGCGCAGAGCGGATATTGGACCAAGTTACATTCCCACCTTTAGTTTGAAAACAATCCAGCTTATGGTTCGGACAAAGATGGGTCAAAAATTACAAAAAATATAAAGAAATAAAACGAAAATCGCATAGACACCTGCTGCATAAATTAAGTTTACGGGTACCCAAAGGTGTTCTTATTCTATTCGCAAAGCGGTTTCAGAAAAGCGCTTAAAGTTTTTCCTTGCTTTGTTTTGTTTTTTTGTTTGTTTCTTTTGTTTTGTTTTTGAGTATTTTTTTGGTTTAGTTTTTTGTTTTTTTTAAGCAAATGTCTTGGCAAATCACTTGAAGGCAGCTATTTGAAGTCTTTTATAGAGCCCCACTAAAGGTATAGACCTGTCAAGTTCGAAAAGGACCCGAAGACAATTTTTTTTTGGGGGGGGGGGAGACATCGAAAATATGAACTTGTTGTTTGACGGCCAGTGACAATAAATAATGACGGACGGAGGAGCATGTGATAAACTCAACTAACAAGTAAGCTGAATTAAAAAGAGAACAGATCGCTTGTCACCCGTCAAGTAAATGTGGGTCAACTGTTATGAGGAAGTGTTCTAGCCCAAGTTAAATACAATCAGTTAAACTATTTTCCACTATCAACCCCCCTTCCCCCCAAAAAAAAAATCTATTTTTTTTTCAATAAAAAAGTGTGAAAATCAGGAAATCATAATTATGGTAAAAATGGTTTATTATCTAATATAAACAGAAACTGAACAAACCCAAATTTGTAAGTGCAAGTACCGTTTGAACACTATCAAGTCTTATTCCGTACTATTCAATTAAAAACTATATTTCTTAATCATTATAACAATCTATTTTGTGCAAACCACAAATCATATTCATAAAATCTGAAATTTAGAAGAAAGTTTTAGGCGTTATTAGCCTTTATAAAAAATCGGGTCATCAGCGGAGAACCAGTGCAAGACTTGTTTCGCTGCCACTGTTTTCCGGACAAGTCATTCTGCTAACTGGCGGCACCATATTTGTATTTCAAATACAAACATCCCGAGCTGATGTATTACGGAATTCAGCGAATAATTTATGATGTTCCTTTTTCGATAGGCCTACTTATAATTGTAACCCACATTACACAAATATAACGCAACTACTTTTACAAAACATAAGTCGCAATACCTTGTGAGATGAATAACTTTATAATAACCAGGAATAGGCCTAACGATGGTCCAACGATCCTGTCTTTTGCATCCTATGATGTAATTACGTGGACGACCACTGGCTTGACAGCTCTGCGTTGTATCCACCGTGTGCAGGACTAACGCTGGCCTGCCAGTTTGGATTTGCGGGTCCAACTTGATTAGCACAAACGTTGGTCTAGCAATTCTGCCTTGTGCACCCAGCTTGATGATAACCAGAACTAACATTGGCTTAACCAATAACCGTTCAGGTTTGTGTATTCAAGACACGAATAAACAGAACTGGTTCAGAAACATAAATGTTGGAAAGGTTCTGGATTGGGATAGGGCCAGTAATATGCCTGCTTCGATTTGAAGGCTTTGTGGATCAGTTACACGAGACACAGACACGGATGTGTATGCAGATATAAAAAGTAGGGGAAATTTTACATTTTCACCTGTTGGGTTGCAATATTATTACAATAGAATTTCACAGAAATTTGCTTGCAGATCTGTACTGTTTCACTGTGACTTTCTGCCAGGGAGGAGTCATAATTTGTCAATAGGTTTGAATTGTTCGCCAGTAGGTTGCCATAATTTGTCAGTAATTAGATTACCTTTTTCTGTGTTTGTTACTACAGAACGGCCAGTAAATTAACGTTAGTGTCTGTAACTACTATAAACTGCCAGAAAACCTTGCGGTACGATATTTTAACTCTCGTTGTGCCAACTGCGACTGCAGTTCAAATATTTAGGGCTCAATTATAATAATGATGCTAGATTCATATTCCTTGTGAGAGGACCTTTCATTCAAATATTTGCATGTTCCAGAGGATACAATAGTCCAGATCAACAGGTAACCTGAACCACAATGACATCACACATGGCCCCCAAGGTAGTGGCAAATAGTCTGGTAACTCTCTAGTACTAAAGGTAGCGAAGCCACAAAAATATTCACTTCCGAGGACAAAGAACCTTAAGGTTTCACATATGAATGTGTCATAATTTACATCAAAATTAACATATCTTGTCACTAAAGACGTGATAAATGACTTTTAATCGAGAAATTTATAGATATCAAGGTTATAAACAGGTTTACAGAAAATACCAACATGCACCTCCAACACAAGGAAGTAAGCTTACTGAACAATTTAGCATTAAGGGGCGCATTTGTGCAATGTAATTTCGACCACACAAACTATGTATGCCTCTAAATTTTCAAAATAAATAATGTGCGAGTAAAATTTTTTTTTTAATTTTTCTTTCGCAGATGAGATGTCCCTATATAATGCCGTTATTGACCAGTGCAGCTTTTTTCTCCCGTTTATTTAGGTGGAACTATTATGTGTTTGAATAAATTGAAATTTACCGGAAAAAAGATCTTTGGTTGAAGGAGCAATTTATTTTGTAAACAGCTAGGATAGGCAATACAAAAATTACAGACTTGGGCGTTTCCCTTCGTTTTATGAATACATATTTGCCAGAAACGTTGGCTGAAATTTACATTTGTTCATTTTTTCAGCCCGTGCCTTCATTGACATATCCGTACAATACTCGATAAAATGGGGCACTTATATCCAAGACTGTATAATGCTCAGATATCAAATTGACCTCTAAAAACCACTGGAGGTCCCGCAATTTTGATCGTCCCCTATTTATCTCTTATCATGCTTGTAATCAATTTTGATTTCACATATTAGCTTACTTTGTAAAGTCAGCCTTATAGTATTTTGCTGACGAAGGTGCACAACGAGCAATGAAATATTTATCGTCATAAAGTGCGTATTGACTCTATAGGTTTTAAGCACTCGGTTTGGTGTTCCAAGCAGATTTGCTCTCGGCTTACTAACTTGATGTCGATATATGCTCTGACGAGAACCATGTCGTCGTCAGGAAAACGATAATAAATGTGCTTCACTCAGAACTGGACAAGAATGGACCAAAGATGATAAACTAATTTTTCTTTCAATTATTCAAGTGCTTATATACCTGGCTACAGCTGCAAATATATATCAATATATCCTAGTCGTTGTTTAGTTTTCCTACTTTGTTGACGTAAATAATTCTTGCTGGTCAATATGACGTGGTTGGTCAGCGTTTTGTAAATAATCACATTAACATCACTCACACAGAATGCAGAATTTCACATGGAGGCCCGATTGCTGGGGCCAAATGTCATAAAGAAACGTCGCAGGCGCCACCCTCTTTATTTACTTATTCATTCCAGCTACAAACAAACCTGCGTATCGATGAGAATAGAAAGTCAGCGCAAAGCATATTGAGAATTATCAAAATAATTGCGATGTTCATGCGGATTATATTTTTTTAAAATGTGTCATTAAAGTCAAAAAGATGTATTTGTGCATATTTTGATTCACCAAACTCTGCCTGCTAATATGATATGCCAATTCAGTAAATCCCCGTTTCAAAATTGGACTAAAGCGAAACCAAACGGCATGTCATTTCGTCAGGCGGAGATTGTCAGTGCCGAATTACAAACTTGCGACGGGAAAAAATGAGTGGTACCTTTCAAAGAAAAGTTCTCCCGAGATTTGTCACAAACAAATAAATCTGTCACAGCAAGATGTTTTTCTTTAGTCTAAGCATGAAGCAAGTTCCACTGGAAACGGAGAACTGTCGCCATTGTGATTTCGTCATTCATAAATCATAGAACGGAGGCACAGAAATATGAACTCAAACACTACTGGCTCTTCAGAGAGCACATCAATTCATGGCAAATTACTTCTGCTCATTAAAAGTGGAGGCGGGGGACCAGCAGGTCTTGTCGTTTTGTCTACTTCGGTTGAAGAGATAGGGTAGTGTCGGTTTTCCTTAGAGTACCGCTGGGCTCGAAGTGTTCATATTCGTACCTTTTGGGGTTAAACGCTGAAGAGGTCAAGTCTACCCTTGGTGCAGACAGATCACACCAATTTGTGGACAGGACACTGATAATGGTTTTTGAGGCCTCATTTGAATATATGTTCAAAAGCGCAAACGTTTCGTCAAATTTGGACAAACGATGCTTGACATAGGATTGGTCTTAGCAATAACGCTATAAACGGGAAAGATAAATGTTGGATTTTGCGCAGTTCGCTGAGAGCATACGAAAGTATATGCATATATTTTCTCACATACGCTTATAATTAATGTAGTGGTGTCTTGTAGCGCGTAACTCGGCAAGTATCTTAACCAGTCTTTTATGACCGCTTTATGCAACATTTAGCGCTACCTGGTCGCAGATTTTCAGTGTTGTTCATTATGGTAATTTATCTTCCGCCAGAGGTCACTCCAGTTTCACGACTGTGCATTGCACATTTTGAACACTGTGTGTGAGCCATTCATTGCCTCTCAGAAATAACCCGTCCGAGTTGATGTTATGTAATAAGAAAGTGAGACCTTAAGAAAAAAAATAAACACAAACGTTCGGTTGCGAATATGAAACGAACCCAGCAAACATGAACCCCAGTGCTAAGGACCTCGTGGTCTTAAGTACTGATTTACCAGCAAGAAGGGAATCAGAATTATGATACCTCCTAATGACGACTTGTGCAAGAGGAAAATCGACTAAGGGCATAAAGGTACATTGTCAAAATATCCTATTTCTAATAACAGGGCATATGTGTCGTCAGAGAGTTTACCTTTGTGCCCGCGTGATTTATGTTTGGCACTAATTTTACCCCAGGCTATCAACGAAGGGTAATTACCTATAATCACGTGATTTCTTCACTGCTGGATTTTTTTCACAATTACAGTGCAAAACCTCAGCCTCAGACTGTAAATGCACTTTTTTTCGCGCGTATGCATCGTCACGGTGTTTAAATTTCTGGTATTTAACTGAAATTTTTATTTCCCTTTTTAGACGTAGCTTCTTTCAAACGTATGTAAATATACTATTTGATTGTGGTTTTCTTTTCACGTTTTTTCCCCGTCAGCAAAACAGGCAAAAATAAAAATACAGCAAAATTAAATGCATTTGTAATATTATTTTCCAAAATGGCCGAATTGTCAACCAGCCCAGAAGCTTTCATAACTTGCATGCTGCCATGGAAGCCTTTCTAAACAGGGCCCAGCAATCAAGCATATGGCTTTTTAAAGTGGGTGTATACAACCATGTCGACGAAACCTTTCATCTAACAGGCGGCAAGAGCATGCGTTAAAGTAAAACGAAAAAGGTGGTAGGTTTTTCCAAAGGGGCAGATACATAATGGTCTAAATAATCAAACGTGTCTTATTTATTTTGATTCAGCTAATCAAGGGTTATATATTTTATACTTGAAGAAACAGTTTTGTCCTCAACTTTATTTTTCGCATGTCCTGGTAACTATGCCCACTGGACAATTCAGAGGCCACTAATCAATACATTTTTCAACCTCATTAATTATAGGATTTCATGAGTGTGAATCCAGGGGACGTTTACTGACAAATTTATCATACTGTTTTCTGTTATGAATCAGAAACTAATTCAACGGTCAATTCAGTGTTTGGCATGCACCATCTACAGCTGTTTGTGCTACGTAAAAGTGTTGTGTTTGAAGAATTTGTAACCCTACGTAAGCCATTTTTGTTTACAATCTGTAACTCATGACCTGAGACAACCACTTTTCCCGAGCAGGAATCAGGTCTTCAAATAAACCGTGTGGTTTAATGATGTTGACCTTATTTGTAATATTGCTTGCGATTCCTTCCAGTCAAAACAGATCTTGTCAACAACGTACCGACAGACGTCTATTACACTGCTTCAGTTCTTAACTTTTTTAGTCCCTATTGCGACTGAAGTCGAAGTACTTGAGACAAACTGTTCTGAATTATAATAAAGGTGTCAGATTCATGTTCCTTGTAAAAAGACCTTTCATTCAAGTACCAGCATGCGTAAGTTACAGAGAACATGATAGTCCAGGTCAACAGATTTCCTCGGACGCGCTTTGAGCGCAATACGGCCAAAACACGCCGAGGAAAGCCGTTAACTCAGTCCAACATGTGGCAATGAAAGAGTTAAAGTCATTTCAAGCCGGCATTATTAACATTCGCGCAGCTATCGTTAGAGCAAAAGATGTTGAACACTTGACGCTGATGCTGGCAGTGTCATTTGCATCAGTTGTAACATCTATGCCGACCCACCATACACACTCTGCTCTCATATCCCCACAAAATTAAAATCAATTTTGCTAAGCCCAGAGTAGCGTTACACGCGGCAAGAAGCATAACGCAGATGCAGCTAATTCAATTTTTGCGGGCATATTTTCCTATCTTTCTCACATCGCCGGACACAGAAACGATGACATTGTGTGATTGAAACACCAGACAGACTCAGAGAATCGTGCGTTGACATAATAGCAGTTTGGCCAGTACAAAGACAAGCACCAACAAACTGCCCTCACGACAACGTGTTGGTGTGCAGGTATTTCAGAAAACAAATCAACACAGTAAATATTTACATGCTCATTCGGATTTAAGCCAACCTAAAATTGAATATGAACAGTCCAAGGCACTCAAAAAAATAATAATAGTGACGCGGCCATCAATCCTCGCTTTCTGACATCAAAACAAAAGAATTATTACTGATGATGGTACAGTGGTGTTCCTGAGCACGACACAATGTTAGGACAGATGATTTATTACAAGTTCCCGCATTGCAATTGACACAAAGCAACAGACTGCGTGTACACTTCCAATACTTCCCATTCATTTTTGAAACTTTCACTTTCCACTCACTGTAAATTCGCTGTATTGAATTTTTGTAGGTTTGCTTTCTTTCTGATGTAGCACTACCGTGAAAATAAAAACAAAATAATTTTTTGTTTCAAAAATAGACTTTTATCCCATGTCCCAATTAATGAAACTAAAATTTCAGTTATATGACTGATACGCAAGAACCTTGATATTTTGTACACGCAAAAATTAGTTTAATACAGTATTTTTATTCTGCATGGAGCTTTTTTGTTTCTCAATTCGTTTTCGGTGATCAGTCTTATGCGTCTTAAAACCATATTGACAGTGGACCGGCAAACACCTGAAGCGGGTAACGCGGGTGCAACTGATTACCAAAGGGAATTGATTGGCTACATGCTATACACATTTAACGGTAAATCACGTGACAATGCTGATCATTATGGAAGAAATATACCATCCCGTTGTGACCACGACGAACAAACAGTTTGTTACTAATTCGTTCATTGACACTAATGTGTCAACATTCATTAAAAAGCTCGTACCCTCTTCTAATGGTGGTGATCTACGCAGGAGGTCGTGACCTTTCGCCTCTTTATGTGGCCTTCATAGCCCATAAATATAAAAAGCCCACTGGTACAAGTTTTATGAGACGCAGACCAATTCTTCATTTTGTTTCAATAGGGGAGAAGTCGTCCGGGGCAATGTGGACCATTCATTGAGTCTAATTTTCATTTATGTGGTCCGTTATGTCTGTAAACAAAGTTTATCTTTTATGAAGCCATCATTTGCCGTGATTACTGAGCGATGAAGTCTTGCAGCTATCTATCACTTTGACGGGCATATTTGCCTCCGCCATTCCTTCTTCCAGCAGTAAACGGTACAATACCTCGCTTCCTGGTTGCCTTTCATCCACACGTACACATGCTCAATCACTCGATACGTGATCCTTGTCAACGCCAGAGCTTTTAGTTGGGGACAGTTTTACGGTATAAAACCCCCAAACGAAGCCTCCAGAATGCCACGAAAGTAACGACCTCGGCCGTGTCTCACACGCCGGGCCTCTCCCCCCCCCCCCTCTCTTTTTTTTTCTTTTCTTTTTTTTTCTGCTCCACGAGGGCCGTTTCTCATTACCTCATTGGATTTGATCTTTGATCTAAAAAGACAGAGAGAATGTTGGCGTGTCTTCGGGCAGGTGTAGTCAATGTGGTAATAACGAGCAACCTTTTTAAGACAGCAAGCTGATTAGATCTGAGGAAAAAACGAGAGGGAGGGGGAATGAATGGTAAAAAAGTCTGACTACCCCGTAACCAGAAACGCATGCTTTGGAAACCTGGAAAGCTTCTCAGTTGTGGTCGTGTGACCTGAGGTAGCGTCGGGAGAGTTTCTTGACCTCGGGGCTGGTCGTATATCCTGACGGTTTTAAAAATTACACGCATCATAAAATTCACCCTGCGCTTCTGTTATCCTTTATCATTTTGTAACAAATCCATCGTACCGCGGACATTTTACATTAGCGCTAATGAATTCGCTATATGTAAGTAAGGTTTGATCAGAAGATAGCCAGCGATAATCGACGTCAAGCATATCGATCGTGAAAAGGAGAAAAAGAAATGTCGAAAGGGCAAAAATCAAAAGAAAGAATGACCACTAATGCACTCTCCCACAGCCCGACACAGGTCGTGAAGAATGCATTCATATTCTGTTACCTTTATCTACATTCCAACAAAATACATGGAATATCCAATTTACCCATCATCGTTAGTTTTACAACAGAGTATTATCTACTTTTTCCAAGGAATATCAGTCCCAAAATGAAGAAGAGTTCAAAGGCAGAACAGGTGTGCAACTCCCGCGGATTCTGTACATAGTTACGTAATGTGGCCGCGTGATGGCGTTGCATCACTTGAAACGAGCTCTGGTAAATCCAGATGGGTTTTGTATCAAAACATTCATTGTTGGGGGATCAGCAATGGTGTATTTACCCGTCATTCCCGTTCATTTCAGTGTAAAACACAACGAATCGCGAATCTAGCGTAATGCAAAATGAACGTCGTGTTTTTTTTCTTTATTGCGGATTGTTTAAAAAAGAATGGGCTTTGTTACCGAATCTTTTGACATGGTTAACAAAAACATTGTTTTGTTTCTGTTGTTGTTGTGGCCAAATATTTATACAGTGTGTAAGCTGTTCAGTGTCAGGTCGGTTGTACAAGACATTGGCATGTATCGCTGTTTAGTCTTTGTTCCCGAAGCTTGACATTTACACGTGAAATCCAAGGGCAAGCTGACAGCGCCCCAGGTGGCATCCAGCGATGCGTGAACGATACAGCGATGGCACAGTAGACTTGTCGTGCTTGTGCCAATAAGCCACTGTAAGTCACGTGCAGGAATCTATTGCTCTACCGAACACTAAGTGCTTCTAATATCGCTGGAAATATTTACTTCAATGCGTAAAAGAGTGGGCGCCTGCGTTTGGGGTTGTAAAGGGAAAGAATACAGCTACCTGCAAACAAAATATGAATTCAAAGTTTGGAGGCCAAATAGTATTATGTTGGCTTCAGAGGCCTATTTGTTCCAGCAACAAAAATTATTGATCCAAGGTTGTGTCTAAGGTGGTTTCCATGACAATGAGGGGACTTTCACAGACAATCTTTCGGGCTCTTGTGTGGCCTTCATCTTTAACTCTGGAGACATTTTTGTCGAACGCATCCACATTACCCATGGGGAACAACTGAATGTTATTAGAACACCCGATTCTTTATTTGCATTGCGAGTTGTCATAGGAATCAGTGTAAGTGGGATTCAGCAAGAAGTGGACTATTTAGAGCAAGAATTTGCCTCCTAAGCAGACCAAACGTCTCGTATCATCTGCATTATACACTTGAGTGGAGTCGTTAAAACACGGAGATTGATCTGTCTTTCAGGCAAAGCACGAAATCACAGTTGGAACGTTTAAATGAAAAGACTTAAGTTCCACGTATACTCCACCCTGAAGTGTTTGGTACAAAGAAATACTAAACGTTGCCTATGCAAGAAGCAACCCTGGGCACTGGTCTTTCCTGACAGAATCACAGGTCATGTTGACACAAAATGTTTAATCTGGTTTAAGGCTGACATTTCAATTCAAAATGCTTCCTTAATCCGGATTAACTCTTTTTCGCGTGAATAGGGTCTCAGTAGTGTGCATATATGTATATATATATATATATATATATATATATATATATATATATATATATATATATATATATATATATATATATATTGAAACTGTTGTTAAGAATACTAGAATATAAATCGTCTGTCCGCATTTTCAGCAATGATTATGCGAGTGTCACTTGTCAGTCATTAGAATTAACCAATACATGCAAAGCGTGTTAAGTCAGTGCGGGTGGGACCAACCTTTGGGCAATGTTCCATCACGTTTACCGGGTAACTTGACAAAGGCTGGCCAGCTTTTCATGGTGATACCACCATAGCCCTGTGTGGGTTACGACTGGCCAGTATTTTATAGTAATAGCGCTTAGTAGGTCAAGCCCATCCATTTTTAACCGGTATGATTCTGTGTGTGCAAAGACAAAGCAGTAATTTGCAGTAGTAGCATTGTATGGATAAAACTATCTAATTCGTAGGTTTATACAATGGTCCATTATGGACATTTGTTTGCATGTCATTGATTTCAACACAACTGTATAATTCAAACGTACCGTTTCAACCTTTAAATCTTTAAACATGCATTAAAACATGCCACAGTCGCTAGCCAATGGCCCAACTGCTGTACATCAGGAGAAAATGGCTTCCTGCTTCCTTTACATTGTGAGGAATTTCTGATCATGCATGACATATGTAAAGAAACCGAATCACCCAAATCCCCCCCCCCTTCTTAAAATGCTGAAGTTACTGCCACTACCTAAAGCAGTACGTCTTGCAGAAAACAGAAAACAAGACCGAATCAGTGAATTTGTTCAAAACGTTCCTTTTCTGCTCCCCCTAAGAAAAAAACCGTTGGCTAGAAGTATCATCATGTCAAAACAATTGTCATTTTACCTTCCGATTTCTTTTATAAATTTACTTTCTCGATTAAAGTTTGGGTACTAATGTTTCGTCGATGATACAACCATTACGTATAGGCCCTATACCAGGGTTCGGTCAAGCTGACACGAATCAGAAGCCACTGTGATAGAGTGTATGTTTACTGTGATATGATTTGTGTTCTTGTCATCATAATAAATACGGATATCATCGTCAAGCGCATCTGATCTTCAGCAGCATCGGATGAGATCCGTACGTGGTTGGTTAAAAGTGTGTGATTACATAGCACATTACGTCATCATCCATTGTATGTCAACTTAAGGAGACAGTTTGTACTGAGTGGCTTTCTCTACCCCTTGTCTCTATGACATAAGAAGCGGAACTGTCCGTTTATTTTTGGAGAGCTTCCAATAGGTAGATGTCAAGTTACAGGTATCTATTTGATTTAAAGATCATTACCGTTGCTCGGAGGAACTGGTGAAAGAAGTGGGGCGGCGCGCCGATGGGGCGGCACCATAGGGTTCTGGGAGCGGCTTCAACCTTACATAACCTATTGCCTAACAACCCTCCATTTTTCTCCCCAACCCTTTGGTGACATCGCAATGACTGGTTAAATAAGGATGAGCCAGATGTTTGCAGTCAGTTTTGAAGCCCAGCCAATATTTCAGATCAATTTGTATGGTGACCCGCAGCAATACTGTGCTCTTCCTGAGACTCCTGGTTTGCCTTATACATACTCCAGGTTTGCCTTAAACACACACATATGCCTATGGGTATACTGCCGATGAAACACTATGTCCCCTGTCAATTTCTGCAGAAGAAACACCCTAACGTCCCCTGTCAGTTCCTGCAACAACACTACAGAGACCCAATGTCAGACCTTTTGAATTAGCACTAAATCAAACGTCTGGTTACAAAAAAAAAAAAGATTGGAATCGAGTACATGAACTCAGTACAAAGCAGCTTTCCACTGGATAATGAAGCTGGGACACAATAACGATTCGAATCTTTGTCTGGAACTAACTTAACACAGTTAATTAGTGGGTGACAGAGAAACGTTTCTGGAAGTACTCAGTCATTGCCAGCATTGATGGTATTACCTGCCTGGGTTGCAATTAGTCACCACCTGGAATTCTTTTTTCTTTTTTTCTTCCTTTTTTTTTTTTTTTTTTTTAAATTTTGAACTCGTCCTAGTGAAGGATAAGCTATAAATTAGTAGCAATTATGACGGGAATTCTATATTCGGAGCATTCATTTTAAGAGCTATAATTCTTGTACCAACATGTCTATTCCAAAATCAGTGGTTTTTGCCTTGCCAGGCAGGTAACAACTGCTGACTCAGGTAATTGAGACCATATTTAGCATGGAATGAGTTTAATAATCACGTTTTTTTTCTTTTGCCTAGCTGCTAATCTATTGTTTCAGAGAAGGTAGAGCAAATTTGTACAGCACAATCTAAGATAATTGTTGTAAGTATCTCGCAGATTGAGTGAGAACGCCAACAAACGGGAGAGTCCTTGTATGGTCACCACATTGCGAATCATTACTCAATGCGTGACAAGCGCATTGTGTTCAGGAACTGGCAACAGGCCAGTTCCATCTCAAGGGAGTGCTTAAAAACCACTTTCCTCAATAAATCTTGGGTAAAAAATAAGTATCATGTTGATCTGAATGATTTTAAGAGCACACCTGTACAAAGGAAATAGATTACAGCATTTATCTGACACTTCTACCAACATTGCCTGCCACACCGACCAATCTCCGTGTCTTTTCCATTCCACTCTAGTGAAGTAGTGACGATACGGGGCTTGAACTGCTTAAGAGACATTTAGCATCCTGGTTATATAACAGAACTGAGCGGTCACGTGACAGTGCGAAATGCATTTTTTTTTTCTGAATTTAAGTTTGGTTTCATTTGAACATATTTTGTTTCCAACAGAACTGTCATCGGAGAGAGCGTAAGCTGAATGAATCAATTTTCGTGTGATAATTTTTTTAATATACGTGAAAAAACTTCACTTCTGTCGTAACTTCGGTTTAACTTTTTTCAAGATGTCTTTTTTATCATGAATAATAAAAACTCCTTCCTAATTAGAGGGTACTGTCAGGTAAAGTTGTTCAGAGAACACACTTCATCCATGTATCTTGTTCCCCTCAAACCACCCTAATGTCAAATGTCGTCTGTTCACTCAGCCTGAAGAATTAGGATAATTAGCTCTTGTACTTATTTTATGGATTCGTGCATTTTGCGTCGATAAAGTAATGATTTTTGCCAAAATTAAGAGTAGGGCCTAGGGCATTAAACTACGATCAATTTTCGTCAGTGTTACAAGAGAAGATTGAAACATTATATCTACATTACAGTATATTCAGTGATGCCAGCAAGACAATTATGTATGGTTGGGAATTCTGCCCCCCCCCCCCCCCCCTCCTCCTCAGCCCAACTTGTGCGCGGCGGAACGCGTTGCATGGATTGCAAGGGCTTCCTTTCATGCCCGTGTAAAACCAGATACTCTGGTGAGCAAAAGCAAGTCTGGCATCATACGGTTAAGAGTTTGACCAACGGTGTGATCTTTACCTCTAATTATATCCATGAATTTGGTACATAGCTGGCCCTGCCAATAACAGAAAATACATGTACTGGTATGCAGGTACACAGACGGTTCTTTGCAGAGAAACCTCCGTGCACCCGTGCTTTCGTTCCGAGGCTGTCAGAGGAATGGTACCTAGCTTTATAGCAAAGCCATGGCTTAATCGCAGATCAACTCTGCTGCTTTGCAGCTCAGTGTTAGATTGGACACTGTCCATTGAAAGCTTAAATACCTACACCAGGCCATAAAACTACACACTATTTGCTAAAGCATTACTGAACCAATTATATTCTTAATGTAGTTAAAGCACAGTTGTCACCTCTGGGAATACAATGGATTTGACCCAATAATTTATGGATTGTAACCAGCAGAGAAGACCAGAAAGCGGATGAGTTGTACAATAATGATATGTAGTAGGGTTATGGATTGTCACACATGTGCCAATGGAAACATCTTGCTCATCACTCAAAGCTGCATTATGTGTACGGACTGCACACATACAGAGGGATATATGCCGCCTGTCATATTATGATAAATAACCTTGTACGCTTTGTGGCCTGTCATGTTCCAGATACTCATCACACATGAGAGATAACTTAATCAGAATAGGTATCAGATACAGGTAAAACAGTCAATCATGGGGTAGGTTTCTTTATCCTGTAAGGATGAGATGGTAGAGCAATGTAACGACCCTGTGTAAACATATTAATTTCTCATATATAATCCCCACAGATAAATGCCAGTGGCACAGACTAATAACAATATTATCTTTAAAAAAACACATATATTAAGTTCATGACATCCCCTTACCTATTAAATAGGTGTGTATCATGCATACGCACGTCTTAAAATATCTGTATGCTCATGAGTGTCCATGTTCACAAATTATTATTGGAGGTTCACCTATACCCCCAGGAGAAATTCCTGCCTACAATAGTGACCTGTTTTTGCAACCGTTGGCCTAATTGCACTGGAAATTGCATGCACTTCCATGACTCTGTGACCGCTTCACCTTCATATGTCCCAGAAGCAAACAAAAATTGTGCCTTATTTATGTTATTTTTTTTACATTGATAATTTAGCAATCCAAAAGACATCGATGCATATGCCATTCGTGCAGAGCCAGCCAGCTGATGCTCTGTTGGAGCGTGCTGTATTATCGGTACGACAACATTGATGGCTTTAGTCTTTTGGATTGAGTTTCTATTGAATTAACCACAAATAAAACACAATGATCAGGAAGTGCCACACGCCAGCTGACTTCGAAAAAAAATCAGACTCTAGTTCAGCCTAACCAAAACAAAAACCATCTCCCCACATGATTGAATCCCTAATTGAATAGCGTTGTCCCAAACTAGATTTTAGCTTTGACTCTTTCATAAAATCCATCAAGCAAAAGTGAGAAGCAAATGGAACTGTGAAAATGTCATCTCAAGGGAGGCTTAATGATTACGCGTCCGACGAGAGGCAACCAGAGTAGACAGAATTTTATATTTAATATCGGGACTCTGAGTCTACGCAGGCACTGCAGTGCAAACACACGCCACCTACTGAGCAAAATATTTGTAACTGGGAGTAAGAACAACACAATAACAGCTGGAACCATCAATGTGCAGAGAACTGCAGGCAATGTTATGGTGACAAGATACAGCCTAAACCTACAAAGGAAAAAACCATAACTTTTATGTATTCCCTTACAATCTTCGGAAAAATAGTGTTAATTGTGAAGTGAGGGTTGTCTTTTCATCACTTTATGTCGAGGTTCCCAAAGCTTGAACTAGTGCATCTGTTTGTTACTAGGTAGCTTACCTCCATTCAGATCAAATGTCAGCAGACCATAATAACATACATAACCTACTCATGCGTACTCACACACATGCATGCATAATCCACCTGTACACACATCCATACATATATAAAACATACACAAACACACATATGCATAAGCTGAAATTTGATGCACAGCACTGCCGTGATGTTACAGGCGTACTTGAACTCGGTTTAATTATGAATGAGATGCAAAATCATGCGCTTGTTGGCAGGAGACACCATAACATGTCATTAACCATATGATACAGTAGATGGTTCTAGATCTAAATTGAAATTTATTCCAAAAAATGAAATATTTTTAAAACACAGTTTGTTGATTGTGATCGTTTGAGACTGCCAACAGATAGAATCACAAAGTAAGTGTTTATTGCAAAATGTACACTAAATGTACACTAGGTATATCCGTTATAGCACCTTCTCATTAAGAACGCAACCAGGTACACCAGTGTGGTCCAAAGTCTACTGTAATACCAAGTCTTCAAGTCAGATGAGTCCCCCACCCCCACCCCGTCTTCTTCCGCCTGCCTGCTGTTGAAGAGTACATCAACCACACGGTTCAAAAGTCTTACTCCAGTACTCCATTTCTCGCGGACCACTGACTCAAGACGCACATATTTGTCTTGTTGAGGATTCTGTACATCTGTGACAAAGGTAGAAAGTTACACAGCCTGCTAGTCAAGCCTAGTCCAAGTATGTGTAAAATGGGTTCATCCCATGTCTGTATACTCCTTCGTCTCAAAAAGTTTATAAATAAGGTGGCAATATTACATGCTCAAGCAATAGGTACAGCGGAGCTTAGTGTACAAAATACAGCCACGTTAATAAAGTGACCCTTAAGAAGGCAAGCCTTCTGCTTTTAACTGCATATCCGTAACAGAATCATGAGAGTCCATACCCTGAGATACACTGTCTGACGCTGCACTAACAGAACTATCCGACAGCCTCGTTTTGGTGTTTGGTAGCTTGTGTTCCTTTTTCCATTTCATTCTCCGATTTTGAAACCAAATCTTGATTTGTCTTTCCGTGAGACACAAGGAATGAGCAATTTCTATCCTCCGTCGCCTGGTCAGATATCTGTTGAAGTGAAATTCCTTCTCCAGTTCAAGTATTTGATGACGAGTATATGCTGTTCTTGTACGTTTGTTCTCTGCACCGTTGTATGTACCATTAGCTGCTGCAATAAAAACGTATTACTTTCAGTGCACTCATTCATTGATAAAAACAAGATTTTTTTTGGCTATATGCATGGCTAACCACATGTATGGACAGTTGCCGATAGAAAACTATGTTCCTTGGCCCGTAAAGCACCATGACTCTTCCTCTATGATCTTTGTCCACGTCAGCGAAATCAGTCCACTTTCCTCACAATTCTTCGACTGCTCTGCATATATATAACAGAAATATTTGGATATTATCGAATAATATTTTCGCCTGCAGGTTTTTCATTGGCATGTATATCACTGTGTGTATCATCATAGGGTAAAACTGAGGTCATAATCCACGTGTGGTATTCCTGGTTTAGTGGCTATAGAACCTGGGGCTAGCAACAACGTTACGACCCCCCAATGTCGATACCACCCCACAGCCAACATGGATGTCCACGGCAAAATACTGGTATATCCCTGACCAGTACTTCTACAATTGAACACACAGGAAGTTACAACTTTTGTCTAACCTCAGAACGAATATTACCAGGTTAATATACTCGTTTTTGCCAGACTGGGGTGTCAAGAGCTCAAACACAGAATGAAATTAGCGCTGATATGTGGAGGAGGCAAAACCATTACTTTTATTACTCCACTTAAGAGTGATTTATTGTTATGGCTCTCATATAATTTATGTCTGTCTTACTCCCGCTACACTTGAAAAATTTATAGCAAGTTCTAAGCAAAGTGGCAAAAGAGGGGGATCCGAGGTGGTAGGTCGTACAAACAAACACGGTATTTAAGCATTAACTGGCCATAAAGCTAACGACTATGGTCATGGTGATGGCGCGGCGGGACCTTTTGATAGTACTGGCAACGTACTTACCTGAGCCTAAGTGGACTTTTTTCATCCATGGGTAGATTATCGGTGGACTGGGACCCTGTGCTTGTGAACACGGTGCTGCTCCCGTGCTTGTGCTGGTCGGTGGTGGCGAGGAGTCGTCGCTGTTGTTGAACGTGCCCGTAGAACTGTATGTGGATGCATGTATAGGACTGTGACTGGGTACGGGGTTCATATTGGCAGAGGCCCCACAGCTATAATTCGCGTTCGGAGTGAAACTCTCTTCGCCGTAGCGCCTTTGGTCTTGGCCATACCCGTAGTTCGGTGTCTGTTGTCGATAAAATTCCTGATGTTGGTTTTGGATATAGTTAGTTTGCGAATATTCCTCACTTGGAGGAAATTTCGGCTCCGCATAAGGCGCAGAGTTCATCAAAAACGAACTCATGATCATTAATTTTGGCTTGAATTGGGTGGAAATAATTTTTCTCTCTACTTGTCGTCTTTAGGTTCAATAGTCCCTCCCTATATGTAGTTATTTGCATATCACGTGACGGACAGAGCCAACCAAAGCGAGACTGATTGACCCAGCTCATGCATCATAGCTGCTTGACATAGCTCTGTTTGTAATGCTAAAATAGTTCAGCGTTCAAAATGGCGAAATTGATGACTACATGGGGGGAGAGTAACGTTTCGACCTATTAGGCAGCTTTGGGTCACTTAAGGTGTCAACAGTGCTCAAGCAAAAGACAGTGTTATTGTTCTAGGTAGAAGGTAAACAAACATGCCGTGTTGCGACTCGGAGTATGCGCGCATCCGGCAGCTTGGAGTTGAAAGGCATAACGTGGCTGGCTGGCACAGCTCTGACATATCTAGCGTAAGAAAGCATGGCAAAACAAGGCCGCCACAAAAGTGAAAGCCTCTGTTAATACCATTATCATGCGCAGCGTAAAGCTACCGTGTAGTTGGCAGCCACGAGAGTATGATATGAACTGTGTACGTCTACGAGCGACAATATCAACACACGCACTTGTCTACTAACACGTGAACCACCTATAAATCATTGTATAAACGGCAAGTTATATCTAATAGGCCTTATCAAGATGGGTTGCCCGACTGGGCGCTTATAGTTTCATAAATTAAGCTTAATAGGATTGCACTGTGTCTTTCTATGCTCTAAGTAGTTGTAGATAGAGTCTTCTTCCATTTTTTTAAGCAAGTTATAAATTCGATTTACATCGCACTTTTACATATTTCACCTCCTAACTGTCTCCAAGACAGGACCGGAACAGAGGCTGTACACGTGGAACGCAGAGACATACCACAAATCTGCGCTGCTTCAGTATCCACGGGCCTGGAATTCCCATTTTAAAGGTACAAGACCTAGAAATCTTTTCATAACATGACCATTCTTTGTATGGGTGGCCGAATTCTTGTTCCCAGATTGAATCTGTGATGGTAATTAAATAGAGCAAAAGACATATTCCATTTGTTTAACCCTATCCCGCTTAGAACATGACTGACTCAACAATATTCCTTGGCGCTGCGCCCAGCTTGCTCCAATGAAAGTTGTTGACCTGGGGCGTGATGTTATGGTAGGACTCATCACGAATTGCTTTCAAAAATGCTTCTGATGACGAAAAACTAAAGTTGAAACACTGTTACACATAACGTTTCACATCCAAGCACTTTACAGCAATTTGAGCGAGAGAGGGTTAATTCGCATCGAGGTTTGTAGGATTAAAATGTGTATTTTGCGTCCTTGGGGGTAGCATGTGAATGAACAAGAACCGAGAACAGCCCACGCGGAGGAGTAGACAGCGAGCTTGCCTCACAAGACAGGGAGATAAATTGTTCCCTGTCGTTTCCCGCAAGCTATGAATACTCTCGCCATGAAAGAGCAATTCGCTCCTTCTTGTCCGCGACTATTATTCGTTTGAAAAACAGATCTTCATTTTTTAATTCCGTAAAATTGTCCATGCCATCATGATTTCGTTAAAATTAGATATATTGGACGTTGGAGGACGCGATTGAACCATTTGGCCAATCGAAGGCTGGAATGTTGCGTAACGTTGAATGCACCATCCTATTACATTGCCAACTGCCTGGGGAAGCTGTTCTGATAGGTCTATTTCCACTTTCAACTCACCAACACCTGCCTATGGGCTACCTAGTAACTATAATTTATCATTATTTAATGGCCCAACAATCGGTGAAACTTACGTAATACCGAAACACAGGCTGTCTTCTCTGACCCCATAATGATCTTTATGTAACGTCTTTTCAATGCTTTTAGGTTTTTTTGTTTGTTTGTTATTATGTGTTTTGTATGCTGGTTTGTTTGATTTTTTCCCCTTTTGCATGCAGTTACGTTAAACAAAGAAGGCCGATAACAATTATCTGCATGAACAATTTTATACCAGCAATGATCATGTTCAGCAAAAATTTCAGAGGATCCGCAAAATTGACAAAATTTACTGATAACTGAAAGGGCACAAAAATACAGGAATTTTTGTTTCCACTACAAATAAAACCATCTGTCCTCTCTTGTTTTACCCTGTAGATCCGGATTTGCATTCCAGTTAACACAAGTTCGTTTGTACAGGTTGAATAAGTTTGGATCAAACATTCTACTGCAAGGCCATATTTATTCTGACGTCACAAAATGGTGTGCACGTTCCTTCATCTCATGGTTGTCTTATTTACTCTATATTATATGCCCATTCTTGGATATGTAATATATGTGGGTGAAGAAAAAAGATGAGGGATTATTATAAATAGATAGATTAAAATATTATTTATGAGATATATTGTAGTATTCAAATATATTTCAAAGAAGATATACAGATTGGTATTTTGGCTATATTTTATTCTTTTAAAATTGTTCAAATTATTTTCTGCCACACTGCAAGACCAAATGAAGTTTGGCAGGGAAATTATTTTCCTCTGAAATTTGTGTCACAGATGACTTGATACGAATGGGCGGGACTTAAACAAGTTTTTGTGACGCTAAAATGGAGGTCGTGTTTCATTCGAACTGGGGTTGTGCAGGGTTACCATTTTAACGAAATCTACGTAGCTACTGATAAACTGTGATGTTTTAGAAGCGAAACTGAAGATGGAAACTATGGACCAACGATAGCAAGTACACAACACGTGTCACAAGAAGGCTTTGCGCCATAAACCATTTGGGCACTCAATTACATTGCCATTGATTGTAATGTGCTACTTGCTTGTTCATGTGGACAGTTTTATGTTATAGTGCTGTTATGTACAGCCCCTAGACACATAAATATTGCCGAGACACTTCACCACTTGCAGACTACATAAAACTGTCCCGCTTACTATGCCTTGGTTACCGCTCAGTGCTTGCTGACCAGGCGCCCGTCTGTTGTACTCTGTGTTTCACTGGCTTCTCCCTGTGACGCCGCACTTGTAGTTGTAACAGTGCGCACAAACTCCATACTGTGAAAATTGCCGTAAACAGTTAATTTGGCATTGTCCCTCGTTCTATTTTACATATTTTATTTTAAACACATAGTGCACATTTTTTTGGGGTTATATTTTACGAGAATTGTTACTCAGAAACCGTCTAAAAATAATACACATTTACCTTCATCTCAGTTTTGGTCAACAAACTTCCTTTTGAAACCAAGGACACATACTTCATTGGCAAACCTGAGCAAAGTTTGGTATAAATTGGTATTATTTATATGATCACAGAGGTCATTATTATTTTTTTAATCCAGCAATATCATTGCGAACTGTACTATTTTCTGTTTGCAATATCGTTATAAGAATCTCTGTGAAATGTGTCCTTTTGTGCAGCAGGATGTTTTAATGCATGTTTAATGTAGTTCTAAAGTTATTAGAAATGAAGTATTTAACTTCTTGAAGAAGGGGTAAATGTATGCCAGAGTAAGCCTCAGAGAATGAACGGAAGGCAAGCATGCGTACAGTGTTCACAAATAGCCTCGGGCCAGCACGGCCATGTGCCCCGGCACTTTGCAGCACTGCCACTCGCTCCTCAAGGCCTGGCGAACCGACACAGACAGGTCCCAGCAATAACGAAGCAAAAATTTACCAGAAATGCTTAAAATACCTCCGTGGTAATTAATCCGCTTGTCTTGTTCTTGTTTACAAATATAGCACCAAAATACGTATAAATTTTCTCTGCAGATTGACCTCGGGTTAAACCGAGGCTAGCGGGCAGCCTGGCGTGTTGCAGTGGGCATGTGATACGTCGACCATGCCTCACAACCAGTCCTGATACCACCTGTACCGATTTATGAAATGGTTCCGTGGGTGGTGTTTATTGCAAAGTAGGTTTCCGAAAAATTAAGATTGAAAATGTTGAATGGACAGGAACCCTTATCTTTGAAAACTTGTGTCGGAGAATTGAACAAGCACCGTCAGCAATATATGATGCATCTTACAACCGGTTGCTTAGTTTAAGAGATGAATAAATAAATAAATAGATAAAAAATAAAAAATAAATGAATAAAAGAAAGACTTTTTTTCTTTGTTGTATAATTTTTATATGCTTGTTTTATGTTCTGATGGTATGCTTAGGATGTTACGTTCAGAGAAACAATACCTCAGTATATTTCTTTTATCACACTTAACTGTTGCCGGACTCCTGCATTTTGGGGCTGTGTTTGAAGCAGAAATTGGTCACTATTTAAGTCACGCTCAGAAGCGCGTAAAAGCGTTTTCCTTTTGGACAACCCATAATCATTGTTCGGTATTTCAACTTCAGCTGTCAAGTTAATCAGTAACGAAAGTTGTTCGCAACATGACCATTTTTCCGATATCTCGAGTGCGTGAGAGAGTCATATGCGACCGAAATACATCCCTGTATTTGATACAGAGAAAATATTGTTCTTGCCGAAACTAATTCGCAAACCTAAGAGTTTTCTTACCCTTAGGAAAAAAGACACAGTAGGCTACGAACAATGAGTTCTACCTGAAAAAAAAAAGATAAAAACAAACCTGCAAGCAGTTCCGTTAAGCCCACTATGCTGTAACAAAATACAAGTTTTACCGAAATATGTGGGACTTAACATAAATTTACATAATCTAAGAGACATAAAATGTCTGCCTTCAACTTGAAGTGAACCATGCTAAGTAACCAGAATGGACATAAGGGGGACACCATCTTATGCTACTGACAAATAATTTTAATGGTGGACGGATTTTACATGCGAACTTACCCTTTCATTATTTTAGGCGAAATTATTATCAACACAATGATCATCTAACTTACATGGTTTGTAGCAGCCGTCAATGTGAAAATATTCAATACCATGATCTTCAAGCAATTGCTTATACTGTCATCAATAAAGTTTATCATTTTATTACAATAGTTCAATCATACTGACCTCAGTTCAGTTAAACTGTGCCAAAAGTAAAACATATTGTCACTTAAAAGGTAAACGTATATCGTATAGCATTTCGGGTGGCAACGAAGCGATGCAAAATGTTTGCAGTGGAAGTTATGGACAGCTGTCTCATAGTCTGGAGCATTAGGGATTACAGTTGCAAGAAGACACTTTACTGAAGAATGAAAGCTACAATAGTTCCCGCTAGAGTGTATCCATACACCTGTGCGGAGTAAGAAAGAAATCGTAACTTTATACCGTTTGTCCTCTTGACAAGATTAAGAAATTGGTTGTGCCTATAGATTTTATCCTGGCCTTGCAGTGGTACAATACCTGGACAAATTTAAGATGACCAATTGCAAACCATGCCACAGCTAATCACTTCAACTGCTTTGTCTTAAATTTAATAGTTCTAAATGTAAATAGCTTCACATCTTGATTCCATGTACAAGCCATATAATTCTAGGTATAGGTTTTCAATAATTGTGATTTTGCCTCATCTTCGTTCCTTGACTTATTTTCATAAAATAGTTGCCGTGAATCCTAAGTGCATTTGCACCTATAAGGAACGATATAAATAATTTTTTATTTGATATGTAGCTTGCTCCATATATTCAAAAAGGAAAACGATTTGATGTAAGTTATCGAGGTAAAAAGTCATGCAACAATCTGCAAAAAGTAGATCATGTTGATATTAAAAAAATATTGAGAAATGCACATTATAAATCATTGCCACTTGAAATATTAAGAAATACAAACAAATCCGAGCACCCTTTGCATTTTAGCCTACTAGCAAAGAAAGCCATTTTGCACTTCTCTTGATTGAACCCTATTTAATAGAATAAGTTGCGATATTCCTTTACGCTGTAAGCTGTGCAGATTACAAATTGCTTAGGTGTATATGATACGCATGCGGAATGGCCTGCAGGTCAGCTGGAGTACTCATGGAGGAAGCAAATGATCGACTCGTGGGTATCCATCAAATGCACGAGTCTTGTGCCTTCGTCGGCCCATTTATCACAGCTACATAACTATAATCAAAGCAAGCGCACATCAACTAGCTCCTTCAAAACAACCCTCGTGTGGAAGTGTTCCCTTTCAGACTTATTCCTTTCTTCAGTTACAGTTTGGGATCTGCATTTGGTTTACGGTGAAGATTTCATCCCTAGACACTTAGTTATGTAGGTCATTTTAGCATAGAGGGGCCAAATACCTTGACGTTTTCAGGGCAAGCATCTGGGATGAATTCTGCATTAGCATTGGGCAAATAACAACGATTACGCCATGGTTTTACCAGAGTCCACAGTCTGTTGTAAATATAATTCAAGTGCACAAATATGTAGGGTACACATTAGCACAAATTTTTGAGCTACAGAGTCTGGTAAATGAAGACGTCAGACTAATGATGAATCAGCTGACGGTACGCAGCGACTCCGTACAACTACTCCGTTAGCAATTCATTTTATTTAGCCAAGTGAAAAACAAACACTTTCGCTCAATTTGTGGCACATACAGAAGTGGACATGGGTCCATTCTTTCTCTGTAGGGGCCAGTGTGCCTTCGTTTCCGTAGCCACTGTCATCTTCTGAAATGATGGCAATGTTCGCTTGCTCATTTTAGACATGACCTCTGCACCGTGGTGCGCCAGAAAGAGAGCCACAGCTGCAGATGCAAACGGCTGATACGCGGTAGCAACGCCGGTTAAAATCTTACAGCTCTATAAAGACGCCGTTAATACATGTAAACACGACCGGCAATACCTGGCAGGGATACACACCAGTGAGCTCACGTTATAAGTGCATCAGATTTTCATAAAAAGGACAGAGTCTGAACAGCAATGGAACAGATTTCGTTTAGTTTAGTTCACCACTCCCAGGTGGTTCAGAAGACATTGGCGTACCCCCCCCCCCCCCATTGTATTTTTATTATGGTCGACGCTTCAGTCCTATTCAGTTGTTTCCTACCTGCATGACGGCACCTATGTGGCCGGAAGTGAACCGTAAAAGCATAACTGCCTCGTTGCGTTTGTAACATTGATCATCTGTAAGATAAGTCGACACCATCACACGATCTTTCAACAATCTTCCTAAATTTGATTTGGGTTGCCATTTTTTATGTGTGCAAAGTAATTTATAAAGACACAGTGTCCCTAAAGGTTCTTTAGGTATTGAATGTTTCTTTGGTATAATGCAAGAATTTGATTGTTTTTCTCCCTGATGATATCTGAGACCGAGACTTTTAGAGTTTATGCAGATAAGATTTATACCGGAAATGGCTTTCCTCACAAAAGTAAACCTTTCTTTTCTTTTTCAGGTTTTTGTGCAATCAATAATCTCATCAATGCGCACTAAATTGAAAGGTTCTTCACAAATAACCATAAACCATTTTGCGATTATGTGGCTCGGTTCCCCGCTCTTTTGACATTGTAATAGAGATCAGGTGTCCCGTTCGCACAAAATGTTATTGTCCCTTTTTCTTTGGGTATACTACATTTGACAAAATATCTGTCCATGTTTTTAAATTGTGGAACAGATCCGCAGTTTTAGTTTCAAAATGCCAAATGCAATATGGAGATGATGGTAAAGCTTTCGTTATTTCCGTAAACTGCACTTACATCGATAGCACCAACAAACAGCTGTGATGGATTTGTTATCAGCTGTTATACAACGAGATTTATGATGGATTATGAATCAGTAAAGGAGTCCCTGTCCTGAGAGACTCTCGAACAATTAACCCGTGAAAACATAAAGCTGAGTGCGATTTTTTAACGTAAAATTTGTTGAACCCTTTGCTTCTGGGGTAAAGTCTATGGAAACATTTAGGCATATTCCGATGGGTCTCATATATAATTATCTTTCAAAATTATCATGATGTTAATTTACAATATTGAGGTTAACTGGGATTATGCTACATGTTTTGAATAGTACCGTCTGAACGTAAATTGTCTGCATCCTGTCTCGGGGGTTAATTCCCAGTTTAATTTCCCCGAATGAAAAAAAAATGACACGATAAACATCTCAGGAAAAAGATGTTAATTCAGTGTTCTTGTCGCGTGAAATCTTCTGTTTGTGGGAAAGGTAGGCAGTTGACCTACAAAACCAGGATAAGGAACAATTGGAGGTGGCTGGTCCATAACACAAGGGTAAAAGCGTCAGTATGCCAGAAACAACATCAGGGATGAAACTACCTTTATATTTACTGTATATTCTTATATTGGCATAAAGGCGTATAACTGTTGTTGCGTCACTTTTTAAAATAAAGTATGCAGTTGGTGTTGTGGAGACATCTTTCATTGAAAACATTCAAGATAAAAAAGGCGAGTCTATAGATAGAATCAAAAGTTATACCAGTGTTTACTTGTCATTGCCAGGAAACACGTGCTCCGAGCACGGCTTGCCAGCAATACGTCACTGTGTATGAATATGTGATTCGCCCTCTGTTTATAAAATTCATCATGAAAAAAAAATTCTGTCAAACCAAACAACACAAACGTGCTGATAGGTTCATGTAATAGTCTAGTTGAAACACTTGGCTAACTACAGGTGAATGGCCCCCAAAGGTGTCAGCACAAGACAACCAAGAACTATTTAGTGCGGTAACCTGTACCTGACTGGCCGCAATGGTGTATTCATAACATCACCCCCCCCAAAAAAAATTATATATATATATATATATATATATATATATATATATATATATATATATATATATATATATATATATATATATATATATATATATATATATATATATATATATATATATATATATACATGTATAAGGGGCTTCCAACGAGAAATTACTAAAATCTCCTTGTTAGGCAAAAGAACTGATGGTTTTTGGTACATTAAGAGCACACTAATTGCTTATCATTTTAGGCAAACAGCTCTTCATTGACAACTGCCCTTCTCACAAGAAAAATCCCATAATGGATGTTTGACCATGAGCATTATGCATGATCAATAGCAAAGGATCGAAGGAAGCCCAGTTAGGTTTTAATTTACGACATGCACGTGGATGTAATGTTCTTTGCAACATTCTTCTTCTTGGATACCAGTAGCATATTAAAAACTTGCCACACATCACCCCATGTCAGTGAAACTAAAATTATTGCTGCTCAGGTTGAAGGCTTCCCATTGTAAACAAAAGCGACTAAGTAAGGCGGGTTGCCACACCACCGCAGCCAGGCAAAAGGCTAAAAGCAGGCAGACACTGTCATATACGGACAAAGTCATAGTCGACACGAACAAACGAGTTTATGATCATGAGAAAAGAGTATAGATGTGGATCCGTGAAACGAGTTATACATTTATAAAGGAAATATTTTGTAGGAGGTGGTTTTCTATTTAAGTGTTAAAACAAGCGCAAAATATCGATCTCGATATCACGCTTTGACTTAAGAATCATTTGAGCGATAATAGAGCTACTTACATGGGGGGGGGGGGGGGTGAGCATACCTTAAGCTGCAACGCCCCTTTGACACCAGCAAAACGTTCGTACGAACGAAAGTAATGGGATATTGAACATCATTTAAGATGTATTGACACGCCTTTTGTTCTTTGGGCAAAGTTAACAGTTTAGAACATGAAGTACGTAAATGTAGAGTGAAACCACTATGAACGGGAGTTACATATATTAGAAATAATGAGAGTTTAATGGTTTACCTAGGATAATTTGAGATTGCCTTACATATTGCTTGGTGCCCTTGATTACACCAACAGCTTTTCTTTTGCGACTTGATGTAAGGTTCCTATTCTGGTGTCGTACGGGCGTGAAGCAGATAAAGCATTTATCTACCATGCAGCTGAATATATTTTCTGCTGCAAATACGTTTTTCAGATGGTAAAAGACGAAAACTGCATGCCGTACATATCCTTGTAGATGTTATCAATGTATACTTGTGCACAAGTTAAATCTATATATCCAGACAAACGGACACTGATAAGCACTTTTCCGTGTGTTTGTATACACAAGAGTCTGCTGAAGCCTGCATATCTTATCTTTCTCTATTGTGTGGCATCTTGTTTTTCCTGTCCATTACTGCAATCAGTGACCTGGGCACTCCCATTTTCACAGGCTTATGCAGGGAGACAGGAAAAAACGATATAGGATAAAAACTGTGGAATACAAAGATAACCAAAAGGGAAGAAAAAAGGGAATATATTTCATGTGAAAAGGTGACTTGCAACGATTTGTACTCCTACCTGATGGCTGTGTTGCGTTCGCGAATGTGACAAAAACCATATCGGACCAATCACTGCGCTTCCACAACAGGTACCATGTGGTCCAGAGACTAGAGAACCAAGATCCATTAAATAGAGTTTTTATATATTACGGAACTGTGACCATAAACAGGCAGTGAAGGTATCAGTCCCATTTTAATGGTGTTCGAAATAAGTTCCTCACACTATGCGGTTTTAAAACCCCCTCCGCCCCCCTCCTCCTAAATTAGACAGTCGAGGCAGCTTTGTTTGGCTTGAGTTTGGCCGCTAAGAATTCAAGCTAATGAAAGCTGGTCATTTTATTTGGGGCATACTATCTTGATAGATTCCGTATACAATTTTCATCCAAATTAATTTTCATTGGTGCTCAAATTGGTCAAAACTCCGAAGTAAAGGACGTTCGACCACCAGCTTGTTTTAGCTGGTGTATTGGGGGTGGGGGTGGGTTAGTGTTTAAAGTCTTTCAACTAGAGGCAGGGAGAGCATCGCACAACCATGTAATTATTTCATCTCTTGGTATCAACGGTTACTCTTACAAATTACACCAGGTACATCGGCCAGAAAGGTACACACAAAAATCTGCAGGCTTCAGTGTCTTCATCTATGCAATTTGCCGAGCTCTGTCGGTGCTACGTTTTGGACTGAGTCAACAGCTTTCCTATTGCTATGAACGGAGTAGCAATGAAGATAATTGTTATTGCAGGAAAGACCTACAGTTAATACCCTGGTTCAAAGGTAAACGTTGCCACGGTAAGCTTTAAGAAGTGTATTCGAGTATCAGCTAGGATAGCGTGAACGACAGACAGTTAGATCAGGGGAGCAGAAGTCAACATTGACATGTTGAATACCAGAAGAAGCTTTAAAGTAGTCTAATGCAGTAACTATTAAGGTGGTTGTTATTGTATGGAAGTCGAACTATCAGTTCCGGGGTTCAAAGGTTAACATAGCCCTATTGAATACCAGGGTAAGCTTTATGAAGTTTTTTTTTTTTTTTGATGTCCAAATGTCAAGACGCACCTCTGAAATGTCCTTGTGAATGGGGATGCCTGAACTGTAAAAAGAAACGCTTATTTTAAAAACCCGTAACCCCATAGTGTGTACACGTGTTGACATTCAGATATAATCTTATTTAGAACCACAAAACATGGTATATTTTTTATGTGGAATAACAATCGTACAGAAAACTGGTTTTTGCCTCCAATGCCAAAGCACAATCTCCGATTTCATTCAAAACATTAAATATCAGACATTTGATTATACCCGAGATCAATCTTACTTTATGGTTTTAACAATGGCATAGAAAACTGCACTCGGTCGCCAGGCCAAATCAAGATCTCCGATTTCCTTCAAGACACTAAATATCAGAAGTCTGATTATACCCTAGATCAATCTCACTCTGTGATTATATAGTGCATTGTTATTATGTGCATTCAGCACGAAATTCGCACGTCAGCAGGTGCGGGAAATTTCACATTTTTTATGCAGAGTGACAATGAACAAAGGGGATTGAAATAGAAGGAACACATTGGTCCTATACGTCGTTTTTTTTTGTGCGGAAAAAGTCGAAATCAGCTACAAAAATGTCATATTTGGTTCGAGCACGGTGGCGAATATATTAAAGTGCAAATACCCTGGTGGGCCCTTTGGGTATCACTTGAGTACACGTGACAGTAGCAAATTTTAAAAATATTTGGGGTCACAATTTTGAATTTTTACGATGCTAAAGTTTTAGAACAAAGTGTGGCTGTGTAGATTTTTAAAAAATTTCAAACCCGGATGTTGCGTCAGAAACAGAAAGTACGTGACTTGTTTGCGGAAATCGCAGCAGCTTTTCTCAGAGATGTCCAGGGTAGGTAAAACACAGCAAGAGGGTCGTGAAGAAGTCTTGTGATCAACTCACATGGAGTGCAGAGCCCAAAGTAGCTCTGCAAACTTCAAGAATCAAGTCAAGATTATCAGCAGCCAACTTAAATCTGACCTTTAGGGCCATCACTATGTACACTATCAATGTCCCAGCGCCAACAGTTGTTCACTTTGTCAAACAATAGAAATAGTTACCATGTGACCTTGCAAATTCGGTCAAGATCATGCGTCTGAACACTTCACCTTGCCTTTATAGAGGAGCATCACTGTATGCACTAATAAAGCTTGCCTCAAATACTTTTCGAATTATCGAGAGTACACGCCAAACAGTAACTCGGCATTGAAAACCCCTAATCAAGGTCACCTATGCACGGAATTAACACAACCAGTTCATCGCACAATCATCACGTGCAACATCAAAATGCAAGCTCAAGAAACTCTTGAGATACCATCGGAAAACTGCTGCAACAAAAGTAACTCTGTAACTTCGAAAATTATGTCAAGGTCATTCATATAAACAAATTGACGTGTTGGAGAAATTTCCTAACGCCTTTCGAAGAAATTGAAGCAGCAATTTTATAGAAAATACAATGTAAAGAATTTTTTCTGAAAGAGGGCTAACCTGTGCTGAAAGAGGGCTAACCTGTGGTTAGCTGAAATCAATGCAGGAACCTGGGTCCCATAGAGGAGTACAATGTAAAAACGCTGGCTTTAAAATTTTAAGTTCTCACTGAGAGAAGAAATACAGAATAACTGCTCTGTGACCTTCAGAATCAGGTCAAGGTGGTCCATTTTCTAATTTAGCCTAGACCCGTGAGGGCAGCAGAATCGTGCAATTCATTAGATTGTTAGCTTTAAAACATGATAAGTCATTGTGCGAATGCAAAATTCACTATGATGGTTCTGTATCCTTTGAAATTAGTTCAAGTCCTTCCATCTTCTGACTTAGCCTGTATGGAATATAATCGTGTGTAATATGAAAACTCTATTTCATGTTTTCAGTCATCTGGAAACAAAGCACGAAGTACTGCTTTGTGACCTTGGGAGTTATGTCAAGGTCATACTTCTATGAACTTGACCTAGACCTTATCAAAGAGCATAATCGTGCGTACTATGAAAGTGCTAGCTTCAAGACGTTTTAATTACTCTGTGATCTTAGAAATCATGTCAAGGTTGTCCATCGTGAACAGATTCCACACAAGCCCTTCTTAACTACATCCACACCGAGTTGGAATTAAATCCTGTCAAGAGGTTTCCAGTTAGTCGGCCGGCGGTTGTGGGGACTGAGAGGAAAATGTGATAAAGTGACGGGACAAGCGCGGTCGGATGACCATGAAGTACGCTTAGTTGACTGTCAGCTGAGCTAAAAAACAAAACGAAGAAAACGAATTAATAAAAAAATGAATGTTCAAATTAATAACAAGGAAACAAATATATATATATATATATATATATATATATAAAGCTTATGGCTGGATGCAATTTTCAAAGTCCAAATGACTTTGACCTTTGATCTGTACAGGTCACATGTGAATTGCACAGTGTTACAATACCCACAATTTAAGCCCAACATAAACCAAATCAGATGCAAATTGCCCAAGTTATGGCTAAATGAAATTTCGAAGGGCCGAATGACCTTGATCTTTGACCTCTAGACGTTATATATTAACTACAAAATGTGCAGTGTGCAATACCTACCATTTGAGTCCAACATGATTAGAATTGGATGGAAATTGGTCCAGGTATGGCTGGATGAAACTCTCAAAGGTCCAAGTGACGTTGATCTTTGACCTTTAGAGGTCACATGTAAGTTGCAAAATATGCAGTGGTACAATAGCTACAATCGGAGTCCAACATAATCAAAATTGGATATAAATTAACCAAGTTATCGCTAGAAGAAAGCCACCATCGAAAGTGACCTTTGACCATGAAATGACCTCTGACCTTGAGGTGACATTTGACTTGGACATAACTGCGACATTTGAGATGATCTATGCCTTTCTATGATCGAACTCCTATACACCCAGAACCACATCTACTATAGTGTATAAGATATTGAAGATTTAAAACATTAATAAGCCCTCATTTGCATAATTTTGAAAAGCATGACCTCTCATTATAAAATGGCGAAACTTCATCTATGGAAGTACAATTGTGCCAAGTTTGGAGTTTCTACGTAAATACTTTTCAAATGAAATGTCGGACAAATTTGCCTGTAAAGAAGAAAGAAAGAAAGAAAGAATTCCCGGATAAACAATATGTCTGTGTTGGCAATCGGACATAGTGACAGTTTGGATACTCATACGCATGTAAACCTACAGACAAAAATCCGATTGTTTGCATAAACTCTGTTAAGTGACAGGAAAGTCAGCAAAGCCAGATATTAGATGTGAAAGCCCTCCGAAGAAGACCTATGTTTCTACCTGATAAGATAAAAAAAAGTGTGGATTTCAGAGGAGGATATTAATATCTTCCTTGCGAAGAGGGTGTAGGAAACATATGTATGTCTCCCCCCCCTCCCCAAGAGTATGCATTTATATTGCATCTAGATTGGATGTAGATACATATATTTTCAAAAGAAAATGCACATATGGGGGATATGGATGTGTTGCTTCCAAAAAGGATATAGAAATTTTGCTTTCAAAGACGAAATGAATCTTACACCTGGGGAGGATATAGATATCTTGCTCTCGCGCGGTGGAAAAATAAATTTTGGTCCCAGAGGAAATACAGAGAGGATAAAGGTATGTTGCTTCCGAAGAGGATAAAAATATCTTACTTGTAAGGAGGATAAGAGTTTGTTCGTTCTAGAATGGATAAAGACGCCTTCTGTCTGGCCTAAAAAAACATTCACTTAGCCGCTGGAGTGGAACGTCAAAGAGAACATGTGCTGATACTTTATCGAAAAAAGTGTTCTTTTTATCGCCAAGTGCTGTATAATAACATCACAAATTGCTCCAACAACATATCAACTATTAATACCTCGACGGTTGGCTTGTCCTTAACAAACACCTTTGACTGTTGTATATTGGCACGGGCTGTTAACCACAAGCTGCTGCCAGTCAGTAACATATCATTCTAACAGCATGTTTTATGGCTTGCTCCATTGGAATAAATATGATATCTTATTGACATGTCCGTCCATTTTGTTTAAAAGTAGATATGAATGAGGCGCCAATTGTTGTTTATGACAACTTGTATGTCATCAAATCATTACACGCTTAAATTATATATGCTTTATCATGCTAGAGAATATATACTTTGTCGGTGGCCGTTGCGCTTTTTTTTTTTTTTTGTCATGAGGTTCGTAAAAACTGCAAGGAGCGATTACACCAGGACAGTCATTTTTATTTGTTAATGTGCTGACTGCGCTGAGAACATTCAATACCTGTCACCAAGTCGATTGTTCACAGCAGACTAACCGCTGTTGTTTTTATTTACTAAAACATGTTATTGTCTATTGAAAAAGAGCTTTGCCATCATTTATTTATATGCTTTACGAGTACGACATGCCAAATGAAATGAAAAAGTGTGCGACCAGACTTGCCACATTCTATTTACGTGAGGGCTGTGACAGTCCTGCGCTCAGCTGACCTTGCAGGCGCAGAATCACGTGGCCCTGTGACATTTCGAATAGATCAAGATAACCTTTCTAATACTAGTATTTAAAATAAAAGTCTTAAGACAATAAAATCAAAACAGTCACGCAGTAATCAAATTCCTAGCTTAAATAGTTTTCATGTGATCAATTGAACATTGAAATTCACGAAAGCGGCAATGCGACCTTGAGGATGAGGTCAAGGTCACTCAAGCACTGAACAAATCTGGCGCAGATCGAGGACTACAAGCTTAACGCCGTAGCTCAAGTAGTTGTCAAATTATCTAGTGAACAGTAAAAACGCATGAAATAGTACTGTGCAAATATCACCTTTACGCCCTGAAGAGCCCCTGTTCAATTTCAAACCAATTGGCCAAGCGGTTTCATGGTTTGTAAAAAATGAACAAGCCGGAAAGAAATGATAAATTCCGAAAATCACTGGATTGTGAAAATTACAAACAATCTGGTACAGACCCACCGAATGTGTACATTTTATTTGCAAAGTCGGAAATGGGAATTATCATTGCAATCCCGATTGACACCGTAATAAATAAAAATTTAAACTTGTATATGTTAACCAGTAAGTGCCCGAAACGAGAAAAATTCGTAGAAAATCAGGGATCCATAGCAATCGCCACCTAGTCATTAAGTTTTTTGACTGTTTCACAAAGAACATTTCACCAAGTTTCAGCATATCCGATGGAAAGTTTTAGAAAAGATAAAAATTTCTTTGGCGTAGAAAATTCAGAAGCAAGATCATATGTAGGAACATGTTCACATAAAATTTCAACTTCCCAAGTCAAATCTTCCTATCACGTCCACATTGATTTTAGACGAAATGTCCACTTAACCTTGAAAAATAGGTCAAGATCATACAACTGCAGTTACAAGCAAAGTTTTACAAAAGTTTTATATAGAAACATAATCACACAAAATGTCAACCTCTTTAAGTCAAATCTTTCTCAAGTGCATCTGCAATGATTTTTAAAAGTGGCCATATGACCTTGAAAATAAGTGAAGGTCACCCATCTACAATCCCAACCTAGTTCATATTATGGTACATTATCATGCAAAATTTCCACCTCCTAAGTCAAATCCTTACGGAGTTAATGCGTCCGCGTCAATTTAACATGACATGCCCATGTGACCTTGAAAAACAGGTCAAGGTCACCCATCTGCAATGTCAAGCAAAGTTTTATATAGTAACATACTCACAAAAAATTTTAACTTCGCAAGTCAAATCTTTCTTGAGTTGTCGTGTCCGCAACACACCCAACAAGGTATTGAAGAAGAAGAAGAAGAAGAAGAAGAAGAAGAAGAAGAAGAAGAAGAAGAAGAAGAAGAAGCGGAAGAAACGGACGCAAAAACAGTATGTCTCCCCCCGTTGCACGGGGAGACATAATTACAGTTTCAGAACGCACTCTATTTTTGTGTAAATAACAGTAATTTTTATTTTATCCTATTGCAAATAAGTTTACCCAGGAAACCTATGAAGTAGTATTGCCAGGTAAAGAAATTTACTGATAATATTTAGATGACAAGGAGACTAGCACAGCCCACTATTGGGCTTAGTGGTACATATCTACACAAAGAACCGGGGAGGGCAAACTTGTTAACTTAGGCCATACAGGTAAGCAATGCAACTTATGGGACAAAACTTTTTGCGACCGTTCAAAGCTGAACTGGAATTGATCTGTTCACCTTTTACTCTACGTACGATGTCATTGTGAAACCCCAATTTGACCCTTGCGCTCAGAGTTACGATGTCAGTTATGTGCGCCTCTGAACTCCCCAGCATGGTAGCGCCGCCCTAGTGGGAATAATGGAACTATGAATGTGCAAGCTTCCCATTATATGCCCTTTCCTTACGTGCTTAATGACCTTACAAATGGGTCAAGGTCACCAATCATTGAATTATGGTGACCAATAACGTAGCTCACCAAGTAGAGTTTTATGTGCAATGTGCTCAAGTGCAATTTTGATCTAGAGGCTCAATTGTCCTTGCCACTGATGTCCAAACTACACCCTACCATTACAAAATTACCTCTTCCAAATTAAGGTGTCTGGGGACCTTACCGAACAGGTCCAGGTTACTGATTTTACACAATATATTAGCATTGGATATGATCTATACATGTTATTATTTTGGCTTATCTAGTCCAATTATTTTTTGAGATATGGAATGTTGTATCTTTCAAGACATTGTAACTCATAATTTCCGTCAAATTGTAGGTGGCGCCACTAGTATCATAATCAACCGATATTTTGACTTCTTCTAAAATCCCAATAAATTTCATGAAGATCCATCTAAAATTAATGATGCTGGACTGGTCACAAATTTTGTTCAGTATATTACAAATACTGTAGGTGGCGCTACCAACATTAGTGTCGACAAAGATTTTCATACACTTTACATCTTCTAAATATTATATAGGCTTAATTGAAAACTCGTGGGGTGCAGCGCATTCATCAGATGACCCCTATATTCAAACTGGCCACTTGACCTTGATTTTGAACTCGGATCCAAAAATTGTCATATACAAAATATGCGCTCTACATCCAACTTCCCATGCATGGTCTGTTTGTTCAAATCGGGTAAAAACTATCCGAGTTGTTCGAGGAAAACAACAAATTTAGGCAAGCACCAAACTTCATAATTTTTGAGTCACGGTAACCCCAAAAGGAGGTCACCAAGTACATTTTTAAGAACAATGCAATCAAGTGCAATTTTGATATAGAGGCTCAATTCTCTTTGCCATTGATGTCCAAGCTACACTCTGTCATTACAAAATCACCTCTTTGAGTTTAACAGACATGGGGACCTTACAAACAGAAGTCAAGGTCACTGATATTAAACAACATTCTAGCAGTGGACTTGGTCTATATATCCTATAAATTTGGCAATTCTACAATTACTTTTCTAGATAATTAATTGAATGTCGTAAATCAAATTTTGGCTCATTATTTCCGTCAAATTATAGGTGGAGCCATTAGTATCATCAGCAACTTAGACTTTGACCTCCTTCACAATCCCACCAAATTTCGCAAAGATCATCCAAAAATTAAAGATGCTAGAGTGTTCATAATCATAATTTTCACATCTTAACACCTATAATGCATAACATAATTGGTACCGCCAATATCGACAGGGACCAAGATTTTTTACACCCTTTAAGTCTTGAAAATTATATTGGGCTAGCTTGAAAACTGTATACGGTATCATGCTTACGAGCAAGATTTTACGGACAGACATGAGGGGTTGCATAAGATTTGCGACCTTAGGTCAGCAGAGCTAAGAAATAAAGTTTCAGCATATTAATTCAGCTTTCTGTGAAGACCCTGCACCACAACCTTGATGACGTCCTAGTGATTTAACACTTTTCCCGTAAAATTGCCCAATATTGCCCGGATGTAAACTGTCGTATTCTCTGAGAGTTGTCATTTAGATTCCTCGTAGATAGAAAATACTTCGGCGAGAATTGTGAAAAGATACGTCATGACAGTATGCCGGAGGGCAAAAGGCGCGTACTGCACCCGACCGGCGCCATGAGAGCCGTTGTTTCAGTCTTGGAAAACCAGGAGAAATTAGAACACACCCATTTAAAGATATACCAACAAGAGAACCAAAACAGTACAGCGATTACGTATCTATTATCAAGAAATAAAGTGGTCCTTTTACCTCCAGAATTATTTCAAGATCATTCATGTGCAGTCCAAACTTTGTGCTTTTTGAAATCATCTTCATGTACAATACCGATGTCCAAATTGAAGCAGTTCTGGGCTTCTCAAGTGAAACACAAATGACACTGTGTTATTGAGATAAGGCCAAGGTCATTCTTTGACACTGTCGCCTCCCAGCTCTTTCACAGGACCCTCATTTTATCTTAGCTCAAATACCTCTTGATTTATCAGGGGAAAAGCAAAGGTCGGCAAAATGGCCCTGTGACCTTGTAAATGAGGTCAAGGTCACCATGTACATTCACCTTTACGTTTGGGCCTTCTTTACGTGTAACACCAGTCCTAGCTCCCAACATTCTTAAAATGTCCATAGATCACTCGATTTTGAAGCTGACATGGCCTGTAGTTTTGAGAAAATCATTCAAATAGATGCATGGATAGGCAACCTTGACAAAGCAACCGAGCTACGGGTCATATAATATCAGTAATGTAGGACCGAACAAAGTTCTATGCCACGAGTCTGTCACGACGGCACGATACCATGCCATTTTTAGACCCGAGTTTAAAAGTGAAAGAAAAGGATTCCAAGCCCATGTGAACCAGGAATTCATCACGCCAGTATATTTCTTGGACTATAAAGAACGTGATTCATATCTACCTTGTAAAGAATTGATCATGGAAATAGATGCGTCATCTTTGCTCAAACGCTGCTGCTCATTAAGCACAAAGTTGTACATGCCGTGACACGGTTGGCGGGTAATCAAACCCAGACAGGTAGTGAGCTTACTAATTTAGACCACAAGAAAGCATGGGCCTATTTCTCTTGTGCCTTCATCAACACCTCTTTGTATGGGCAGACACTTCCCTGTACCTACATTTAAATTGATTTGCTGAACAACATATTGCGTGACAATTTATCTACTGAGTCATTTTCAGCGTGACAATAGATCCCCCACAATCACAATTCTACCTCGACGGCGCATTCTTGAGATCAACGCAGGCAGCCGGATGTAGACCTGCTGACCAGAAATACAATAATGGCAGAGGGCCATTTACCCCTTTCTGATTAACTGAGAATAAACTTCTTGGTAAATCAATAGGTGTGGAGGAATAGAAACTCCATAATCGGTCCCGTGCATTGAAAATAGGACCCAGATATCTAAGACATCTGCCTCATTGGACGTTTTCTTCAATGCCTTGAGATCAACGAACGATGCTCATGTGTCTTTGCCAGTGTGGTCCATGCACATAAAAGTGAATATACTCATGGCCATAGCCGTTCGCCTCACTTCCCTGTAGTTGCATTATTCATGGTGACTGTTAAAAGTGAACAATTTCATTGCAGAACCTATATCCGGGTCAACATCTCTCTTTGCCACGTTTTGGACGCAAAGGTTGCCATTGAAAGCTGTTGGTCAGGATATACTTTGTTGTTGGGCTGCAGTGTGTGTCGGGGGGGGGGGGGGGGAGGGAGATAAGAGTGGTGCTACTGGCATGCTGGTACTTGAATGCGACATTTTAAATAAAGAATTTGAACCTGAAATCATTATGATAATTTAGATGAGCAAAACAATTTGTTGCGCAATTACTCTACTTACTACATTACATAATTTCACAATTGAAAATATCGAAAGTGCTACATTTTAATAGAGAAAAGAGGAGTTGTTCTGAGAAACTTTGTTATTTTGGCAAGTAAAATTTCAGACAAATTGTTGGTTTAAACACAGGTTATTTCGAAAAATAATTGGTCAACAGGCACATTGCCTGTATAAATACCTCTTGCGCAAGCAATAGCGTTACAGACATGGAAGGGTTGAACTGCTAGATAACTGATAAATGGTACATCACAGTACGTACAGATAGGGGAAGATGAGGGAAAAAGAGAAGACTATAAAGCAAGTACATGTGCTATGAATAATTTACCACACCTTAGTCTAGCAGTGGGATATAAAATCCCGTAGCAGGTTGCAAGTTGAAGGTAACTAATCTTTAAATCTTTAAGTCGATTTAATGTAACTGTGAACTGATCGAAAAATTTCGTAATTGACACTCTTTGTTTTGTCAATTATGCCACATTGCAGGGTTTTCAGATTGAACGCTGCGAGGGGGAACTATTTCAGTTTGGAGTTTGTCCCTTTGTGTAGCATATTTGTTACACTGGAAAAAGTAATGGCCAATAATCTTCAGCTTATATCCGCAGGAACATACTGGTGAAGCCAACAAACCCATCTCATACAAGTCTGAATACAACTGGCTGAAACCCACTATAATTCTGGCATGGTTGATGACAATCTTCCTTCCCCAAAGTGAAAAAATTCATTCCTTTTTGGTTTGTTTTTATTTTATTTGCTTTTAAATGCATCAATATTTTCAGGTTTCGTTGGTTTTGAGGAAGGTTCCATTCTCTAATGGTAGACGGAAAGAAAAAGCAGGGAAAGAACCAATAGTCCGTCTTGATCTATTTCTGCCATTGGTTGGCTGAGGGTTAAATTTACAAAGCTAATCGGGTGTGAGTCCGTTTGCTATTTTATAAATGAGTACTTTTTTTTTGCTTGCGCCGCCTTTCAGAAAGAGTTTCCCAGCCTGTTTCTTCGTATATTTACTGTGGCTGGTGCGACTTCTTGCTCCTGTTACCAACCGGGCTTCCACCAGTTGAATACTTTCAAGCAGAACTCTGTCCGCCTATTTGCTCCCACCCCGATTCACGCTGGCATATTCTAAATATGGCAGTACAAAGGACAAATAATAAATAGATTCTGGTGCACGTCGGTTCAATTTATATTGTAGACTTTTGAAGAAACCTACTAGGTTTCTTGACTTGGTAGCGATTGAGTTTATATGCATTGACCTAGAGAGGTCAGATGAAAATGTCGGTCCGACATGCGTGTGCTGTTCTACACATTCGATATTGTTTTATTGGAACTTTAGACTTTGGTGATCTGCGGAATTCCTTTTTGGTACTAACTAGTATTTTTTATTTTATGCAGGGTTGGAGGTGACTAGCCATTGATTTGCCCAGTCTGACATTGAAGAAAGGTCTAGGTTTAGAGTGTTTGCCCCTTTCAACTGGGTTATCCACTTTAATATATAAAATGGTATCGTCTGCAAAGAGACGTACCTCATCTCTAACGATATGTACGATGTCTCTGACGTAGATCAAAGCATGAGTGGGCCTAGTAGAAAGCCCTTCGGAACACGCGCTCCAAGCGGACGTCTCACCTTGTCTAACAAAACGTTGGTACCGATCAAGATCATTTTCCACCTAACGTAATGAATCACCGCCGATCCCTGCCTTCTTTACTTTCTAGATCCAACCTGGGTGATATATTTTGTCAAATGCTTTTGTGATATTGACAAATTGTTGACCAATGCTTTATAAAAACAACCCTCTGAAGATAGGTTCATGTGGAGTTGTTGTTGTGGTTATCATTGCGTGTCTTACGCTGCGAGTCTGCAGGTTTTGATCAATGCTTTATCGTGTAATAGGTTGCTTGTATGTAGGTGTATATGTCCATTTTGTTGCAGATTTTAGAATAAATTGCCTGTAATTATGTATCTTCCTCCATGGGAATACATAAAGAATACGGTGTCGTGAGCCGCGTTTGAACGTTTACCAATTCTGCATTTGTTCATACCTTTTGATGCTTTAACTCAGAAAGGGATTTTTCCATTGTTCTCAAATCAGCAATACCGGAAGCCTTCGAGTTGAACTTCAGTCAACACAGAGGGCTCAATTGATACACTACCAGTCGCGTGAGGCAGTCGACTGCTGGCATATTAGCTGGATGTACTTCCTTTCATAATATTTTCAAACTCCCAATGAAGACAAATTTAAAATAATCAGGTACTTGAAGTGACCGGTCATTCCCAGCTCGTGAGCCGGTGAAAAGGTTAACCTCTTTGGGACTGACTAACCAGCGATAAGCCCAGATTGCGCCCAGGAAAGCTGTTTAATTCACGGCTTATATCATTTATGCAAACGACATTTACGACTCTGGATTATTTCTAGTAATTTGCAAAGGGAAAAAGTAACATCCTGCTGCAATGGATTTTAGGGATTTGACGGTCTTTTTATGGCTTCAGCCCTTAGGGGCAGACGATTTTATCCAGGCAACTACGGCTGTCGAATTGCTTTTGAAATAACCATACAAAAGGGAGCATTAGTGCCACATGTTCCGTCTCGTTCAAAAACAAAATATAGGCTTTGCAGTCATTGTCTATGTCTAAACCTATGTCTATGTCTAAACCTGTAAATTAATATACATATTATAACGTTCGATTCAAAATTCCGAAAATTAAAGGCTTCAGCAGCCAAATAAATATATAAAGGGTTCAGCAGCGCGAAACTATCACGCATGTTTCACAGCACTTAAACAATAAGCAAACTGGGGATTACATTATTGAATAATTACTGCGCGTAAAGAATCTCGGAGCTGACAAATGTTTTCCAAGATGTCATAAAATTATTATATTTTGAATTTTTTAGGAACGTGGTACTTTGTAAACACTACTTTACTTTGAAGACCAGATTATCTAGTCATTGCTAATGACAAATTTGCATCGATCACAGTTTCGTATATTATATACCAGTTACACTGGTTCTCGTGTTGTTCAACTAAATTATGGGTTTATCTTGGAATTTAAGACCGTTCAGTCAACCATGTCAATGCTGATCACAGGAATAGAAGTGCACCCCTGACGCACTGTAATGATTCCAGGTTCAAATCCGTTTTAACTATTTTAGCGCCATATTTTGGACTGGGTCAACAGGTTTCCGCATTTAAAGGATGTCGGCTTTAGTTCGAAGTTGGCACTGAAAGAGTTATCCAAACCTTTCATTCAAGAACCAGAAAAAAAGATCAATAGAGAAAGGAATGAACAAGATCACCCCGTGGAAAGCTGGTGAATCAGTTGTCAAATTGACAATGACAGGGTCAATTATTTGAAAGCAAAACAGGTGAAAGTTATCAGAGTTCAGTTTTAACCATTTGAAAGCCGTTATAGATCAGGAAAATTAACAGCAGTCAATTAATCATTCAAAAGTCTCTTTAGATGAACAGAATTAACCTTCACTTAATCATTCGAAAACCTTGTTTTGGTAAACAAACTTAGAAGGTGATTGCAGGCCATTTATCATGTAACATTTATGCCATTGAGTTTCCTTCATGTTCCGAGCAACGCAATCCATAATATATATCATGTTATACTTTGCTTCAACGTCGTGGTATTTGATGGTAGAGTTTCAGTTTCTTCTTCTTCTTCTTCTTCTTTTTTCTTTTTCTTCTTCTTCTACTTCTTCTTCTCCCTTCCCCCTCCCCTTCTCCTTCTCCTCCTCGTTCTCCTCCTCCTCCTCGTCCTCCTCCTCCTTCTCCTTCTTCCTCTTCTTCTTCTTCTTCTTCTTCTTCTTCTTCTTCTTCTTCTCCCTTCCCCCTCCCCTTCTTCTCCTCCTCGTCCTCCTCGCCCTCGTCGTCGTCCTCCTCCTCCTCCTCCTCCTCCTCCTCCTCCTCCTCCTTCTTCTTCTTCTTCTTCTTCTTCTTCTTCTTCTTCTTCTTCTTCTTCTTCTTCTTCTTCTTCTTCTTCTTCTTCTTCTTCTTCTTCTTCTTCGTCAAAACAAAGATGATCTCGTAGTCCGATAAATAAAATAACAGAGGCCAATTGTTGTTGTCTTTCAATTTATTTTAGCTTATGGTCATTCCTATGTTCTTATCACTAACAACAACGAACCGTTATTAACGTGAGCAGCATCAGTAATACGTCTGTTCAAGTAATTGATCCGGCATGATAAAATATGTATTTTTTACGAACTCTTGGACAAGGAAGACAAGGGGCTCCTGGTGGGATTTTGAAAACTTTGGAAAGAGGATACTTTGTTTCTGGGAGCCGGCAAGGTAGTCTTTTGAATTGCAGAAAACAGAGGACCCTGAACTACTCAGGGAACATAGATTGATAGTTTAACGGGACACGAAACCCCGAGAAGCAAATTTCTGGGAAGAAGACAGATTAGGTTGTGAATTGTTGGGTGCGTAGAGTACCGCGACCGGAGCACTGGAGAGGCAACGCACGATGGTGGATGACCCCAGAGACAGAGCTGATCACAAGACCGAGGGTTCAGTGACAAATGCCAGGGCGCAGATGTGCATTCAGAGTTGTAAGCCTTGCAGGAAGTCAAGTTGCACAATAATTTGTTTTACCAGCCATAAGACCACTTAAGTTCGCTTTATCTTTATTTTGGATTATTTCGCTAATGATCCAAAAAAAACCATGAAATAAAAGCACAATGAAACAGTAATTGTAAATAAGGTTTTATTTAGTCTATATCCAAAATAGTGACATAAAAGTTTAAAGTTAAAATGCCTGAAATCCAAATCACCGCAAAAATTTATACACTCGGAAATGCATATATTTACCGTATTTATCTGTAGTATTGAAACACATCATGTCAAGATGTCAAATAGCTTTTTTGGCCATCAATGCCTCACTCTTTAGTGCTAGCACGAGTCCCTAATACCACCAGGTCTTATGCAGGAGAGATAAGCTGTCAACCCCGTTATTCTTCTAAAGCGCTACGATGACAGAGCGTCGACTGAGACATAAATAATGCATCTGTATCATTTTTGAAACCAGGCATGCTTGTCAGGCGCGTATATATGAAAAAACATGTAAAATCATCATGCCATGTTTCCAAAAAAAAAACCAAAAAAAAAGTCCGTTAAAAATATTTGTGAACTGGCAGCTACCGTTTTCAATGAAGATGAACCAAAACAATATACACTCTCTACTGATAACCATCAAACCTGCGTATACATCTATACTAGATCTCGCCATAATCTTTTAAAAAATAAATAAGCAAACCACATAAATGAATTTAACCACGTACAGTCAGTCCCCTACACATTATTAGCAGAAGTGCTGACATCTGGTAGAAAGTGTTGTTAAAAGAAAACGAAAACGTGAAAAAAATTTCCAATAGGTTTATAGACAACAAGCGGCAGGAACTCTGACATCTGAAGTGGCCTGTGTCTCATAACAACACATTACCTGGCTTGACTTTTGACCTCTTATTTGACCTCTTAATATGGCGCGTCTCTTACAGCTGAAAAAAAGCTTTCTTTCATACATTAGATGACGAAGCCAGTTCAGTGTGACATTAAGTCCTCCTTAAAGGCGTGGTGCCATATTTGGAGTGGAGTTTTTCATCCCCACGGCGGACAGAACGTCACGAGGCAACCGAGCACAAAATATCGATATAAAGTACTGCAGTTGTAAACCGTAGTTTCCGCTTGTCGATTCCAAGTTTCTGGGAGCAGCAGCTGATTACGCCCCCCCCTCCCCCCTCTTCAAACTACCATACTGAAGCCACAAAACCACAAGCTGAGATGGGGATCTGGGATAAGAGGCTTATGGAGTCATTTATCATCTATGTAACCTGCAGCATCATGTCCGCAACAAGGTTGAACATGGCGCGGCCAGCAACTGCGGCCGGACAGCAGACAAATACACACATGAAGCCCTTTCTCGTCGCCATGGTGATAGATAAGAAAAATGTAGAAGTCACGACAGTGAGAGAACGAAGGCACTTGTCATCAACATTTGTATAGTTCCAGCTAAATAAACTATCCCTTCTGCCCGTACGTCAAATTAAACCTGGGGAAGCCATCAAGTAATCTAACCCAGTGACATCTAATATTAATCAATATTGAAAAATCCACCAACTGTTGTCAATCAGCACGCAGTAACTAACGGGGATCAAATTTTCAACATTTACAAAGTGATCTAATCCAGTAGCATCTGATGATATCATATGCGAAGCACCCGGTGCGTACTCTTAGCCAACAGCATCGACCTTTGATCAAAGTTGAAGACCTACCAATTGCACAGCAGGCAGAGTTCAGCAGTTTTTTTTCTAATACTGGCGAAAGAAATCTATGACAATAAAATTAAGCGGCTTAAAGTGGAAATATATATTTTCGCAAATAGTTGTCATATTTTAGTATTGCACATTGCATCCACGTGTGGGTCTGTCTCTATGTAAAACCTGTACTCAAGAAATAAATCACAAATAGTCCGACATGAAATCTTCCTCCGACACCGATAGCCGAAATGAAATTAATCATCGGATGTTGGCACAGGTGTACACGCATATCTGATGCAATACCAATCCTATGGTGGCCGCGTGAGAAGTTGTTGAATTCACATTGAAAGTTATACATATCATATGACACGAAACGGGATGGGTAAAACTACAAAACTTGGGATATTAAAAAAAAAAGAAAAAAAAAACCCTAGAGGACTGTGACAGTCATGTGCTCAGCTAACCTTGTATTTACAGACTGTCACCTTCGAAAAAACGAAATAATAATTAGTCAGTCACCTTTCTGCAACATCATCACTGTTTACAATATCGCAGTCTTCAATACACAATTCTGGAATCATCTTTTTTTTAACGGAAAGGAGATAGGATCTCCCATTAGCAAGATATCAGCGAATTGTCAATTTTACCTGCTGAGCTCAAGGTCAAATTAACGACACCAAGACGAACCCCATGGGTACTTTCCCTTAAATCGTATTCATGGCTCCAATCCACAATTACCCAGATGCAAGCCAAAATTGCAGTTTTACCTTTCAAAGTCGTTCAAGGTCAACATTAACAACACCAAAAGAAACCCCAGAGGTACTTTCCTGTTAATATTCAATAGTAAGCACAGGCCTAGGATCCACGATTACCGAGATGTAAGGCAATAGGTCACAATTGCTGGTATACCAAAAAGAACATGTAAAAAAGTGCCGAAAATAGTGAAACAAAAACAACAAAATTTCCTCAAAAATGCTTTGAAAAAACTTACAGAGCCAGCTTTCAAACAAATTAAGTTCCAGAGGACTCCAAACATATGCAACTTCAAAGCAATTGGCCAAGCGATTTTGGTAAAGATATTTTTTCCCACAAAAATGACCATAGATAAATACATAAATAAAGGAATATATAAAATAAATAAATAAGAAAAGCACTGAAGCGTGACCATCTGAAAATACTCAGTAGAGATCCACCAAAAGTATACCTCACCATGAACCAATAATTCACCCGTAATATAAGGTCAATAACCTCACAAAGTTCGATGCAAACCTTACTGATGCTTTTTGAGAAGTTAAACACGAGACGTGAATGACCAGGGTTGGGCAGTATTGCGTTCTAGTTTATGACTTTATTTCACCACTCCAAAAGGTACACTTCTAACAGGCTTCACCACAATCGGAGTGGTGGTTCTGGAGAATTCGACAATAACTTCACACAAAAATTTGTAACCGACATATATATTGCAGCACCACCTGTTGAACATATTGAGTACTAAAGGTCCTCAGAGGTATCCATACGCAGTTTTGAAGCAATTGGCCGAACAGTTTCGGAGACGTTTTCGGAGTTTTGAAAAACAAAAATCCAAAACCACTGGAATATGACGATTCGAACAAGCTTTACAGAGATCCATCCAAGGCAGAATCCCACTAAGTGAGAACAGGTTCAGGCAAACGGTTTTGGATAAAAAGTCGGAAATGTAAATCTGAACGGCCGTCGACAATGAGTATAGACGACAGGGCACTGACTATCTTGTCAGTCAGCTGAGCTATACAAATCCCTCTTATATAAGCGGGCGTATTTAGGTATCAGATGACTTTACAATCTAACACGTGGACGAAGCCCTTACACATAAATATGCATATATCGGATAAAAATACAGAATACGAGACCATCTGCATGAAAATGTATGTAAACTAGAAAAGAAGATTTGCTTCAAAGCAAATCTGTCTTTGTGCTTTCAACAGTTGTAAATATGGCTAGATGAAAATTTCAAAGTCCCAATGACCTTGTCATTTGACTTATTGAGGTTATATGTAAATTACAAAAATATGCAGTGTTGCAATATCTACAATATGGGCCCAACATGGTCAAAATTGGATGAAAACTGACAGAGTTAAGCTGCCTCTGGATGAAAATATCAAGGTTCAAATGACCTGGACATTTGACTTTTAGAGGTCACATGTACATCATATCGCAGTGTTACAAACATGTAAATTCAAGTTGGATTGGTTTGCTACACCCATAATAGTTTTGGAGATATTTAAGAATCTAAATTTTCAAATGGCTCTAACTTGCATAATTTTCAAAACCGTTGAATCTCTTTAGAAAAACTCAAGAGTCCATGTATGGAAGTATAGTCATGCCACGCTTGGAGATTCTACGTGAAATAGTTTTCAATGAAATGTTGGACAAATTTGCTTGCAAACAAAGTAAGAAGAAAGAAAGAAAAAATTCCTAGTTAAACAGTATATTTGTGTTGGCACACAGACATAATTACAAACAGTGATCACGTTTGGAGAAACTTACGAATTATCTTAACCAAGACTCGGAACCACATCTACTATAGTATAGCACATATTGAAGATTTAAAACTTTAATTAGCCCTCGTTTGCATAATTTTGAAAAGCATGACCTTTCATTATATAAAAGCCAGACCTCATCTATAGAAGTATAACTGTGCCAAGTTTGGAGTTTCTACGTGTAGTACTTTTCAAATGAAATGTCGGACAAATTCGCCTGTAAAGAAAGAAAGAAAGAAGAAAGAAAGAATTCCTAGAAAAACAAAATGTCTGTGTTGGCGCACAGACAGAAAGAAACACAAACACGCATTTTAATATACACATTAAGTAAACTTTATAGTGGGACAGTTTGATTAAAAAATTAGCAAAACAACGCTCCAAAACATTAACCTTTTCATTACGAATGTCGACCAAAATCCCTCTGAGTTAAATTAACATCACGATACACAATTCCTATTCCCTACAAAGACATAGACACAGACATGTATGATTTACAGTCGGGGTTGGTGCAGTGAACATTCGCCAGAGGCTACTAATACCAACTAGAAAACAAAATCACTTTTCGTTCAAGTATCAGCATGCGAATATTTGCGTAGAACACAGGAATGGTCCAGGTTTTCAGCTTTGCGCAGCGTGCTTTAAAGTGCCCAAAAGTGCACTAAGGAAGGCTATTGAGACTCATCACGCTGGGTCCAATAAAGCCAAAAGTGGTCATAGAATTGTCATATATGGATGGTAGGCTGGAAACCTATGGTAGAAAAATCTATATTATATGAAACTTGGCATGTTGACAGATCATAGGAGTAGAAAAAATTGGGCATGTTTAGTGACTATGAGATGACCTGAAAGTGACCTTGATTGTCACTTCAGTGATCTGGATAGGTCTTTTTTGGCCCTTTTTCGTCTTTTTGACACATCTATAACCAGAAATTGCAAAAGGAAAAGACAACAAGTTGTTTAAAATTTTGCGTAGAACAATTTGAAAAAATATTTTCGAATTAGCCTCAAACATGAAAAAAAATGTACAATGGGGTACTTTGCAATAGTATGTTCCATTTTTACAAACAGGCATACATCTGTTTACAAAATAATTGAAACACAAAGATAACGTTCATTTAGAAGATAATTAAAAAATAAACATCCAAAAACTTATGTTGTAGAGAATTTACATCCATTTGAAATTTTACCTCATAAACCCATCATTGTCGGCCATCTTGGATTGAGAAATCCAAAACGAGGCTCTGATTTCAAATTGATATAATTTTATTGAGCTCAAACAAATTCACCAGAACTTTTTTCAAAATCATCTACTCTTTTAGCTGCATCCGATGGTGGACACATTTTAACAAGGCAATTCGACACTTTTCTGATATTTGTTAAAAATGCTTTTTCTGTCCAACATTCTCTAGACCAGTTAATATTCGGATATATGCCAAATAATGTTTTTCGTGACAATTCTTACACTTCATTGTTTTCAAATAAAATGGGCATTTTGAGCATATATACATGTATTAATATCTGGATGAAAATTGACATATGAATCTCTTTATAGATACATTTTGTTGCTCAAGGTCAGTGCAAGGTCAAATGCAGGCCAAGTTTTATATAGCTATGAATTATCTCACAATTTGCCAAGTTTCATGAAGATTGATCTTAAACTTCAGACAATAATGCGAAATGTATTCTTTTGTGAACAAAAATTGTTCATTTGGCCCCATAGTGCGTGAGAATTAGGCGCTGAAGAAGTTAAGCTACAGCTCATTCCACCCTAGGTAAAACATTTTCATAGGAAATAATGATTTTCATTTCACATCATTCTGAGGGATCTTTTACATATTTCCTGTTTTAATGCTCAAAATAGGTGAGAATCGAACATTCTACATTTATTTAATTTAATGTGTGAAATATATTGTCCACAGAGTTAAACATGTCACCATGTTGTTTTTTACTTTATTCCGTAAAGCTTCGACCAAGCACAGAGGTACCTAGGGACAAATGTAGACAAGTTAGGGTTCCCAAGGGAACCCTGTATGATTTTACAAATAGGTTTGAGCAACTTTATGATACATGGTAATGGAGTACATTCAATTGAATACTTGCATAAACGAATATACTACATCCCTTACTTAAGACAAGTGCCACCTGACAAGGATCAACATCAACTTCGTAAGCGATTTTGAAGATTTTTTTGAAGATTTTTAGCCAAAATGGAAATGAATCAACAACAAAATTATGGAAAGTGACTTTATGGGCACGTCTTGGTAAAACACATGGTATACATTCTCTAAAAATATCCCTTTCATAGCAAAGGCATTTAATACCATTTCCATGTTGTGATTTAGATGCCCGCCCCACCTACTTTCCCAGACTACATATTAAATTAAAGTTTACTTCTAACGCTTTAGGCTTTTCTAGGGGCTTTTTGGTCCTAAACTGCCTCCAGGAAAGTGGCGCCCCCATTTTCAAAACTGTGTAGTTCCGTCCCCCTGTCTTTTTTTACATACATAAATAAATTATGTGAATGGTTAGCAAGACAGACAATGGAAGGTAAGATCCCTATATCTACCAAAGGTCACGATGACATATTACTTTACGCTCGGTCGAAAAGTAGAATTGTGCCAATTATATTTGTGATACCCAATTTTAAACGCAAATATTTGAAATATCTCTAAACTCTGTTGAAATACAGTATTCTACCTCTGTTCTAATTAATAAAGTATCGGCCTATGGTGCATGCTCTAATGTATTTGTTTAGGTCACCTATGCTTCAATTTATAGTCCTGAAGCATTTTAAAGCGAGACAAATACTGTAAACCACTTAATTTCGCTGTTTTTATTTTCGCTTATTTCAGTGATGGCAGAATACTAGTAACCGTAAAAATAAATGGAAGATGAAGCACAATTTTAACAGCGGTTTTATTTGAACTCTGTCGAAAATGGAGAAATTAAAGCTTCGGCTAGATACCTGAAACACCAAGCGTGAAAAATTATACAAGCGAAGATAAGTATATTTACAGTTGTGCACAGCGCTCAGGGCTCTAGCCACATTTTAAACAAACAATGTCTGACCTCATCTGTAAATGAGTATTTCAACATTTATCATTCTTTTTATTAGGTGTGAAGAGGACGTTCTCATTACGACCTCATTAGGTGTCATAATGTTCTTTTGTTTCAGAGTATTTTGATGATATGCGTGCATATGGCAAAGCTTGAATTCACGTACATTTGAGCTTAACACGCGGTTGAACCATTTCTTCAGCAAACATAAAATTCGACTTAAGAAACAGTTTGTTCCCAAATATAGGAGAACCGGTATATTCAAGCGTTATCAGGTACTCGCCTAAGGATAAGATAGGAGACAAAATTGCTACTCGTACAGGCTTACAGAATTTAGTCGAAGCTGGTTTAGGTTACAGACCACAGTTGTCATTGGCTGGTTACGCATCCCAACGGAAATGGTCCGTAATTGTGAAACTACTGAGTTTTTAGCATGCTGTAGCTTCTGTGCAAATAAAGTTAGGGTAAGTCAGGTTTGCTGCAGCACAGAGTTGCTTCCTTGGTGGTCACATAGCTGCACTGTTTGCCAGGCCAGAGGAGAACTGTGTGGCGAAGAAGGACAATGACCCCGGTCATAGCACAGTTTATACACCTGTATAAAGCTGACATCCAGGTGTTGTTTCGTATTTCAATTATCACCAATTAATGAACTGAAAGTTATATGAAAAAAATCCATCCGCGTTTTTATGACATTTTTGTCTGCGAAATGCTGTTCATGAAATTTGAAAGTCCCGAAATGCTTATTTTTTAGACTGAAATATGCTAATATGAAAAATAGAAGGATTTATAACTGTGGTCAGTCGCCTCCTACGGCCCCGCATCTTGCATGTATCTCCGTAGTTCAGTTTTATCGATTACTCGCTCCCAAATTTCAATACCAGAGTGAAAAATTGTATATTTCACAATCTGTGACGAGTCATATGGGGGGGGGGGGGGGGGGGTAAAGGGATTTTCCATGCTGGCATACTGGGCATGTTTATAAGCTGTGGGTACTGAAATACCGCACTTCGTGCCAGCCATTCTTTCTAAATTTTCTAATTTTTTCGTATCATGTACTATGGCAAAATTATTATTTTGACCAGGTATCGGGATTAAAGATTAATTTGATATCTTTAGGTCTATCTTTTCACAGGATAGGTGAAATCCTCAATAAGTGCATTATCGTCCAGGTACACTTGCTGCGTTGCCCTTTGGGCAGATAGGACAATATCAATAAAATTAGCGATGGGTTAACATTTATTGCCATGTTGATACAATACCGTACGCTTACATTGGTCCACCTCTATTCCATTCACTCTTTGCTATTTTGTCACCAACAAGGCACAGAAATGTACGTCTTGCCTTTAGGCCCAACGGCTTCATTTACAAATATTTAGTGGCAGTTTTTATACTAACAAGTCGGAAAATACTGCCTTTAGCGACTAATCTGATATACATCAAATACAACCACCTAGAGATACGTAGTCTCGGAAAGACTGATTTATGATACCAGTGGTAATAACAATCCTCCTATGTGCCCCAGAGCCACGACCGCTCACACAGACAAGCCCTGGAAACAAATGAGTGCAACTAAATTCCTTGAAATCATGCATTTTAGTTGATGTAACATACAAAGTTGTAAAGACATTATCTTGCAACTGCTGTACATCGGCAGTACCAGTGGAAAAAGTCACCATCCTCAAACCTATCCACGCAGCCTTCATAAAGTGATGTATATATATATATATATATATATATATGTATATGTATATATATATATATATATATATATATATATATATATATATATATATATATATATATTTATTTATTTATTTATTAATTTATACATATATATATATATATATATATATATATGTATGTTTGTATGTATGCATGAATGTATGCATGACTGTTTGTGTATGTTGTCCATACCTACGTCCGTACATATTTGAAAACAAATATTCTTTCACAGTATAGTGGCTCGACATGTCAATTCCAAATCTATCTATACATTTGTTGTAACTTTCAATTAAAGAATACGTTAGTCGCAAAAACAATGTGAATCATGTAAATATGAAATGCTGAGCAGATCATCTACAAACCATTATAAAGAAGAGAACTGTGACGGTCCTGTGCTCAGCTGACACATACATATGCCTTTGTAAATTTTGAAGATTTGTCTCGATAAATAAAAAACCAAAACAAAACTCAATGGAGCGTGACCATTTGAACAAATCTAGCAGAGAGTCACCCAAGGTACATTGCTGCCAAGTTTGAAGTCAATCTGTTTGACAGTTTGTAATCAATAGGAAAGGTTCATTTACTGATAAGTATCAGAATTGAAATAAAAATCGTTAAAAATCAGGAGTCCACAGCATTGCCACCCAGGAAACAATCTTGTTCGACCCGACCTCAAGGAGCATATCCACCAAGTTTAAGTTGTATCTGAGTGACAGGTCTGGAGAAGAAGTCGAAAATACCGTAAACACACAAAAACACATAAAAATACAGCAATAGGGTGAGCGGTTTCGGAAAAGACTTTTTAAGATTTGCTTGCCCTCCAAAAAGACCCCCCCCCAAAAAAAATAAAAATAATACAATTTTAAAAAAAATCCAAAATCAGTAGAGCATGACCATTTGAGCAAAATTGGTAAATACCTTGCTAAGGTAAATCACCCCCAAAGGTTTTTGGACAAGTCAAAAATTTGAAATGACACCCGACGCCTGACCCTCCTAAACGCTCCGTTGACTTACAAGTCAGCTGAGTTAAAAGTGGTGGGGATGTCGGTTAGGAGGATTCCAGTCACTTTCAGTGCCTTGGTTCTTTCAACAAAGAGATTTCAGTTCCACTGCATCGCAAAGTTGTGTAATGTACAGTCAAGTACCTTCACACGTCAGGGGCATTTTTGTTCCATTCTGTTTTTTGCATATGAGTTATGTGTCCAATGCTCTTCTCTCGCCAGCATTAGCTATGGACGAGACTAAGCACTCAAATTTTACTTAGTAGATATGCTCTTTTGTTTGTAATTTGGTTGAAAATAGATTATTTAAATATAGGCCATACATTTAAATATAGGCCATACTAGGGAATGGTTAGTAAATCTAAAGATTTTAACTTTGGAATAATCCTGGGAAATATCCATATAGGAACAGTTTGACTACTATTATCGTAGATATGTGAAGAGTTCTTCTGCCGAGTCTCATAACCTTAAAGTCATTGGGCTTTAAAGACTGAATTATAATTTTTCAGTTGGTCAGCCTATTGTATTGAAAAGGGTGCTGGGGCTAAATTTTACGGGTTTTTTTTTGTTTGTTTGTTGATTTGTCAGTTCCCCTTCTTTTTGCTCATGTTCTCGGCAACTTTACCATTTAAAGATGGCTGCAATAGCTAGCAAGCTACGTATGTTGCTTACCGCCAGTAGCTTCCTCGGTGATAGTCAATATACTGAATAGAACGCCGCACAGGCTTAGATGTACCGGTACAATTGTACATGGACCTCTGTAAACATCAACTTATGCTATTTTAACCCATTCCTGGTCAGAGTACTACTGAGTCAATAGCTTTCCGTGGCGCGGATTGCTCGCATTGGGCCCAACCGTCGCCTAGGCAAGCAACTAGGGCGTACCATCATGAAAAGTGTAAGGTGCAAATCTCAGCAAAAATGTTTTCTAGTAACGATAAATTTATGTAGAAACGTTAAGGTGAACGCCAAAAAACATTCCTCACTTCTGGGTTATTTGAGGAAAGGCATAATCACACCGGTCCAAGGTGCTTTGTGTTCTCCATAACCTTACGTAGCAGTGCTGTTTTCTTGTCTCTTGACAAGCAAGATAGATACCCCTGCTATTACACGTAAACTTATAGCCATCACTAGATAAAACATGAATGCAGTTCTACACGGTTGCCCCACAAATTTCAGGTCGGTACACTCAATGCCTACCCTTTCCATTCACCACGTTCACCTGTGAACTTCTCACATCCGGACTCAAAATCTTGATCTGGGAACGTTTCATTCTGGGAAGAATGTGGCAAAAATTTCACCCCAATCTGACCAAAGGCCCTGAATCAGTGCACTTAACAGTGCAAGCAGACAGCCCTCAAAAGGGGTGAGGTGGGGGTACTCCCCGTAGTCTGGGAAATTTTGGCATCCAAATGTTGACATTGGGCACAAACTACAGGTTTAACAGTTTTTAACCTGCAGTTTCCTGCATTCAGGTTTTGACCTTCGTCCAAGTCTGCGGGGCACACAATGTCTCCATCTTTACTACGATGCTGGTTCCAGCTTCATTTTTTTTAATGAAAACTTTCATTTCAAGTACCATCCTGTGTGTTGTTCTGGAAAAAAGATAAGAACTGTCCAGTTCTTTTAGTGCCAAGTTTTGGACAGAGTCAACAGCTTTCCTTTGCTCGCTTGAATGCTGTTGACCCAGACCATGATATTCCCCGGACCTGTAGGCATGCTGGGACTTGATATAATGGTCTCTTCACACGGAATATGAGTCTAGCATCCTTTTATAATCGGGATCAGATTGTCCAAAGTTGTGCGACTTTAGGATTGGCAGTTGGCATCTAAAGAGTTAAATGGTAAATTGCTACCTTCTGCACGCACACGGTGAAATCTAGCTTGGGCAGTGTTTTGCATGTTTTTGTCCAGGCAGATCATTTTTTGTGGTTTCTTGTAATCTTATTATATTTTCACGTGCTCCCACACAGAATTTGTGCTTTAATATGTCCTTGTTGGTCTAAAATTAATCCTAGAGTACAGTAGAACTTGCCTATAAGCCCACCCCTGAAAAGGGACCACCTGTGCTAAAGGACCGGTCCCAACAGCGCCCATTAGCATATTTTAGTTTAATTTTACCTGCCTTAAGAGACCACCTCTTAGATAGGACCATTTTCACGGGTTCTGTGGGTGGTCCCTTAAGACAAGTTCCACTGTATATATGGTTCTGGGGTGTACAGGGGAGGGGGGCGGGCACCGGTAGTCTTGTTCACAGAGGAAAATCAAACTGCTTCAGTACAGAGTACGGGAAATAAATTACAGGGTCATTGGTCTTTCTCCACATAGAAATTCCATGACTCGTACTGATATTAACTGTGTCAGGCACGCATTACGGAAAATAAAGGTTTGCCATGTTCGGCTTACGGCATTTGCTCTCAGTTTGCTGTAGGGACAACAAATTTTCTCTCTGCGCGGTGCGGAATATAAACAACAGAAAAGTGACAGTCATGTGTTCAGCTGACCTGGCAGGGACAAAATGAGACTATCCTTTAAATCTGTGGAATTAGGTCAAAGTCACCTTTTGTGAAGACTATCGCGAACAAATATCAAATGTCAATGTTCATAGCCGTGGCTTAAATAGTTCAGAAATTATTAGGTTTTTTAATTGTAAAATTCATAAGTGGCTCTCTGACTTTAGCAATGAGATCAAGTTCACCCATGCGCACAAGTTTCCGTATGCAATTTCAAAACAACTGACTTATTGGTTACGGATACACAAGATTTTTTTAAAAATTTTTAAAACCTGCCAAATAATGAACACAAGTTTTATTAAAAAAATCCGTATATCACCATTTGATCAAACTGGGCAGAGATTCACCTAGGGTATACCTCTACCAACTTTGAAATGGGTCTTGCTAGGTATTTTTTTGCAGAAGTTGAAAATTTAAAAGTGCAATTGCAAGCCCCATTGACTCCCATAGTTCATGAGGCCTAGTATGCAATTTAGAGGAACCACATTTGCACAAAGCCAAAGGTGGTATATTATTATTCCGCTCCAGTGAATGACACAGCGTGAGGTGCTAATTAGGCTGATTAGACCCTTGCAAGTGACTGGACTCTCTTATCAGCAGAATCGCTCAGCAATATGTACTTAAATATTTGCTGGCACTATACGCTGAATTGAGACAAAATGCATCATGTTTACAATTATCCATTATGAAATAGCTGTTACACTAAACCCTTGATACTTCTTGATCGATATGGCGTCCCAACTACTAAGTAACACATTTATCTAATGAATGCATTCAAAATGTAGTTTTTAATTGCAATGTGTGCATTAATAGACAAGTTCCCAAATTGAATGAATTGTTACAAATAAGAGAATCGCCACCCAATGAAAAACGTTTCTTGTCCCTTTCACAAGGTATATTTCCACCCTCAGCTTCAACACTTTCTGAGTGACGATTTTAGAGAAGCCAAAAACAGCGCTCAAAAATTTGTTGGAAAATTGAACAACTTCGGTCCTGGGGTCCCCAATAGTGCCTTTATGCAATTTTGAAGTAAGCGCCTTTGGATATGTTCACACAAAATGATCACGAAAAAATTCTTTTAAAACATCGAAAATCACTTGAGCACAACTTCTTGGAAAAATTCGACTCAACTAGGGGTAGATTCCCACCAAGTTTCAAGAGGATCTGATTGACGGTTTTGGGGAGGAAGTCGACAATATAATGGTTGACAGACCAAGAGCAACCGCCGGACAGACGGACAAAGGACGCCACTCATAGTATAAGCTCAGCTGAGGGACAATTCAGCTTAGCTAAGTAGGCCCAGTGCGGAGTATGGACAACCGCTTGCCCCATCACATATGAGGCTTGCTTTTATATCGTATCTAGCTGGATTAGCATTTTCATCTGCAAAATCACATTATTTTTAAGGATTTGTTATAGTATATTTGTACCTAGGACATTTAGTGATATGTTGGCATGACTTAGGTAGCATATTTATATTAAAGACCTGAATGCCGTCCATAACGGTTTGCCCCAATATCCACTGTAGCTGTCAAGTAGTTGCGCCAATATATTTGTTGCAGTCTTCTCTTCTGTTGTCTCAATGTATTCAAAATCAACCTGCACCCAAAGTGGATCTGAATTATTTTATTTATCAAAACATCCGATAAATACCACAACTATCGTTGCCTGAACACATCAACCGAATAAACACCTATAGGCTTTAACGATGTTGCCCCATTATACCCAGTGAAGTACATTTCTTGTCTGAATATATTAAATATAGACCTGCGCTATAGTTGCATCACATGCAGTATGTCCAATGTGCACAGCTCCCTCAATACAATCGATGTATTCATATTTCTTGCTTGTCCAAATATTCAAAATAATTTGTTCCGTAGAATAGATGCAGGTGATCCACTGTATGGAAATACTATCTCACAAAATTTTAAAGCCACCGATGGGGGAGAGAGAGAAAGAGCTTTGCAGTGTATTTTATGGTTGACCACTACAATATTTATTTCCTTTACGATACAAAAGCTCTAATTTAGCGTGATGGAGAAGCTGAAGCTGATTTCGTTAAGAACAGTGTAAAGGTTTTCTTGCACCGCCCCTCTTTGGCGGTTCAACAAACCCGTGACCTCGTTTATTCCAATCTGTGCGTCCTTGTCAAGACAAGTTGCCCAATCGCAATCATCTGCAACAATAACAGGGTGACCTCTTTTGTGAAAATAGGTCACGCTGTCACAGAGATAGAGCGTGCCGCTTAAAGTGACCACAAGGACTGCACGTTTTGAGTAATCGTGCGCCTGCGAAGCTACTTTCTTTCTTTATAAAAGTTCAGCATCCTTCACGCCATATTTTTGTGCTCAAATTGATTCAAAATTGATCTATCACAATCAGGATTTATATTGTACCATTTAGCGACCTAACCGTTTCTTGATTGTTTCAGTCAAAGGGAGTTTTGTCAAGTGATGTAAATATAAATGAAGGGGCAAGACACCGCAGCATAAAACAGGTCTGCTCATATTGGCATTTATGTGTATCAAAACTTGTTTTCCTTGGCTAGGAATTAAACCACAGTGAAAAGAGACATGAAGTGCGACATATTATTCACAAATATATATTGTACCATTTAGCGACCTAACCGTTTCTTGATTGTTTCAGTCAAAGGGAGTTTTGTCAAGTGATGTAAATATAAATGAAGGGGCAAGACACCGCAGCATAAAACAGGTCTGTCCATATTGGCATTTATGTGTATCAAAGCTTGTTTTCCTTGGCTAGGAATTAAACCACAGTGAAAAGAGACATGAAGTGCGACATATTATTCACAAATATATATTTTCAAATAAAAAACGAGGCCATCTTATATATTTCTAATTTTAGTATATTTTGACGGGTTTTATTTGGGTTTGAGATTATTTTTGGCCACGATACTTTCATTTTTCAGCCAAAAGGTTTTCCCTAAAAACAAAAGGGCAGTGTGAATTGCCGTGCTCAGCTGACCTGGGCTTGTTCACAAAATCAAAGTTGCAACTGAATTGACTGGCGCTGAGCTTTAGCTGAGTACATATGACATTTAGAAGTATTTCTAAGGTTTGTCTGAAAAAAAACACTTCATTGAAAATACGTTTTACTGGAGCATGGGAAATTGAAGAATATTTGAAGAAAACTTTTAAAAAAAAATTGCTTCTTGGTGGAGAAATACATGATTTTGAGCATTAGAATGCCCATTGACTTGCACAGTAGTAAAAGGTACATTTACCGATGAGTACCCGTATTGATAAAGTCTTTAAAAATCAGAAGTTCACAGCGGTACCACGCAGAAGACAAGCTTGTTTCACCCTTTTACAAGGAACACATTCAGCAAGTTTCAGCTTTATCAGAGTGACGGTTCAGGAGAAGAATTGTATTTGTGTCTTTTTGCCCAGAACCACTTCCTAGTAGTCATTACCCTATTCTGCAGTCCAAACTCTTTACCCTCCATAAGCTAACCTGTCCTTGTCTAACCTATATACATATGGAAGTACTATTCTCCATATTGCACACAATCCTCTGTAAAGTTGAAAAGAGTGAATACACACCAAAAAATCATTTAAAAAGTTAGGAAAAAAGCAGCTCCACCTGGTGAACAAATTAAGAACTAGGAGTGCCTAGGAGTGTCTCTGTGTGACATCAAAGCAATTGAGTTAGCGGTTTGGAAGACGATTTTGTAAGATTTTGTCCCTCTAAAGAACAAAAAAATCATAAAAAAATCATAAAATCGCTGGAACGTGATCAAACTTGGTAGAGACCCACCCAAGGTACATTGCCACTAAGTTTTAAGTAAATCTGAATGGCGGTTTCAGATATGAAGTCGAAAATGTGAATTTAAAAAATTCATATAAATTAAATGAATCACAGGAGCATGATCATCTGAACATACTTGGTGAATACACACCCAAAGTAGATCCCCGCCACGTTTGAAGAGGATCCGGCTGCCGATTTTGGAGAAGAAGTCAAAAAAGTGAATTGTTGATGGACGGAAGGGCGGACGACGGACGACTGAGCCTCCTAAAAGCTCAGCTGACTGACAAGTCAGCTGAGCTAACCATCCCAATATCAGCAGACTTCATAAGCGGGTCATTGGACAGATGAAAGTAAATATAACTAAATTTGACCAAACGAGTCAAAGGTTCAGGATGATACGAAAATAAAGCTTACCACACCAACAGATCATGAAGAACAACCAAAGCAATTTCTCCATTTCACCAGCAGGTCTCGGGTTACGATCAACCCAATATAACCATATTTCCAGCAGGCAATATCTTACAGGCTAAACCAATATGACTTTATTTCACCAATCGCTGTATATATGCTTGCATGGTGTGTCTTCGCCTGATTCTGCATCAGCTTGTGACATTTTTTTTTCTTGAATGCAGGAATGTGAATAAGAAAGGGGAAGAGCCAGAGGAGTTGGGTGAGGAGGATCAAAAGAAGAAGAAGAGGAATAAGTAGGAACGGAAGTAGTAGTAGTAGTAGTAGTAGTAGTAGTAGTAGTAGTAAGAGTAGTAGTAGTAGTAGTAGTAAGAGTAAGAGTAGTAGTAGTAGTAGTAGTAGTAGAACTAGTAGTAGTAGTAGAAAAAGAAGAAGGAGAAGAAAAAGAAGAAGAAGAAGAAGAGGAAGAAGAAGAAGAAGAAGAAGAAGAGGAAGAGGGAGAGGGAGAGGGAGAGGGAGAAGGAGGAGAAGGAGAAGAAGAAGAAGAAGAAGAAGAAGAAGAAGAAGAAGAAGAAGAAGAAGAAGAAGAAGAAGAAGAAGAAGAAGAAGAAGAAGAAGAAGAAGAAGAAATGAGTGACGCAGACAACGAAAGGAAATACTTGAGGGTTTTGCGACATGGCAGAACAATTTTTCCGTTGGGATAGGAGTAAAACATATTTAGATGAGTCCTCTACATACTGGCCATTGACAGTGAGAAAGTATATGGATTAATCCACTATTACAGAGGATATGAAGCATCGTCCATTAGACTTTTGGTATTTCTGTCGGCGAACAATCGCTTCAGCTTGAATAGAGGGCACTGGGAAGCATTGATGTTGTAGCGCTGAAGCTTTGCATTATGCTTGTGTGGCATTCTTTGCAAACTCCTTGACGACGTGTCTTTTCCCGTTTGTCGTTTCGTTAACTTTTTTGTCGATGTGGTGACCTTTTAACCCTGTGTCTTATATTTATGAATTAACCGGAACAATTGTCGTTTTGTTTAAAAAAATCAAAACAAACAAAGGTAATTAAGGCTATATCTTTACCCCTTATCACGTCTCCGCGTTGCTATGAACCCAAATTAAGGGCCCCTGATGTCCCAAATTTTTCGTGTAAGAAAGCACCGATCTTTAATGGACTTTCTGAGTTTGTAACGTGTAATCAGATGGGAGATTGAGCTAGGTTTATTAAAAAGTGTGACTGGGGTAAATTATTGCCACGATTGATACGAGTATCGCGTGTAAGGTGCATGGGTCTTAATCAAGAATTCCTAAAGCAAAACCAAGTTGCTGCTGACAGAGTGCTGTTCCAGACCGAAGCCTTGCAGTACACGCTCTTTAACGCTTTCACCGCCGATTTCGACAAAAATCGTAGTGCTCTGAATTGACATGACGATACTACATTACAATGCTTTGTTTTGAAAAAAAAAAGAGACCTTTCATTCATGTACCAGTACGGCTAGGTTACCGTAAGAGACTTTATGAGAACGGTTCACATCCACAGTTTTCTGCGGCGAGTGTTGGCCGCAATGTGGCCACAGGGGTCAAGGAAAGCTGCTCGCTCAGTCAGAAAATGGCGGTGAAAGAGTATAATAAGGAGAAAACTGTGCCAGTCAGTCTTGCGTAGGGGGAAAGGGGAAGGGCATAGCAGTGTTGCTTTTTGAGTTCACTTTATGTATTTTGTACACACCAATATGTAGGAACTAATCAATTCAATGACATTCGGTTTCATCATAGACCCATCCTGTTGAACGCCCCACTAGCTTTATGACAGGAACAACAAAGAATCGAAAATGGAATATTTTGCACTGCCTTTGTAGTGCAGAAATGACCACTACCATTTGTGACAAAGTTTCGCCAAATACAACGTTTGACGTTTGTGAAAAAAGTCAGGTACGACCTCCTTTGTTTGTAACGAGGTTTAGGTAGTTGCGATGGATGTTGAGGAAGCAAACGGAGTAGTTGTGACTGGAAGGTGTACACAGGTAACGATCGTCAAAGCTGTTCACAAGTCTTCTTTTGAAATGGCATTCAAAAAATCATGCATCACGTACCGTAAAGCTATGAGAAGACAATGCTTTTTAGAAAAAAATGTGTCCTTCATATATATATATATATATATATATATATATATATATATATATATATATATATACATATATATATGTGTGTGTGTGTGTGTGCGTGTGTCTGTGTGTGTGTGTGTGTGTGTGCGTGTGTTTGCGTATATATGTTGGGATGAAATCCCACTAATCTAAAACTAATAACAAAACCGGCAAGAAATGTTGTCATCAACAACTTTATTATGTCAAATACAATATGAAAGTTTGTTTTGTATGTTACTATACTGCAGATGTAATCATTATGCATCAATTTCTACATCAAATATAAATTACTCTGCTAGATGACATACACATTCACAATTTTGGGATTGTATACAGCGATTGAAAACATCTGGTCACCAAGCTTTGCTTATTGATAATTCATAATGCTATCCCCTCAAAACAGTTGTGGCGATTTTGTGAGTAGATAAAAAAAAAGAAAAGAAAAGAAAGAAAGAAAGAAAGAGAGAGAGAGAGAAAGAAAGAAAGAAAGAAAGAAAGAAAGAAAGAAAGAAAGAAAGAAAGAAAGAAAACAAAGCTTGACCGGGTCAGATACACTGTTTGGTGCTTATCATAATGAAATTTGCGCTAGTCTGTAATATTACAATGGCCTTAGTTCCGGACGCTGAGGCGTAATGAAATTTGAACGTGCACACCTGTAATATTCTTCACCTGTAATATTACAACGCCATCACTTCCCTACGGTGAGGCGCTAATAAATGGAACTTGCTCCCCTATAATATTACATTGCCCTTAGCTCCCAATGCTGAGGCTGTTTGCTTGTTGACACATGACATTCTGTTTGATCCAGAATTCTTTCTGTCTGGTGTTTTCTTTATCCAGCAGATTTTTCTTTCCAGGAGCCTTATTTTGCTATTGTTTTTTTCCCCTGAAATTTCGTGTTTTCTGTCATGTCACTTTTCCAATTTCAATTTGAATGTATATGGTAATTAACAACTTTATTTTGTAGGCACACAGAAGGATTTTCCCAGAAGCAAATCTCCTTTTCTAGTTTATGTTTCGTTTGCCAGAAACAAAATACTTAGCGCTAAAAGGGTGTTACAGACGTAAACTCGTGAAATGGTTACCATTTTGCCGGAAAAAAGGCTGCGGTGTATGGCCTAGTAATAACACAGTTTTATCTTTGGGGTTACCTTTGGCTCATTGCCATCTCTGGCACAGAACGACATTAAATTCTAGTTGTTATTTCTGAGTTATTAGCCAACAAGCGTAATGATCCAAATCTGTAATGTGTGTATAATTTTCCAACCACTTGATAAAAAGGAACGATTGTCCATACATCAAATGTATATATCCTTACCTCGTTTCGTTCTTTAAGCCATATTTTAGGAATATCCGGAAACAATTCTTGACCCTTGGCCACGATAAACCATGGAAGCAAAATTCCTGTCGTCAATGGTCAGCGACCCTTATACAAAGGAGCCATGTACATGTGAATATTGGTAACCGATTAAATTACATTCATTTTGCGTGTGACAAACATAAATTAAATAGTGCACTACCTAAAAGCGAAACTTAATATTCTCAAATATGTAATGGCCAGTTGAAAAATTGAATATTCGCCAAGGGCGACAAATTCACGAAATAAAATACCCGTCACAACAGCTTCTTTTCGATATGCTGAAATCTATATTTACTAGTGGGTTATCCAAAGGGCATCGTAGGCATGAACGTTCGGGAGCAGTGCATGAATACACAGATAATCTAATCATATACTCGTTCCAATGGGTATGTAATGCTATTGAGAATTGATATTTAAATATTAGGTGGATTGCTGAATCCCCAAACTATCAGGATGGATAGTTTGTGAATTTTCCTTCACACGAAGTTCCATCTTTAATCACTGATAAAGTCGTATGGTGAGACGGCGACAGACTTGCCACGTGCTTTTTTCTGCATAAAGTCTATTACCAAAAGCTGTTTGCGTAAAACAAGCGAATCTGGGGCTTTCTCGCTTTACAAATTGATTCCATAACAAATTCACGCAAAATGTTGTAAGTTTTTGTTGCGGAGGGGGGGGGGTATGAGGGTAGGGGTGGGGGTTCTTTGTTATTTACGAGTTGTACCTCTCCTGACAACAGTGTATAGGTCAAGGCTGAGTAAGACACGGTGTCTCTTGCAGTCACAAGCGTTTCTCAGCTGTAACAAATAAAATTAGCATTTGACTCGGCTAAAAGCTGTTTACATTTCGTTCTGTACTTGTCGTAAGATATACCAGACAATTGGTTACCAGAGCATAAAAAAGACTGGAATGCTTAAGTACGTTAATTTGGTTCATTTTCACATTAACGCAATGTTATATAGACTCATTTACAGCCAGATTCTGAAACTCGGGTAATACTCGATCAGACAGAATATATCATGAGATGAAGGGATGAAGGCTATGGAGTGAGAATTATACGTGTTTCAATATTAGATATTGTTGTCAATAACTTCAGCGTAAAATCATATGACACGTGCAACAGATTCCAAATCTGGGATTGGAGAATTTTCTATTCCCTGAGCAAATTTATCATCACCACTCCAAAGTTATGTCAACTTTTTCTTCGATTCCTGTAAGAACGAAAGACTTAACTGCCTATTAGTCGACAATGGCGCTGTGCAGAACTATCAAAAACACTCAATTAAACACATTCCTTGTTCAAATAGGACTAAGTCAACATCTTTTCTTGGCGTAGGTTAACTCTTAAACCACTAATAATAAAACTTATTAAAGCAATCAATCCACGCCAAGAATAGCTGTTCGGCTGAAACATGCTGATCTGGTAGGATTTGTGTGTACTACCCACGAAACTGTTACCTGTTCAAGTGAAAATCGTTGAATTAGACGATAAGTCACATCCGAGTGATTTGAGCGGGAAGGGATCAGGTAGATGTCTCATTGTGATTTTCTGCTAAATTGGTCGGGAGGAATGACGGGAATGGGGTTGGTCTGCTGAATGGCAAGAGGGTGGGTACATTGTCCACTTTGACCAATCAGAATACGTGCCATCACGTCTAGATGCCACGTAGATTATCTTGGTTCACACCTTATACGGACATACAACCTTATTTGGACATATAACCCCCCTTTTCTTATTTTTCGTTATTCAATTTCTTAAGTGATGGGGGGAGGGGGAAGGGTCCCTCTACTAGGACAAGGTTATTACCTGTATCAGAATGCTGGTAACCCCCTTACCCCCACCCTGTTGTGGCCTTGGCGTATTCAACCTAAGCAAACTTTTGCAAAACGTTTACTCGGAAATTATGCAAATGAGATTGATGATACATGAATTTATTTCGTTGTGAATCGTGTATCATCAAAGACACCCATGTCAATATGCAACGATGCCAAAGTAAAAGGCAGATGGCCTGAAAATGATTTTTGAGAGGGTTACAATACAGTCATTTGCAGTCTTTTTTTTAGTATACAGTGGCAATCGAAATGTTTATTTGTGTTTACTTATGTGATTACTTATGTGCAGCACTTTCTTGCAATAACATAAGAGGGTGTCACCACTGCCCCGCCCCCCCCCCCCCCCCCCCAGCTCCAGCGCACTGTCTGTATGCTTGCAAAAATGAACCGTCCCTCAACAGTTTCATCCTTATTTGTGTTTTCGGTATGAAGAAGGGGGGGGGGGGGGTAATGGCGGGGGTGGGGGGTTGTCAGTAAGCTGGTACAGGTAATTATTTTTCTAGAGTACGCAGTACGGAAAATAAAAATCTGACAAAATTTTGGATAGTACGAAAGAGGGCTTCCAGTACGCCAGTACGGTAAATAAAAAGCCCCAGAACGCCAGTACGGGAAACCCCTCACCCACCCTCTATGAATCCAGATGTTTAAATTGAAGATACAAGCAAACTGTTTCAATCTCAAAACACTACATTGAAAAAAAAATGATGGGAAATTTTGGTTAATGATGAACAGCTTTGCTCTGCTCTGCTGCAACAGTCGTGTTCATCTGCAGATTGACCACAATCACGTGTTAGTTACGTCACGCAGGTTGGAAGATTGACGACAATACCCCGGAGATCAGCCCTTACCTCACTTAACTATTATGTAACTCGGGTGTTTGGCCAATGCACAAAGAATAGCGACAGATGCTGTGGCAAGATAAGACATCTATCGTTCGATTCAAGCCCAGATGGTGACCAGATAATGTGTTAGCCCGACCACTGCCGCCTGGTGAATATACACAAGTTGCTGGGATGAAATTTGCAACCATAAATTAACATAATACAGAAAAACATGACCCATATTCATAAATCCCAGACCAAACGATAACGGCAAACAGATTCCAGAGTTACCAAAGCATCAACATTCATCTTCTAATACCAATGTGAAGAAACAAACTTCACTCTTGACTTGAGACTGGCAGTCACTCATAAAAAGCAACTGGTGGTCTTAAACCGGTCCTCTCAACCTTTGAAATATTCTTCACTAACTACAGACTATAGTGTTTCCGAAATGTAAAGGCCTAACCACTGAAAACCCATATTTTATTACTTCTACCAAAAATTTAAAAAATAGACCTGGTAGTCCTATCACTTTTTAGTTCTCCTGACTTGTCAGTCAGCTGAGTTTACAGCAAAAAAACAAAGCCCTCGCCAAATACATGGAACCTCTGTCAAACAGTTTTTTAACAGTTACCAAATTCTGGGAGCTTTGAGTCTCTTTTACGAAACCAATCAGGCAAAAAAAAAAGAAGGAGAAGAGGCTAATAGATGCAAAGTATACATGTCAGGGTTAATCGGTCAAAACGACCACATTTGACAAAGCACATCGTGTGACGTGGTCCTGGATGTAGCAAAGGGCTGAAGGAGCTACGTACGTTTTCTTTTAAGAGTTTTTGTTTTACGTCATATGATCAGCTATCAAATGTAGCTGACTAATACTTGGGAATAAATTCTACTGCCATATCCCTAAACATGTGACCAGATCCCATCAGACGTAGCTCGCATAACAGTGCACAGTTGGTTTCAACAAAGACAAGTAAAAACCAGAAAAGTAGATTTGCTTCAAAGCAAATCTGTCTGTGTGCCTTCAAAAGTTGTAAATATTAACTGCTACAACTTTTGTCCCTTGGTACTTGGCGTTCCATTAAGCTTATGGCTGGATGAAAATTTCAAAGGTCTGAATGACCTTGACCTTGACATAACATTGGCATTTGACATGATCTTTATCTTGCTATGATCGAACTCCTATGCACTCAGAACCACATCTACTATAGTATAGCACATATTGAAGATTTAAAACTTTAATTAGCCCTCGTTTGCACCATTTTGAAAAGCATGACCTCTCATTATATAAAGGCCAGACCTCATCTATAGAAGTATAATTGTGCCAAGTTTGGAGTTTCTACGTGTAGTACTTTTCAAATGAAATGTCGGACAAATTCGCCAGTAAAGAAAGAAAGAAAGAAGAAAGAAAGAATTCCTAGAAAAACAAAATGTCTGTGTTGGCGCACAGACAGATATAAAGACAAACACGCATTTTAATATACACATTAAGTAAACTTTATAGTGGGACAGTTTGATTAAAAAATTAGCAAAACAACGCTCCAAAACATTAACCTTTTTATCAGATAAAAATTGACCAAGTTATGGCAAGATGAAACTTTCAAAGGGCCAAATGACCCTGACCTTTGCCCTTTAGACGTTACATGTTCTTACAAAAATGTACAGTGTTGCAATATCTACAATTTGAGTCCAACATGATTAGAGTTGGATGAAAATTGGTCTAGTTATGGCTAGATGAAACCTTGAAAGATCCAAATGACCTTGACCTTTGACCTTTAGAGGTCACATGTAAGTTTCAGTAATGTGCAGTGGTACAATAGCTAGAATTTGAGCCCAACATGATCAAAATTGGATAAAAATTGACCAATTTATGGCAAGAAGAAATCCACCATCGAAAGTGGCCTTTCATCTTGAAATGACCTTTGACTTTGAGATGACCTCTACCTGAAGTGAACCTTGACCTTTGAAATGATGTTCTGACCTAAAATTGACCTTTGACCTTGAAATGACCTTGACATATGAGATGACCTTTACCTTGCTATGATCGAACTCCTGTACACTGAGAACCACAACAACTATAGTATAGAAGATACTACAGATTTAAATTTTTGATTAGCTCTCATTTGCATAATTTTGAAAAGCATGACCTCTCATTATAAAAAGGCGAGACTTCATCTATAGAAGCATAAGTGTGCCAAGTTTGTAGTTTCTACGTATACATGAATGTTAGAGGTCCTGCCCTGCCAAGACTGAAAATGGCTAAATTAGAACCCTTCCAATAGAAAACAATAGCACGTTAAAAGCTCCCAAGACTGAATTCTGTCTGAAGACTGAAGTTTGACACCCATGGTATAATACTTTTCAAAAGAAATGGCGGTCAAATCTGTCTGTAAAGAAAGAAAGAAAGAAAGAAAGAAAGAAAGAAAGAAAGAAAGAACGAAAGAAAGAAAGAAAGAAAAGAAAGAATGAAAGAAATAAGGAATTCCAAAAAAAAAACAATATGTCTGTGTTGGCACACAGACATAAATATTAGAACCTTGTTGGTATTGATATTTAGTCGCCGAGCACTTCAATTTCGGGTATAACCTAGCCCGAGTACCCGTCCAGAGTAGCTGTGGTATGAATGAAAAATATAAATACAGTCCCACAACAGTGGCAGAGAAGAAATGTAAACGTACGTACATAGTAGAAACGTCACGTACGTGTAAATACGGCACCAGGAACGGGTATGTAAAGTGTAAATACGTACATGGTAGTGATATGCATCGGTGTAAATTTGGCATCATAACCACGGTATATAAAGTAGAAAACGTGGTATATGAAGTGAAAACGTGGTATGTAAAGTGGAAAACGTGGTATATAAAGGGACCGCTATAAAGTGTAACTGTAAGTACATAGACGCACTAATAAAGCAACGTCATTGACAAGCAGGCAGAAGACCTCTTTAGTACCAGTGTTATCTTCTCAAGCCTGGACATTTCTCTCTTATCAGGGCTGAGTTTGCCACATACGGTGCAGCGCATTCCTCTTTTTTATGACAAAAATGCCTTAAAGATGACATGTGTTTTGTTGAAAATGATCGAGATGCGCCATTTGTGCAATTAAGAGAACAAAAGTGTCTGTTTAGCAGGCACAGAAATTCCTTCTGTCCCGCGTTGCGAGAGTTGAACAACTGTCTCTTGTTTTCCGTTACATTTTTTTTCCTTTTTCTGTTCATCTTATTTCATATCTTTTTAATATATTTTATTTTAGTTTTTACTCCACCAATTTGTATCTTTGGAACTGAGGTAAAGCTGGTTGTGAGAATAGCAGGTGCAGCGGAATGAAAAATTTCTGTATTTATAATGTCTTATTTGATCTCTCTGAATACTGTCGACCTCTTGAGTCTACACTACAATAGTACGTTAGGAAGGACAAAAACGCATCAACAATTCCGGACGAACGAAGCACATTTGTTTCTGAAAATGGACATAAACGAATTGTATTTTCCATCCTGCTGAAAGGACAGGAAATATTCTCCCTCGTGGCTTTGAAGTTGGCTAACGAACCTGGTGTCGTTGTCTCCTGTCTCATGAATGATTTAAAACTCCCTCGGTAACTGCTCAATTAAAATGGGCGAAGGATGACTTACTGCGGTGAGCGTTGTCCCGACACCTGTTTGATCTGAGCCTGCCGGGGCGGGACTAAGCCCCGGGAGTCGCTCCAATGTATTACTCATACTGCTTGACGAAATTTCTGAAGTCCTGCGAGGACTTTTAAATAATCAAAAAGAACAAGAGAGGTAAAAATGTGTTTACAAGGAAATCAATGTATTAAAGCAAAAAGAGAAATGCCCTACCGTAAAGAAAGTTATGCCATCACGTCTTACATATATATATATATATATATATATATATATATATATATATATATATATATATATATATATATATATATATTATATATATACACACACATACACACACACATATATATATATTATATATATATATATGTGTGTGTGTGTGTGTGTGTGTGTGTGTGTGTGTGTGTGTATAAAAGAGTCAAATCTCTATTCAATTTTAATGTAGATGCCTGTGCGCAATCCATGGATAACAATAGCAGGCGTCAAAATTTCTAGGAGAAATGGTGACTTTTAACATTTGCCCGACGTGGTCTGTTTCACTTCATAAAAATATTGCATGAAACTTGTCAAAAGAGCATGAGACCACTCAATTTTCCCAGGAAATGGAAACGCAAAGGAAACAATCTCTCCAGAGAACAAATCAATGTTTCATTACCCACGAGTCTCTAAAATCATTTCTTTCTGGACCAATGTCGTTGGTGAAAAATTACATAACGCTAAGCTAGATCATCATTTGACACAGTAATAAATAAAGACTTGGGCCACTTGCATACGAATACGAGTAAGCAAGTTATTGAAGGTTAGCTTGGCGCACTCCGTCCCAATCTGTGGGTCTGTTCAATAAAACTGCCATTATAACGTTAATCTTACACGATGATGAAGTGTGTCTAGAAGCACAAAGTACCGAACCAGCGATACCGTGCTAATGTGGTATCATTGAATAAAGCAGCGCATGGCCGAAGTCTAGTTAGAAAAAAAGTCCTAGTTTACGTGTATATGACATAATGATTCACTTTGAGTTTATAGTCACATTATAAATCACGGTCATGAAACTTCATGAAATATACAAGTGCACAAACGAATAAGCATAACATGAGAAACAAGACAATGGCACTGATTTGAATTGGTAAATTTCCTTCTAACTAAGAGAAGTAGTGAAAGATAATAAAGGTTATGATTGTGAATGAAGGTGTGTTATTAAACTGAATTTTTTACCGCTCAAAATCGCTCCGAAGGACCCAGATGTACATTGTTCTCTGAGTGAAAGTTTTCGACTTAAATTTGCAAAAAGACATTTTAGGAGATCATTATTTTTAAGATCGATCATGATGCAACAAACCAACACTTTGTTACTCTGAAAGATTGATGTGTTGACACTTTCCCTGTTGACCAATTCCCATTGTCTTCTATCTTACCATTTTCTTTTTCTTTAATCGTACATATCTATAATGTTTGGAATGAAATCCATGAGGTTATGATGCCATTAGTCCACAGTGTTACCCGGAGAACTCTGGACGCTGAGAACTAAGAGTTGTTGACTCATCATGTGTTACAACGCTACCGGATAAAAGAGTTAAACAAATCAGAGGAGAGTCTGTTGCATCCTTTGTGCTTCCTCGAACAGAACAAATCATATCTCGCGCCATCAATCTTTTCTGCATAACCTAGATCATTACTGTTAGGTCAACGTGAGCCCATAGACATGATCCTGGAGTGCTAAAAAGCCATATTTCACTTTTGCCGCCTTGGTGAACATTTTCAGCCGAAAACCGCTCCTTACGGAAAAAGCACGAACACATTTTTGAAGGACCCGAGTGTGTATACATCAATTTTTGTTTATTCTACGAATTTTCATTCAAATTTCCAGACACAAGAAAGAGACAAGAGTGGCCGTGAGGGTTGACAGCATTCTTAAATAGGAATTCGTGAGCAGTTGAATGACCTTTGTGATTACAAAAAGGCGTTGGATGGGTTTAATGTGTGGTGATTTTGCACAGATCTCCGGTGGCATAGAGACGCTCGGCAGTTGACAGACACCTGTTTAGTCATATAGAGCGCCAGACAATGCTATCGCTGTCTACTATATAATGGATGTACACCTGTGCAACCACAAACGCGTAGACTTTGAAAGCTGCCACACCCAGATAACGCGAAAGTCAACAACAATCTCTGTTACTCCTGCTATTTGAATTGATGCAAATGCAGAAGGAACTCCCTATGTCCAATCAGGGCACTCCATGCTAAACTGGCTTTTCGTTTTCGTAAGCTTGTCATTAGATCTGAAGGCTTCATTCTTTGTTTTGATAAACTGGGCGTTAAGTGACTTAATGTTTTATTAAGCAAATACTCAGGATTATAACTGTGTTGTGCTCCATATATTTTGAAGAAAAGGGTGTCACTCTATATAGCAAGTGTCCTGCTGGAATTTCTTTTATATATTCAAGACCAATGGCACGTCAAGTAGCGCTACCAGTTAGATGATGTTCTGTCACAGTATAATTACCCATAATGTGTTGTTATATAATAACTGTGATGCTGTTCTGATAAATTGGTTCTTTATTTGTACAGTTACATAGCAGTGTTTAAGGAACACAAGATGTCAAAGAAACTGGATATTCTGCATGTTGGCAACAAAATATACTTCCTGTATCACATCATATTTTTCAACCAATAATTGAAACATGTTTTATTTATCCCCCGGGTGTCTCTACCTGCAACAGGTGCACAGCAGGAGTGTTACCGGTAAAGCCGCCTTGTGGGTGATATGCTCCATTTTACAACACTTTTAACTGTTAAACACTTATATTTGAATTAATCATAGCCAATGTTTATCTCACGAGGACGGTATATCCACCAATCAAATCATTGGGTCATGCCAGAGAGTCTGGTCGTTACGTTACCCCTACATATTGTAGATAATACAACGGATAAAATCATGGTAACACACCAATATACGAAAGTTTTCTATGATAACGTGTCGTAAAATAACGCCACACTGTTGATTATTTTTCAAAGTTTTAATACGACAATAAACAAGAACATACAATGTTGAAATACCCGAGAATCAGATTATTGCGTTTTTTACAATGAGACAGTAGGGAAGGATTATATTGTTACAACATTGTTTTAAAAAGTGGTATATCATTCAGAAAGGGGTCAATTCAGCAATCAGTTGCATGGTGAACTTCTCGGAATAAAATATCAAAGCTAATAGAGTCTTTTATTATTATTCCCCCGGATGCACAGCAGAGGAATCGATAAAACTCATAATCACAGAGCGTGATTCAATTTGAGAAACTGCTGCAATAAAGACTAACAAAGACTGATCGGAAGATCTTTCAAGGAAATAATATCATTTGATTCGACGAATAGGTGAAATTTTTCGTTTTATTTTTCAACTGGGTGGCATAAAGAGTTTTCAGAATAGCCACAGTGTATGTGCTGGTAGTTTGCGTAAAATGTAGTATTGTGATGTTTTTTTAAACCGTTGAATAATGGCCCAGTATCATAGATGTTCATGAGACAGTTGTTTTCAAAGTTGAATATAAAAAGAACGCCCATGCATACGTTGAAAAAGTCATTTCCGATAAAGTGTACAACGTGACATGACCTACTTAAAGGTAGTCGGAATTTTTTATTTTTCCACTTACTTTTGTTCCTCCCTTCCGTCCTACATTTATCTATTTACGCTTTACTCCTTTTTGCTGTGATCATTTTCTAGACTGACCCAGGTTATGATTTTGTGTGATCACTTTATCGGACTGCTGCCACGGCTCATTTGTTGTAACCTATTTTTCAGACTGATGTCAAAGCCACGTTGTATGATTATCTATGGAAACCTAATACAAGACAACTCCATGTGCCGCCCGGCCATCAACACCACACAGCGTCCTACCCCTGTAGATTTTCGACGGTGGGCCGGCAATATCAGTATCCCCAAGGTGACAGCCCAACAGAGATAAACAAGGTAATATGTATCCAAAACACCCCATATAGAAATATATGTATACATGTACATACATATATATATATATGTATATATATATATATATATATATAGATAGATAGATAGATAGATAGATAGATAGATAGATAGATAGATAGATAGATAGATAGATAAATAGATAGACAGATAGATAGATTTGTGTGTGCGTGAGTGGATGGACAGAAAGTAGGTATGGAAATAAATAGATGAATAAATAAATAAATAAGTAAATAAACAAATAAATAGATAAATAAATAAATAAATAAATAAATAAATAAATAAATAAATAAATAAATAAATAAATAAATAAATAAATAAAGTGCAACCGTGACGCGAAGTATAGTGAAAAGCATGATCATGTGGACATGCAGTATGAACTGTATACATGATAAACGAAACTCACTATAAAATTAAAATTTAAAAAGAAAAAAATACATTTTGGAGGAAAAGAGTTTTTTAAAACTATTTTGGCAATAAAATTGAAATAAAATAAAAACGTGCTACATATTTTTATGCTTACCCTTTGTAAAATATTGTGAACATTTGAAACTTTCAAGAACTGAGGCATATATTTTTATGTTCTCTTTAGAAGAGTACTTTTTGTCTGTATGAGAATCCTTGCTGGTTGTACACCAATGTGTGCAAGCAGTTATACTGTTATTCTGATCCACGGCCAATAATTACATAATATTCTGATACGGAATAAATGAAGTGTTTAAGCTTTTAGCAAACCTTTGCAGTAAAGATCGTTTTGTCAAAATGTGTCTGAAATGAATAATAAATGAATAAATAAATGAATGAATAAATGAGTAATAAATAAATAAATAAACAAATAAATAAATAAATAAATAAATAAATAAACTGATAAATGAATGAATGAATAAATAAATAATAAATAAATAAATAAAATAAATAAATAAATAAATAAATAAACTGATAAATGAATGAATGAATAAATAAATAATAAATAAATAAATAAAATAAATAAATAAATAAATAAATTAATAAATAAATAAAGAGATAAATGAATGAATGAATGAATCAATGAATAATAAATAAAATAAATAAATAAATATATAAATAAATGAATGAATGGATGAATAAATAAATAAATAAATAAATAAATAAATAAATAAATAAATAAATAAATGAATGGATGGATGAATAAATAAATAAATAAATAAATAAACAGATAAATAAATGAATGAATGAATGAATAATAAATAAAATAAGATAAATAAATAAATAAATAAATAATGGATGAATAAATAAATAAATAAATAAATAAATAAATAAATAAATAAATAAATAAATAAATAAATGAATGAATGAATGGATGGATGGATGGATGAATAAATAAATAAATAAATAAATAAATAAATAAATAAATTAAATAAATAAATAAATAAATAAAAAAAAATCCTATGAAGAATGACAACAATATTAAAACTAAAAGCAAAAAACAGAAAGCAATTATACCTGCAGCTGCGGCCTTCATGGGCATTTTTCTGTCTTCAGCAATTGTAAAAAGTGTGAAAGATACTGATCTGATCTGATTCATTCCCTCTCGACCGACTCCGGCAGATAAGACACAAAGCAAATTAAGAATAAAAAGCTAAACGCTATTACCAAAAGGAAATGTGCAATAAATCGTGTTATTAACTCTTTCTGTGGAAAGTTTTTACAGAGTCAATAGCTTTCGTTGGTGCTCTTTAGGATATTAAAGCTGTTTATGTGGACCTTTCTTGTGTTCTTTGAAACTAAAGGTGTGCTGGCATTTGAATGAAAGCTCGCTTAACAAAGAGTATGAATCTCGTATTGTTATAGCATTTAAGACTTGGTCGAATTTTTTTTCGAAATCGGCCGTGGGAGGGTTAACGGATTCTCTGCGGCAAGAAGGAGTATGTGTTCTCTGTAGGGCAGATGTGTGCGCCAGGAGCGTCAATGCACTACCTTGCAGGCCAATTGGTGCCATTTGAAGGCATATCAGGTGCTACACTGTTGCCGTGGGCAAATTTGGCCATTTTTTTTTTTTTTTTACTGCAGTTCCATACATGATAACAACACGATTGCTTCACTTTGTGCAGTTACACATGCTTTATATCCTGGCTTTCGGAATTGAATCAGGCATTTGAGCCAACTCCGTCTGAAAACTGTTTCCTTGCGGTAGGGATGTGTAACAACTACATGCTCAGGTGTGCGAGAACTCCCACGAATCTTCAAATGACTCCAGTCTAGTTTGAAACGAAATATAGAATTGTTTCCCCTATTTGCTGATGAAATATAAGGTAACTTGCAACCCTCTATCTTGTGTATCGATTTGTATGCAACATGGATTCAACTAGACATCTTTTCTTGCTAAAGGGACTGTTTTTTCACCGAAAACACCTGGAAAAGTGCACCCTAGTCAAAAGTTAATTTACAACTATTGAACACAACTACAAGCAGGAGTCGAAAAAGGCACTTTAGAAATTAAAGTTGTGCATCAAAAGATGAAAATAATTAGAAACATTGCCTTTGCTAGAAATGATTCGGTTCCTTATCATTTGGGATATTCCTGTAAGCCCAGCTCCTTTACAATCATACTCAGGTCAGCGGTCGAGCAATGGCGCCCGGGTCATTTCCACCGCACTGACAACAATGGTCCTTTGACCTACTTTGTTCACGTGACTCAGTAGTGTTGCTTTTTGTCGACAGACGGCTCTATTGCTAAGACGCTTACGCGGGGAATCAATCCACAGTTAGGCAAGTTCGGTGTCGCAGATCTTTAAGCCACGCCTTGATTTACGATAGTACACAGTTCGGCACAGCGTTGCCTGGGGGACATCATCGAGAGCCGCTCCACTTTGTGCCCAACAATACGAAGATGAATGGCAAATTAAAGGATGTTTAAATCACCATATTTCCTCTCAATACGTTTTTTTTTTACTTCTGTAAATTATTGCCGATAAAAGAGACAATCACAGCAAAAAGGGGCGTTCTCTTAAGAAACACTACATTGCTCGTTAACGAATTAGATTTCGTCCTTGTTTGCTCAATTAGCATAGGCGAAAAAAATCTTAGCTTACAAAAGCATGCCGCAGTAGTAAGTCAACTGAACAGCCATCCGCATCTACGCATTCTGATTTGCTGCGATGTCGACCACCACCCAACACTCCGCAGATACGAATTTGTCGTCTTTAATGCACACAAATTCGGATCTACAGGGTATACGTGGTGACGAAAGCACCATGCAACACATGCTGACTGGCCGCACAGGCCAAAACACGGGGCGACAAGCACCAATAATTACTGTCATAAACAGATAAAGCCAACCACACCGGCAAGCTGGAGGCCAAGGAGAGAGAACTCAAAGACTTCTCTTTATGGACTTTGAAAACATCATTTTGCCCATCTCCTTTGGGTTATTGAGAAGTTTCTCGAGGTGAAAGGTTCGATTCTCGGGTCGAGTGATGTGGGCCTGCATGGCATCAGGGCCCCTGTGTGTCGATATTAATCACTTCTGTTTACAAAACAAGAAAGTAGCTCAGGTTTCTTTCGATAGCCATATTTGGAAACGTTGCTCATTGACCCCAATAGTACTACGCGGATCCCTGTATGTAGCGCCATCTGGTGTGTAATCACTTCATCTCCCACCAAGATGGCGGTTACATTTGGAAGGTGCGTTCTCACAGGAAAGGACTGCAAACGAAATACAAACTATCAGACAACTAACTATAATGTGTCATACAAATATGAAATACAAATATAAACTATTGCTATTGCACATAGTTCAACATCCTGATAGTAACAAATGAAAAGAAGCATATCTTTATTTACATTTTTTTTTTTACATTAAAGCACACCACAAATAGATTTAGGCCCACAGAAACGAAAAAAAATTAAAAAGCGTATTTGCAAGAATTATTTGCCGATTTTCATTCTTAGAATAAATCAACCCGTTTTAAATGTCGACTATAAAGTTTTTACTTTTTTCAAGGGCCTCTTGGTGCTGGCCACTGCAAAACACACCGCATACAGTGCTCCCCTCTGGGTGGACATCAGGGAACAAGTGGGGGTCAGTCGGTATGTTATTTGAGTGATCCCTGCACTGTATGAGATAAGCCCTAAATAGATGAAAGTCATTTTACTAGCTAAGGATTGAATTGAAAAGCAGCTTAATTCTGTTCGCTCTATGTGAATGCAAAAAATATCAGAACGCTAGCGATGGATTTTGATGCGTATCTGTTATTTGCAGACCATAAAACAGTTTACAGCTTCTGCCGTTCATATTGATATAATGACGAATGGGTTCGAGTACTCTTTGATGTTACCGCCTACATTATTTGCAGGCATCAGTTGAGATATTGGCATTGTTAGTGTGAGGGTAAGGATTCAAATGGCGTACTGGCACTGGTGCAATAGGCTTTGGTTAGCAGCATGCACATTGTCATTGGGGGAGACCCGTGACAGATGCACTGCCTTGCCCGACGTGTAGCAACCGGGCTTTTGGCACGAAACGCGCCAGTTTGATCAATGGGTCGTTGAACGCTTCTGATGTTTATGTGTCACTCGGGAGCAAAGGAAGAAATTACCGTTGTGCCGGACTATTTAAGAATTACCCACACTCGATTATTTATTCAGTGTAATCTCAAATTTTGACTGAGAAAAGAAAGTGATTACCGTGCGTGCATTTGCTTAATACCGACCGAATGGACGCTGGAGTCAATGGTGAACACAACTTTGCCCAAACCGCGCAGATATCTCTTTGGGTTTATTTGATACTGGGGCCTTGTGGGAAAAATTGTGACCCTGGTCAAATTTCCACACTTGAGAATTCATGCAGGCATGATTGATATCGAACGCATATTTTGACTGCAGCCCGGCAAAGCAAGCATTGCGACAATGCACTGTGATGCACTGAAACCCACCCATGGGTACGTTGTTTTCTTTCCAAAAGTCCCACGATCAGGGAAGCAAACGGCCACCAAAATTGGCAACAGTCAAAATGTTCAGCTCGTGATAAAATGGCTGTGTGATTTTTGGCACATGATCTAGTTATAGTAGTCTAAGGTTAAAGATGTGGGCTAGGTTAATCTGCCATGGTATCCCATATTGGCAGCGTACAAACTAGTACATTTATGCCATCTTATGTATGTAGCCTCTTACCAGAATAGCACATATTGACTTGCACGTATGTAGCGAGCGTGTATCAGCTTATGCCAAAGGCCAAGTCCAACACCCTAACATCTAGCTAGCAGGCATTTTTGATAAGAACAGGAACAAATCCTGTGCTTTTATTTTTTTTTTCAAAAATTTTATGTGCATATTTATGTATTTATTTCTTTGTTGTTTGTTGTTGTTCTTGTTATTATTATTATCATCATCATAATATCATCATTATACTTATTATTATTATTATTATTATTATTATTATTATTATTATTATTATTATTATTATTATTATTATTATTATTATTAATTAATTAATTAATTAATTAATTTTTCTTTTTTAATCAGCAGCCAAACATTGAGTCCTGCCCAAGCCTGAAACATATCCAAACTTCCGTTATATCTTCTTTCTTTTTGGTCAATATATGATTTGTCTGGTGATGAAAAATTCACATTGACTGCACGCACCTGCAGAGACGTAAGCGAGATTCTAGGTTCTTGGAAAATAATAGGAAGGGTGAAGTGATGGTCAAATGACAATGATGATGATAATGATCATGAAACTATCCTCTGACTCACCTGCCAAAAGCCTGTATGTGTGGAGTGCTCATCGGGTGAGATATCTCAAAATTTGTGAACAGGTTCAGGGAGCAAATGCTGGTGCTGTCCATTAGGCCACATATATAACCCAGGAAGGATTTTATTACCACAAGCCATACGTTTCATAGCCACGATCGTTTAGAAGTACTGCAACTTCATATTGATTTCAAATAACATTTTGGCTTAGAAATCAATTGATATCTTGTTAAGTGACGTTCTTTGCTGGCCATGTACAAAATACAGTTTTTATGTTTTAAAGAGTTTTATGAAAAGCTTACTTGGGCTATAATGTTTTACCTCCTCTCACCTGGAAGAAGTAAAATTTCCAAAATACAAAGGAAGAAATTCAGTCTCTCATAGAATCAATACACAGCCCGTTGGAACGGCTATTGAACGTGTTTGAACGGGTTGCATTTATTGCACATCAAAAACATTGGCGGGAAACAAGTGTTTCTAATGTTTGACCTTCTATGTGACGAAATTATCAAGTGTGCTGCGGTTTTCATATGTAGCTCTTTGTACCTGTGCAGTCACACACACACACACACACACACACACACACACACACACACACACACACACACACACACACACACACACACATACATACATACATACATACATAATACATATATACATATATATATGTATGTATATATATATATATATATATATATATATATATATATATATATATATATATATATATATATACATATGCATAATTATGGACGAAAACTAGGTTTTCTTTCTCCATGATATGATACAGATGTATGTGCGTGATTCCTCGACCAGTACAACTATGTGTTCAGTGTTAAAAATATATCAAGACAATGCTACAAATGCACTATATGATTATAATGTAGTATATCCTTTACAAAACATTCTTGCAAATGAGCATTATTGCTTCTTCAATTCAATTATGTGCACATCACTTTGCTCCCAAAACATTATTTTCAACTTAAATAATAATGATGATGATGATGATAATGATAATAATAATAATAATAATTAGAAGAAGAAGAAGAAGAAGAAGAAGAAGAAGAAGAAGAAGAAGAATATAGTGACCGTCAAAGCGTAAATAAGTTATATTACTGATGATCATGTTGATTTTGACCATTACGATTTCACATTTAAGATAAATTGTAGCTCACCTACATGAAATCATAATAATATTGCTGCTACACTATTACACGAATGGTGTCGAATTTGAAATGTTTCATACAAATTACAACGGTCAAAACACGGCTCCTCTTTGTGGGTTCTTCTTTGGGGACCCCAAAATATTCTCTAATCGGCATGCACAGATGACTCCGTGTCATTCTTTCGTATGATATTCATCCTTGACCCGTTTAGAAAAATCATAACCTTTGACCCGAGCATCGCTGCATGCCGCAGTTACACGCCCCCACGGGTCCATATTGAGTTCTTGTATTCGTGGGGCTCAGCGGAGGTCTTGGGGGTTAAATCCTGCGGGGAGAGTGACAGAAGCACCGAGCATGTCACTCGCAGCTGCTGCCGTCACGCAGCCAGCCAACTGAAGCTAGTTTTTGAGACAAGTTTTCAGCTTCACTAAGAGATACGCTGACCTTAACCTTCACGGTGCAAGAGCCACGTGAAGACAAAAGACACAAGCTATGGTCTGTTTGCACAAACCATTCATTTCATAAATGCTCTGCATGTATCGAAGTCTGGTGCCGAGCCAGAACTCACTGGTCGCCAATGTAATATGGAGATCACTTCCCACTCACATATAGCCTTCCCAGGACCTTGAGTAAACACAGGGAAAATGAAACTCTTTTCTGTGGGATGAGGGACTAATACTGGGTAATTTGTTGCTGGCACGCATTGTCCAAGCGACTATGTGTATAGTATGCCGCTGCTCAATGGCAGACTCTCACGCCAAGCAAAGGCAACCAAATGCAGCCTTCAACCCGCGAGACCTGCGCTTCCTGGAATTTTTGTAAAATCAGGTAAAAGATCTGTGCGCACGACCTGTCAGTGAGACTCTCAATCCTTGCGACTAGCTGTTGCAAAGGAAAACTGAGCGATGTTGGTAGAAATGCTTAGCTGGTGGGCTTATGGTAGCATCCCGGTTACATGGCAGGATCCTGTACCGGCTGAACAGCCAGATTTATGGGCTCAAAATGGAATCCATCATTCGCAGGTCTGATAAGGACGGACGAACCCAGAGTGGCTATTTTACTTGTCCAATGCTAATGTCAATCCCTCGTTGTTCTTTGTGCAGACAATAGATTCGACAAAAACGGAATACCCTCCATTTACGACTTAAAGTGAACAATTATCGCAGCTAATACATCAGCATTTCCAATGAATACTAGTAAATACCAGATAGATAATGTATGTACAACTTTGAATAAATATTGGAGATATTTATGATGGGAAAAAATGTTGCACAGAACACATTTACAGTTTGTATTGAGCTGATATCCAAAGATTGTATCAGCAACTGAAATGAAGTATCGTAGAGGAATACATCTACAATTTTTGCCTATAAAACCTTTTAAATGGTATAAAACCGTATAAAGAGCAAATATTTAAGAGAACAAATACTCCAAACAATATATTTACAACCTAGTTCCTTGATAAATAATGTTGGTTTGTATAATGATATATATATATATATATATATATATATATATATATATATATATATATATATATATATATATATATATATTTATATATATATATATATATATTTATATATATATATATATATATGCACAGAATTCAAATGCAGTTTATGAAGGAAAAAAAAGACAGATAGTATATTTACAACTTAGGCCTATAACAAACATATTAGATGTGTATAATATAAACATATGACAGAGAATCATTCTTTAATTTAGGAACATTAACCATAGTGCAGGCTTTCAAATCAACATTTGTATCTCCAAATGGATGAAATATTTACAAATTTATCTGCTCAAGCATCCAGACACACATTTATGCTGGCAAATAGCTCATGGATGTAACCAACAGTGTTACAACGATGATGCCTTCACATATAACGGTTTCTCCTACACAAACAGTCATGACGCCTATACACCACTGTTGATTGCATCATCATCAGCAGCTTGCCATAAAGTATGTGTTGCGGTGAATATCAGGTTTGCATCAAATGATAAACTATGCATACCTGGCCCCGGGTCCCCATCTACTAAAGCCAGTATACCAGATATTAGATCAGGCGTTTCTATCATTAGGCAGCGTGACACGTGTACTTAGTATAGTTAACATTCATCGTCACAAACTAATCACGGTTAATATCTGTCATAACACCCATCCTGTATCAATATTACAAACCATGGTCCATGCCCATACCTTTCAGGTAGACAAATATTATTTGGCTTAGCGAACTGAAAACGTGTAATGTACACGCCATAAATAATAAGAGCCGCTTATCTTCTTGCCGTTTTGTCAAGGCAGGCATGGGCCCTATGACAACCGAACTCTGTGTGTCAGAAATCAATCTGCAGTATTCTTTTCTAGTAATACTATCTGCGTTGGCCGTCTACCACTGTCAAGAGATACTGCAATAGTCAGCAAGAACACTTATTTCCAGTAGTGTAGTCAATATGGCTGCTTATTTCCCAGTTGGAGATAGACAAGTCTTCTTTCATTTAACCGTCGACAAATCATAATGAACCGTGTTTTCGTGGCTAAATGACATTTTTGCTACAGCGTGAGTTTGGACACTCTAGGAATATAGCTAAAGGCACAATTTAGCTAAAACACAGGTATTGTGTAATGTAAAAATATGTGTACGCGTGCATTCTCGTTGTCTGAAGTGACTTGCTTCAATAGACAAGACATTTCACCCGTCCAGAAATATTCAGAAATGTGCCCCACATTTCGGGAGAGGTAACGAAAGTAGCGAAATGAATGCAGCGGCCAGTAAGTGACAACATACCGACATTCATGCCAGGAACAATTTTCCCGGAACGTTGAAAAGCCTCAATGCAGAACGCAGCGGCTGCGGCAAATGGAAACGGCCTGTGTTAATTGACAGAAATGCACAAGCCATTTATTTGCTTGGAGCAGTTCACATGCACGCCTAGAAATCAATCGTGAGGCTGACCTGCAGAATCTGCTTGGCAACCAAGCCGAAGCGCGCGCTTTTTACCTCATACGCAAAGGCTTGTGTGCCACCGAGAAGCGATTACCGAACTCGTGGTCATTTATACAGAGTACAGCAGTTTCATTTCACTAAATTGACTTTTACGTCTCTTGGTGATCTCTGTACCTCTAAGCGCACGTGGCAAGCTTTTATTTACGACGTCTGCCTGCTGATTTTCGTCAAAAATTTCTTGGCATATACTACATAAGTGTGTCGGTGCACAAGAATAGGTAGAATTATTTTAAAATATATACATTGCTCAGAACAATGGTATCTTTCTTCGCATAGATTACGTCTCACAGTCGTTTTACATACATTGATTCTCTCAAAATTTGTGTCTTTATTTTTGACGCACACGGTGATAGTACCGTCTTTTTCACCCCGAAGAGATATACAAAAATTTCCACAACCGATTTGGATGATTGGAAATCTATGTTTAAATAATTTTGCATCAGACGTTTTATGAGACAAATAAGACACAGTAGGTGCATGTTTTTATTAAAAAACTATGCATGTTTTCTAATAGTACGTTTGGCGTTGGAGACACTTTACAATGTTGGTTGGCAAACGTATAAATGCATGGACACAAGATATTCGTTCACGCCATTGTCTTGTGTTCATTGCTGACCCCTTCATTATCTCGATGTAGAAAAGAGATTCACATCGGGGCAACCTTGTTCCCTGACTGACTAATAAAGTGCATTTTGAAACCATTTTCAAGTGTATATATCAACATGAAAGACACTCTTAATTTTCGATGGTCAAATTTCTCAATGTTTGTAAATTTAGGCCAATAAAATATTGAGGCCCACAATAATCGGTCACGGCGACTAGGAAGACCGAGAAACACTCGGCCATTTTGTCCTCATGCCAAAATACATAATTGTTTCCAAAGGGAGAAGGTATGCAAACGGTGCGTAACTTTTGCACTCAAAGTGTAAATATTTGCCGAAAAACCTTTCACTTGCAGCAAAGGCTCGATACCTTACAGACAATTAGCAGCGCTGATATGACATGGGAAAATGCATCATAGCGATATTGTTTCAAGTCCACTTTGACGGATGATTTAAAGCGCCTAAATGTGAGCCACACTGAAAGACGCATATCGGCCCAGTATTATCTTTTGTCCTGTATGACACTCGGAACAAAAAATCGAACGACATCCCAGAATGACCTAACTTTACTTCTCTCTGATTTTAAGACCTTTTGTTTGTTGTTTTCTAAATGGCACTTCATGTTGGTGATGAGATAACTAAGCTAAAGCCGATTTTGTAAGTGCGGTTTTTCCTTACTGTGGTATATTTTTGCCTTGTTCCGTTCACGACAATGGAGACAGTTCCTGTATTGAAACACAAAATTGCTATTTGACAACAATCAACAATGTTTGACATATACATCACTCTCAGGTTATGTAGGATAAAATATTTTTGTGAACTGTATCTGCATTTCAGGTCTCGACGTAAAAACATGTCAAAAATAAGTACCATACCCGGCCAAGCTGGTGCAGACACGGGTTTTACTTTGCTCTAACGTCAAATACGTTGATGATAAAGGAACAATTACCTTCTATCAAGTAGACCCACAAACATTCCAGCATACTTCTTAGATCGTTTGCCCATATTTTCAAAGAAAATAAATGTAGACACCAGTATTCTTACTGTTTATTCCCATCGGTTGATAAACAGTACGCACAATGTAACCAACAGTCTAAGTACGTAAATCAATTAGAATTGCATGGGACACCGGTCTGTGGTGGCAAATAAATGAGGAATTTTCACAAGCATGAGGTGCACGGCCATTTTAACCCGGTCTCTGGCACGGTCAAACGACCATACGCGCACGGGCCGACACATGGAGTGGAATAAATACGCAGACCCGGTACAGATGGCTGTGGCACATCTAAGGCGCTAATGTCAAACGCGGCAACCTCTGAGCGCCACTGCAATTTATCTCAACATACCTATTTCCACAACTCTCCCGTGCCGCCTTTTCATTGTCCGAATGTAACTCTCCTTCCACTTCGGTGGCCGGCCCTTCCTCGCTTCGCCACCTAGTTTATACTTCATATTGCACTATGCCACTTTCAATGGATTTCCGCCTGGCAAAAAAAAAAGTTTTTAAAAAAAATGTTGAAAATGAATAAAAAAAGTTATTAAAGCAAAAAAAACCAAAAGATCATAAAAATAAAAAGAGGATGATGCTGGGCTATGTAATCCTAGGTTTGCGGCCAGGACTTGTTTAAAAGTGGACATTTGCCACACTCTAGCGAAGTCTGACGACAGACCACCGGGGCAGGTGATACGGGCTAAGAGCTTTGATCCCATTCAGCTTAAGTTTTGGGTGGACAGAGATATTTCAATCGGTGAAATGAACTGTAGTATTTCATCTGATATTTTAACCATGAGCACCGGAGAAAAATGCAGTCAATGCGGAGGCACGTATGGATAGTTTATCCAATAAAGGACCATTTTGTCAGCTGTTCTGTGTGTGTGTTTTTTACTTTCAAAACAAGCATGCTTGCACACCGCCAAGTAGCGTCATCCAGTTACGGTGCATCTTCGTATGAACGACTGCATTCTTGCGCGTGAGCCTGCATGAATGACACTGTCGCTGTTTACCTGAAACGGCTGCAATCTTCACAGACGGAGAGGCAAAACTGCCTCCGAGTCCAGCGATATAATTTTTGAAACAGATGACTCGTAAATTATTGTCACAAAGTTGAAGCTGGTAAGCGGTCAGCTATTACAACGTGTTTCATTTCCTGAATTTTCCACAAAAACACAGTAGACAACAGTTGGCTTGTTGATTGAGTACCCGAGTCAAATGTTGTACAAGGGAACACCTTGCAGCGTTGTAAAGTCACTTATAGTCTGACCGACCTTCAACTCAATGGAGCAAAAATTTGCCTATAAATCTTTACTTCTATCACCCGGTGCTTGTGATCACTTTGCCAGTGACTTGACAAGAAGGAGTGACATATTTATGGAAAAAATGACATTTATCTAGATGAAGTTGGTGGTGATTGACGTAACCTCCACTCCCAGAGAACAGCCGTTTTATTGACACAGTTTATATTATCATTAAAGTATACAACTGTGTCACAGACAAGGAAAAGATGGGCAATTTCATTCAATTGAATTTCGCACTCTTTTAGCAGCAGCTAACCTAGTTTCTTGAACCCGCGGTTCAAGAAGAATATTTATTATGACAGAAGAAGTGCCAGCGGTTTTTTTTATTTGTCTGTTTTCCCGTCTGAAAACAGTACAATCTCGCCAAGCTGCTTACTTCCAGCGTAAATTCTCAGATTGCTGAGTTGGTATTATGCTTTATTATTTTCCTCTCATAAGAATTAGTTTTGGTTTTTGAAAAACTCAATACCAAAGAATCAAATAAAATAAGATGAAATAAAATAAAATAAAAACCTCATTTTATACATCCCGAAAGAGTGGTCTTTTAAAAGTAGCCTACTTTCTATGCAACTATAGCGAATATCACACAAGTCAGAATCTTCAACGTAAATGAAAACACGGCTAAAACACTAGGGCCAAATAGATTTAAAACAACACGAAAGTATTCCAATATAATTGCGTATTGTGAATAAAATCTGTTTTGCCAAAATAGAGAAAAGAAATAAGACGGAAACCGACACATAAAAAAAACTTCCGATAGTGCAGCAAATCATAAACTGCAATTGACGTCTTCTGAAAGTACAGAGCACAAGCGCAAATAAAACAGACTCACGAAATGAATATTTGTGTACCTCTTATGGTTATCCAAGTTAAAGAGGGATTAAATATTGGTATGTGAGACATTACGTTCGTGTGTTTCCATAGAAACAAAATTGACTAAATGAATGGCATTGAGCGAAAACTTGTCACAAACTTGAACAATACATGTGTCGTAGTTTTATGCAACTTGGAGAAGTTGTTACATTGCAAATTATGACATCTTTTAATAATGGGCATTTTTTTAACCCTGTATACAAGTTGTCCAGTTGCGTGACCAAACACCTTTCAACATTGGTGCATTTAGAGATAGCTTGACTCTAATATGGCAAAGATTTGATCACATTGCTGTAACATTGATCTGCAAGTTCGCTGGTTTGCTTTGTGTATCATGATTCAAGATATATATGTGTATACCTGAAAATTGTCAAGGGTGATCTTCACACTAGAAATATAGCTGCATGGAAAGCTGAGATTACAAACTCAGGGTGTTCCAAAGGCTAACTTTTCACAAGAGACTTGTGCAAAACAGATAAAGCTCTCCGATAGAAAGCAAACCTCCCGCGGGACTCGGGGAGAGAAATGTTAGTGGCAGCCTCGCTACCCATCTGAGCGCTTCCCTTATATTTCCCTAGACGGTCAGGCGCATTGGTTTCTCTTATCACTACAAGCTCAGCACCAATATTCAATTATGAGAAAATTCTCCTCTTACGCCTCCTCGGGCTCATCTGATTAGTTCTAAAGTCAGGTATTGGCAATATATAGGAATATGTAACGCCGAGAAATCAACCACAAGGAAAACTGGAAAAAAGTCTATTCCTCAAACGTATTCTTGCCCCTCGAAAAGACAGGGCATTGGTTTTTTGTTGTTGTTGTTGTTTTTGTTTGTTTGTTTTTTTTGTTTTTTTGAGGGGCGGGGGAGAAGGTAGGGGATTACCGTTGCTATACCAACATATGAATGACTACCTTCTGGAAAGTTTCAAATACGAACGATTGACATTTCTTAAAAAAATTAGGTCACCGGAATACAGCTCTAATGTTTATTATTTTGAAAATAAAACTATAACAGATGGTCTTGCAGAGAGATTCGTGCACATGAAAAATACACATTAATTAGTATGTTATTTGTAATCTAGACGAAAATATCGTACATCTAAAATATCCTCCGAACTTACAGTACCAACCCAACTTGTTTGCACACAAAATGAACAGTCTAGGTAAAATATATTGCCAAGTAATCAAGTCCTCATCTGGGGAATAGCTACCAGTAGCTTCAATCATATGATTCATTTGCTTTTGGGTGTGTTATGTATATATATATATATATATATATATATATATATATATATATATACATGTATATATATATATATATATATGTGTGTGTGTGTGTGTGTGTGTGTGTGTATGTGTGTGTTTGCGTGTGTTCATAAAATAAGAAATGGGTTACGTGCCAAATTTAAAATATACAAGAAAATATTTTGCCATTATGTTTGCTGTGTAATAGTTGCATACACATATATAAATATATATATATATATATATATATATATATATATATATATATATATATATATATATGTGTGTGTGTGTGTGTGTGTGTGTGTGTGTGTGTGTATGTAAAGTTTGGGTGTGTGTTTCTGTGTTTGTACTTGAATTACGAAAGGGCTTGGAATAACAATTTGACCGTAACTTACAATAAAACGGGCGGTTTCCTACAGCTGCTGTTTTGAAAAATATGGTATTAGAAAGTAAAAATGGAAATAAAAGACGTCCATTCTTTCGTAAAATTTGAAAAGAAAAGTAATTTTACATGATCGACCAAATTACAGTTTGGAACGTATCAAGAACCTGACAAAACGTTTAATCTTGTTGTTGTGCTTTTTGAACGAAATTCCCATTCAGTCTTGAAGATATAATATCAAATCAAGTGTTTTCGGCTGTATCGTAAATTATAAATACATACTGTTGATCATATAGATATGCTAAACTTTTATGTCCATTCTTTATATTTTCAGATTCAAAGAAAAACGGAGAAGCCGGTTTTGCCAAGCCGCCGTGATGACAACTAACAAAAAGTGACAAGGGGACTGGTCACCACGCTGTTACATGTTATAGCATCTCAATGTGCACGATCTGAACGCAAAATATATGCATGTAATTTTTACAAGCAATAGTGGTTGATATTGTTGAAACTGTTGATAGGACATATACTGTTGCTGTTTAACCTAGTGCGACAACAAACTAAAGGGGAAATATATACGTCTAATAAAGCAAGTCTGTTTAGTTTTCGGTCAAACAAACCGCAAATAATGGAGCAGAAACAAAATGGCGACGATGTTGCCGCGGAGAATGGAGCGCAAGCGGCCGGTGTTTGTTCTGAGGTTATGCGTCTACACGTTGAAAATAAATTACTTTATGCTGTTATTAAAATCCCTTTCGTGTTATCACTGTTGTATTCATCAAAAGGAATTTATATAGGCGATTATTTATATGTGAAGGATATTTTTGTCCCATGATATTTCTCAAAAAGGGAACATGCCGGAGGGCTTTCTTATGGTATGATATTAGTTTAACGTGCATGTTCTGTGGAATAATTTAAGTGATATGTTATGTAAAAAGTCTACAATTCTATGACCACTTGTGTTTGAAAATTATCCACATGTATCGTTCCATTAAATAGTGTGTCCACGATAAAAAAAATGTAATTTAAAATCAAAATGTTAAGAATCGGATGCGCTGCGTTACACGAACCGTGATTTTTGTGTATGATCATTAACCAAATAAACTATGTTGGTTTTTAAACACTAATAATTTCTTGTTTGAATGATATTGTAAATTCATAATGTCAGTTCAGGGCACAGTTAACATAACTCTATGCATGAGCCAGTCGCTGCTTAGGTACCTGGCACAGTTTAAAGCGGGTCGCTATCAACATGCAAGTTTAATTAGCCGTACCATTATGGTAGCTAGTTAAGCATGTGACTGTCTATAATGAAATGCCGCTCGATCCCCATAAAGACAATGCAATACACAACAGAAATACCTGCATATGAGAATGATTTTGCATGATATTTTGGGAATTATCGTGACAATGGTAGTCAATATGTCAAACTTTAGTAGTAAGATGATACACTCTTCTTTTTGTGGCATCGATACAAACTGGGCTTCGTACTTTGTCATTTTTGAGAGAACCGGCAGTTATTTACTTTAGTAGTTATGACCAAAAATACTTGAGACCTGTGTCTGGTTGGACTGTTTAACCAACCTAGTTTTGTTCCCTCATCTCTCTCAATAACGTGCTGGCTGGGCGACATGCAGACTGGCGAAGATAAGACCGTACTGCTGTGTACAGCAGCTTTATCTCGGTCCTTCAAATGCACCAAGGGCCGTTACTGCACAGTGTTGAAATGCGGAAACAGACAGGATTGCACACCGGGCCGCTTTGATTTTCGGCTCCGACTTTTCAGTAAGATCTACTCGAGAAGTTGCAGTCAAGTGTTGGGAGAACAGGAGCCGCCGTGGAATTCCGTGCCAAGTCAGAATGTGGCTGCAGGGATAACACTTACTCCACGCAGACATAAACAAGTCATTTTGAATTGGCTGAAACTGTCGCTACAAACAGGGGCATAGACGTTTCATTTCAAATCACGTTGTGATAACTTGCATTAAATAAACAATTATTAGAATATGTCAAACCTGTATAGTACATAAAAAAAGCACTAATATCCTAATTATTGATTTATTGTACATGTTTCATATTTAGTTCAGTTACAATCCATTATCTATTTTGTTTGCACATAAAACATGTGCAAAGCACAGAAAACCTTATTTGGAAATTTTAAGCATTAATTCTCATCGCCAGGGCTTGCGTCTTGATAATCAGATTGGTTGTCCTGAATTAAAGGCGTTAAGATATCCGCCCTTCTCCTTACGTATGTGTACAATCTTGTAAAATGCATTATGCAAAATTCTGTTCGTCGATGTCAAAGTTCACTTCTGCTGGGTTCATGCAGTGCAGCTTTCGCTTTGAAATTTAGTGGCAGCCTCCAGTGACAGGCAAGCTTGTAAAGAGTTACTCTTCAGTCTTTATCTGCGCTTGCATTTTCGGAGCAATTTCCATTGCGAGAGAAAATTTCAAAACGATGCCAGTTTGGTTACGTTAAATTTCTTTTGAAAGAATAACAGAATAACCTTAGGTGTAACTTCACATAAACCTAATATAAACATAAACATCTACATCAACACCGACAAAGGAAAAAAAATACTACAGCCTATGAAAATCGTTTTGGCACAACACGTACCTCATGTAACCTCATAGGACGGTTGTGAGGTCAGGCTGGGTCAACTATATGTCCATCTAAATGACAATAAATGTTCTACGGCTGCCAACTGACATGCCCTGCAGTTTCGAGTCTTTTAATGAACAAAACGATCATTGACACTATCAATGATATTTGTAAAAAATTTTTTGACTACCTGTATTCGCAAAAGAGGTTACAAATTTAGGTCACTTTCCCAAACATCGAGGAATAAAGGCGCTTCTTCCCCGCCATTATATGTAAACACGGCAAGAAATACTTGTCTGTACGTGTCCAGGAGGATGTCTACCCCAATCACACGGGCAGGCGTATTTAGTGAAGTAGTGGAAATTGACAAACTTGTCTATGAATGCAAATACGACAAAATGACTCACCGAGTCGGCGCACTAACTTCCGCTTAGGTCTGCTTCCATCTTTGTTTCTTGGATCGATCCCCTCTTCAGCCATTTTCAGTTGGCTTACTGATTCATTAATTTTCCTTGTCGTAACTGGTCGCCCATCAATGGAAATCCAATGTAATACGGCACGTGAATTAAGTACCATGGTAACGAGTATATCATGGCGTAATCCATACAACGAAAAGCACGTGTAGTCCTCGCATCCTATTCTTTTCTGTCTCCTCTCATGTAAGACACAACATCCAGAATCGGGAACGAATTTTGTTCTAGCGGACCGGCCGCCATATCTGCTATTTCTTTCGCAGCCTTTACAGTACACCCAAGCAATTATTTTATGATTTACAAGCCCATAATGTCCGCCACAAGTCGTAATTTTTTGCACTTTGTGGGTCACGTGCTTCACCTAGACCAATCATGGCGCTACTTTCAAAACCATAAAACTCAATCATTGTGAAATAATGGCCCGATTTTTATGTTTTGGAGTAAATTTTGGATGGCCTAGGGAGAGACTGGCCCCATTTTTATGTAGACAAGCAAACAAGATGTGGTGGGTGAAGATTTGGTGAGTTAAAGCGACCGCAGCTAGCGGAAAAACACTGTGCCAACTTTAACTGAAAATGAACAAGTTGCGGGACCTACGTAGGCTCTACAAAGGCGGTCCTATTGGCAGAGAATGTGAGTAGTCATTATTTCTTCACTTGATTAATTGTGTGCAGTAGTGCCCTAATGATATTGCGCCGCATCGGGGTGGTATGGCCCTGTGCCGGGTAGAAAATGGTTGTTGAATAAAATACCGCGACCTTTGAAGTCATTCTTGTGTCCGTAGAAATTAAAAACAAAGACAATTTCTCGCTCAACTGCCGTTTCTTTAGGGACGCCGAGTTCCAAGGTTGCTAGTTTGGCCCATGATCAGAAGACAGCCCATATGGGTCTATCAGCGGGGAATTGACCCAGCCCTCTTTGAGTAGATGCGAGGATGTTTACTTTGTAAGGGATGAAGTATCTTGTGCCGTCAGTATCTGTGAAGTGGACATATTTATGATGGGAATGCCTTGGACAAAGTATACATTAAAAAGGGTACTGGACGAAAACATATCAACATGAGAGAAAAACTCTCTTTCAAGTGATTGAAAAGCTTGACCTCGTGTCAAGGTTTCTGATACGCTCTGACCCAAAAAAAATTATACTGCAACGCCGCGTGTCAAATTTAGGTGAAAATTTAGAAAAATATCCACCTACTGATAATTAATTCCAGCTGCGGGTCATGGCATATATCATGAATTATACTTTGTGAACTTTCAAATTATATATATATATATATATATATATATATATATATATATATATATATATATATATATATATATATATATATATATATATATATATATATATATATATATATATATATATATATATATACATATACATATTGACAGAAATAATTACCTATTTGTCAATCCATATTATATATATACGTGGGATTGGCCTTTTTTTTTTTTTTTTTTTTTTTTTTTTTTTTTTTTTTTTTTGTTTAAATATACGCATACTTTCTAGAAGGGAATATAACATAAGTCGCGTAAGACCACTCGCTCTGCACACCTTCATCCATGTCCCCCACCGTTTGGATGTATCTTAAAATTAGGTGCTAACACCCCAAAACTGATCTTGTTCAAGATGGGAAAGTCATCAGAAGTCCCTTTCAAGCGAAGCTCTGGAGCACAATAAGTTTTGAAAAAAAAAATAAAAAACAAAACTGTTCACACAACTCTCACCAGCATGTCCAGTGGCTGTTCGAGTCACAGAGTACATCTCGATGGATCAACTCTGTCAATCTGTTCATCTGTGGGATCAAAAGTTACAGATGCTTTCTCTTGTGTAAAAAGTTTAGCTTGCTTTCTGCGCTCGGTCAAATTCCTAATCTATCGGGTGGGAATTCAAGCAAGGTCGTGTGCTGGTCAAGAGCATAATTTTCTTATTTCTGACAGACAGCCTCTGCATTCACGCTCAGGTATGCGGACTGGATCTTTCCAGGATTCCCCTCTGTGCCATGCAGCTGTGATTAAGTTTATCATTTTTTTTTTGCGTGTGCTCAGAGTGATGAGGCTGCAGGTGAAAATGATCACATTTGTGAACGAAGAAGGCTTATGACGAGGTTTGATGAAGAGTATAAGTATGCGATAAATATATTTGCTGCAAAGGCGGCTGGTTGAGGCGCTCTGTTTGTCACATCATCATGCATCACTTTAACACTTCTCATAAACAAGACACATTGCTGTAGTAAACCAGGATATCCAGTGCACAAATATCGATTTTAGCTGAGAACTTTTCCCATTGGTTGGAAACTAGGCGAGCTGCTCTCCGGCTTCCATTGAATTGCATCATGTAGTTCTACATTTGCCAAGATGCATAAAAAAAAGCGCATGGACCTGCATGCAGAAGTGTTGGCTGCTAAAATGATACTTACCGTATATTAATCTTGGATCGTCGTCTTGCTGTCCTGGGTCGTTTTCAGCATTTGACTTGAGCAACCCGCTCTCCTTCACACGGGTTTAACTCCTGACGCGATTTACGCCCCCCCCCCCCCCAAAAAAAAGCTGTTGACGCGGGATTTTCTAATGCTAATCTACAATTTTTCGTGCAATCTTTTCTGCATGAGATGATTGATTTAAATTAATGGCAGAGAAAGAGACATTTGACTTTTGGGCTATTTGAACGAAAAAGTACTGACGCTTTGTCATCTTGGAGCCCCTTTCCGACTAATTAAAAGTGACAACCTCAAGTTGACCCTGAACAAAAGTTTACATTGTGTTAGTGTGAAACACATACATAAAAGTGATGCCCTAAACATGAAGGTTATAGTTCAGTCGCGCGCGTATTGACCAAAATCTAGACATGTGATTCGAGCACAAGTGTTTTATGAACATAAAGATATGGATAAATTTATGATATGTATACTGTCTCACGAACCTTTCATGTTTAATTACAATGCTTGCGGCGTATGTGACCTTATAAAGAACATTTTACTATTAACCTACCTTGATGGCTATACATGTTCTAGCTGTTTTGTGGGGACAAGAACACTTAGGAATGAACAGTGTGGTGATTCAAATGTGCGACAATAACTGAGAATTTGCTGCAGTTACCTGTCGAGGAAGTCATCACTTTGGTCAGGGAGCGGAGACAGATAGGGCATACTGGTCAGAGTATAAATGTGTGTTATAATGGCAACCTCTTGCTGAAAAGGTTCAGGTAGGAAACACTTGTGTCTCATGTCGCCCAGTATGATAACAAATGCTTACAAAATAAGTAATATTTTACCGTTCAATTTGTGAAATCTCTCTCTAAATATATAAATTCAAAACTGCCACAAAAGACGCGGATGTGGAAAGTACTTTGTTAGTTTGAGAGCGCACCCAGGTTTTTAATATATAAAAGAGCCTGGCATAAAAAGAAGTTATGACAACTGATCAACATTTTACGCTTTTACAGTTTACCTATGAATTTAGAGGTTTTTAATATATGAAAGAACCTGGCATAAAAAGATTTATGACAACCGATCACAATTTTCCGTTTTTACAGTTCACCTTTAAATTTAGAGTTTTTACATATGTGACAGAGCGTGGCACAAAAAGAATTTATGACAACAGATCAGAATCTTCTGTTTTTACAGTTCACCTTTAAATTTAGAGGATTTTTCAATATATACAAGAGCCTAGCATGAAAAGAAGTTATGACAACTGACCAGAATTTTCCGTTTTTACAGTTCACCTATAAATTCAATGTTACTGTTTTGGACTTTATATCCTAATTACGGTTCGACCTTCTATTTGTGATGCTTTATTTCCTCGTGAACATTTTGGAACATTGTTGAACATTGTTCTCACTACTGCAATATTTCATGTAAAATAATCATTTACCCAAGATAGAGAGAAAGAGAGAGAGATCAAATGCTATTATTGTAAAGGGAAAAATTGACGTTTCACTTCTTTTTTTGACGAACAATGTGACAGCTTAAGCCCTGAGGGTCCTCATCATTTTTATATCTTTTAAACTAATATGAAACAAATTATGCTAAGCTGCAGGCATCAGCACATACGATGACCTGGCAAAAATGTCTTCGTTGATATCATTGGTGATTCTGTTGTTAGCAATATTAAATCACTGCTTTTAGGTACTTTAAAACCCAGAAAATATTTCTTCGGAAAAAATCTAAGTCAATTACAAATTTCACATGTTATAGACAGGTATATTTGTTTGGTATTGGTCAATGTAAAGTAGCGTTGATGTTGATAAGTACCAGGCCCCCGCTTGAAGGCCCTATTGACCTCCATCTTACACGACCCAGCAGCACAGAGTATGGACACATGTAGCTTGTAAGATGACAGTCTTTGCTCTAATTAAAGAGTCATCCCTGCACCAAGTGCCTCTACAAGATATATATAATCCCCAAGGTAACATAGAGGAAAGCTTTGATATCTAGCAGAAAGTCATTTCGTATATTTTATTTCTCGGGCGAGGTTGATCAAAGGTCTGCAGCACGCCTGTATACGACAAGCCCAATATCTTACAGACCACCCAGAAGACTTCTTATTGTATGTAAGCTGGTCATATTGCTCAGGATACGCATAAACGATAGCGGAAATGAAAAATTCAGCCCCCGTACAATAATTGAGTTCTGGCCAGGGCATATGAACGAAGATGAAAGTGACTACACTTTCTTAATTCCCAGCTATCTGAGTATTATGGTTGCTGGTCGATACGCGGGCATGCCTATTGCTGTCACTACGTGGCGGGATCCGTCTAGCGGGCATGACCTCTGTCCCCTCACTCACAACCGCACATCGACTCTCTTCTGTTCAGAGAGTGGAGGTCTCAGTCACTTGACTGGCTTTCAAAACTGCAGGGTTGGGTGGCTCAGACCGCTCATGGCAATGCCCACGTTGGGCAGAATTTCTGTCACACCCCGCGAGTCGTTGACGTCAAAACACGGGTACTGCCTTGCCCCAACAGTTAGGCGGGTCACTGACAAAACAAATGCCGTAATAATTTATGTCTTGTGCTGACTTTCTGTAGAATATATATATATATATATATATATATATATATATATATATATATATATATATATATATATATATATATATATATATATATATATATATGTGTGTGTGTGTGTGTTTGTGTGTGTGTGTGTGTGTGTTTTGTGTGTGTGTGTGTGTGTGTGTGTGTGAGAGAGAGAGAGAGATTTATATAAACACTGGCATAAAGTTATAGTATATAAAAAGACGCACGTAACACAAAGGATGCCATAAATGGTAAGTGTCCCAGGTATATTAATAATAAAATATTCTTTATATAAGTTTAGGTCTTAACACCATCTCGAAAAAAATGCTGCTGTCTATAATGCAAAGATATCTTACCACACATTTATGCAAAAGTTCATTGGAGCTAATATAATGCTATATCTTGACTCAGTTTCACAACAGAAATTTAAAACTGTTACACAAAGTACAATATTTATTATTAGAGCTTCTAAGTTTAATAAATTTATATATACCTTCCAGATATACCTCAGTTTGCCTTTCTGCCTGTCTATTTTATGTTGAAAGTTTGATTTGATATCATCAATAGAAGTGTTTTATTTACCTTAATACATGATACATATATACATAGGCTTATATATTTATGCATGGGCTCTAATGTTTGTGTATTATTTAAAAAAAAAAACAGATGTACAGGTACAATCAGTACAATTTTTGTTGCTATTATCAAAGCTGGGTGCATGATTGTATTTTTGATTTAAAAGTTCAATGACCATATTTATCGACAAAAGTTATTAAAAATTCTCAGTGCACTGTATCTTTAAAAGAAAATAGACCAATGGACAAAACTGAGTGTTAAGCGAATGCATTTTGTTTTCTTTAGTCATGTGACCTTAGCTTTCAAGTGATTCTGGCTTGATGTACAGAAAAAGTATGCACCCTTAGCACATATATCTATGGACCTCATCGATTAACAAACTTTGGAAATATGGACAAAATATGTTCTTTCCTCAGTAGATGACGATAAGTGAAAAATGGTTTGATGAGCAATAAGTCGATGTATCTCAATCTACGTCAGCGCATGTAAAAAATTCTGATGTGCTGTTCGTGAACATTTGGACACCTCTCACATTTGCGTTTTTAATCCTGGAAACACGAAATTGGTTAAAAAAAAGTTTGTTTTTTGTGTGTGTGCAAAATTGCTTTTAGAATTTGCTGGATAAGTTAAAAAAAAACCACAGAGCTCAATAGCATCCAAATAGTTGATAATACTACAAATAACGCAGGAGCCTAGCGCGCATTATACCATGCTCACTACTTACAGGATCTTTAAGAACACATATGAGTAGTTTTGAATACATACATGTTGAACAACTTGGAGACCTGTAAACATTTCGTTCCTTCTGCATTGCGCAAATTCAGCGTCAGCTGGTTCAGTTTTGAGTGGGTATTTCACAGTTACGTGAAAAACTTATGGACAATTTTTACAGCTGAATAAGGTCAAGTAAGGTGAATTTTTAAGTCATTTCCATCGCTATATGTCTGGGAGAATCTGAAAACAGACATGGTTGGAGAAACAAGGAAAAAGATGATTCTTTGCATTACGTTAGCACTTTTAAAGAAACCATGGGGATGAGTCATCAGTAAGACATTATTTCGTAACTGAAAATTGTCTTCTTGCTTGTGCATGTTTCTAGACTATTTGTAGCTGTGGATTAAGTATTAAGATCACATGACCGCCATAACATCCGTTTATTTAACCGTCAAAGATCATGTAAACTCCTAGGAAACGAAGAAGAAGGAAAATATTTCCTTTTCTAGTTATGGACAGGAAGTTGTTCATGAAAAATGAGCTTTAGTGGTCAAATGGATGTGTATAATGGGGGCATTAATTAGGCAGTCTCTGAGCTACTTCGATATATAATGGGACGTTTACCATGTTCTCTACCAAAATCCTGGAATTAACAATTGGGAAAGTATTTGATCTGAAGGGTCAAATGCAGTTTTTCATTGTAACGACACTTGAGGACATGGCACATTGTAATATAAATAAGGAAAGCGAAAAGCTGGGAGCAAGCCTTGATAAAGTGAACCATTAACATTAGCTTTTTGTCACTGATTGCTTCATAAAGTCAAAGTCAAAATTTTACATGATGAGCGTTTTGTGCGACTGTTTTGTGCGCGACTAATCTAAAGCGCATCTTGCGAAACTTTATTCCTAATTCCAAAGAGTTTTGTTTCATATTTTTTTTTTTTTTGGTTCGTTTTCTCTAACGGAAGGAATGCAATCAATACTTAAACACAATACCACTGAATTATTCTTTGGTAAAATATATATAGAGAAAAAAAACCTAGAACATGTTTAGATGTAGACCAGGAAGTAATCCCTGATATATTTAGAGATCCGTTTTTGACATGATTCCCATCCAAACTATCGAAGTTTTTTGGATAACATATAAAGGTCTCTGGCGGGAAAGTGTGAGGTTGTAAAGAAATATGATATTGACCCTAATTGATGGTCTTTGCCATATCCGTAACATTAGTTGTACTGCGTAAATATCGATTGAGAGGATGGATATTTTACGTTGAGATTGCAAAGCAAAAACTGAAAAGCGTCTGTCAAGGAGCAATTCTTTTGGATGTTTGCATGTGCTCAAAGGTATGACAAATCGCGAGGAAACTGAACGATCATTAATAAATCTTTTCCCAGGCTGAAAGTTATGTCCACATAATGCGTATAAAGCGTCAGGTTAACATTCATTTTAGTTTGTTTCGCACGATATTAACATTCCATCACTAATATGCAAATCACAGCGAGCAATCTCGAAGTCTTGCAAAATACGGACGAAATAAGGGTACCAAGGTTACAACATCTCTTATGTTCGTTGGAAAGCAGCTTGTTTTTGTTTCAACCAAGTTAGATTAGTGCATAACTCAGAGCATTTCTTAAAACGCATCAAGTATCACATAAATTGTATCTGGAGAGGCCGATGTGATCATCAATTTAACTCTTGAGTACCAACTGTTGTAAAGTTGAACTACTTACAACTCACTGCTCTGAATTGTAATAAAGGTGCTAGATTCATGTTCATTGTAAAAAAAAAACCCATTCAGTCCAGTACTAGGGTACCTGTCGCTACATAGAATGTATTTTTGTCAAGGTCAACAAATTTTCTCGGTGAAGGCGTCCAAAGGAGAAAGTTGTTGACTCAGTCCAAAAAGTGGCAGAGAAAGAGTTAAAATGGAATAAATCCTAAGCCGCGCGCCCTACGTTCATGTGGTAGCAATGTAACTTATTCTTTCTTCAAACAGTTTGTATTTTTCACATGCTAGGGAATAGTTATTGGATAAACGTGGCGACAATTCGATCTTTTGATGGCATGTTACAAGACTGAATCAGCAGCTTTGCTAGAACTGCTGAGAAAAGCGTTTGATAAGAGATTTGGTCAATCAGTCCAAAGGAGGCATTAGTGATGGTGTAAATATATGAAAAAAAAGGTGGAAGGACCCGACCTTTGAAATTCCATCTGACTGTTGAAGGATTTGTCAGGGAAAGTGTGGCTTTCTGTCCCGAAGGCAATGGGCATTAATAAAAATGCAAATTTTATGTGAAATCCATTCTCTTGTGAATGTGACCTCTTCGCTGGCCTACCAGAATTAACCCAGAGCCAGCCCAGCGATGGCCATGTGTGCTTTCGGCCAACTTCAAAGTAGATGTTGGAAGAACGTCAATGGCTACATGCAGTGGACGAGGAAACCAAAAAGCAGCCATAAAGTGAAAATTTATGGGGTGTTGCCCCAGTTCAGACAAATTGTCGTCATGGCAACGGAATATTGCGGGAGTTAAATGATTATGCTTGAATTAGGCCAAGACATAGTACCGCCCCAGATCTGCTGCAGTTGAAGCACCGAGTGACCCTGCGAGCGGCAGTTGGTCCAGATCCATTGCCGCTGTACTTGGTAAATTACCTTGACTGCACATTAGTACGGAAGTAAACATCTTGGGCAGTTACAGCAGCATCCAACATGTAAGAGGAAATATGCAAGAAGAAACTAATCGTGACAAATGGAAAAGAAAGGCCTTGAAAATTTAAATCTGCATGGCAAAACAAAAGACATTTCGATACATTACTCTGATTGTTCTACGTCTACGTTTTTGAAATAGAGCCAATGATCGTCAGGTTCCTGAGCCTTTGTGGAAACTGAGAACCCCCCCCCCCTCCAAAAAAAACCCCAAAAAACAAGAAACAAAACAAAACAAAACAAAAAAAAAAAAAAAAAAAAAAAAAAAACAAAAACAAAAAAAAAAAAAACAAAAACAAACAAACAAAAACCAAAAAAACCCCAGACCGATAAAAATCAAAACAAACAAACAAACAAACAAACAAAAAAACGAAAAACAAAAACAAAAAACAGCAACAAACAAACATGGAAGAAATGCACAAATTTATGAGAAGCAATAACTGTAATGCCCGAAGACACTAGTATGATGGTCGCGTTTTTTTTTCTGTTTGATAGCTACCCGATTCTAGACATGAAAATGGAAAACTCAGGATAGTTTCTAGTTTGTTTGATCATCTTATTGATTTCTGATCTGAAACATCCTTTATTTTTTTGGGGGGGGGGGTGCTTTTAAAAATTCACTTAAGTTTGAGGCATGTTCACTACATTTATTGGACATATAAAATATGAAATCTTTGTCAAGAAACATTTCATTAACCCTGGGGTTAAATCTGAATCGTATTTTGAGCCACCATCCACAGGTGTTAGAAAGAAACTGCCAACAATTGAATCTACAATTGTTTATGTGTTTATTTACAATACATGAAGAGATGCAGCGCACGATATGCCATCCAGAGTCACCGAAACGTTCCCAAGAGGACAATCCCCATATCTCTTTTCGCAATATATCGATACTTTGATGAGTGTATATGCATGCTTAGCAAGAGTTATGGGGAATTCATTCAATTTTCATTTAAAATTTCACGTGCAGACCACAAATGCTCACATATACATGCAATACAAAGCGGTAAAACCATGCCAGCTACCCACTATCGGAATTATCAAATTAAATCAAATTGAATGATTTAATTTTAGGTACTCGGCCCATGGACCTATAGGCAGTTGTAAAATATATAATTGGTATACAGTAAGCATATATATATATATATATATATATATATATATATATATATATATATATATATATATATATATATATATATATATATGTATGTATGTGTGTGTGTGTGTGTGTGTGTGTGTGTGTGAGGAAACTGCTCGCGGTTCTTTTTTTTTTATTAAAGCTTGAAAATCCCCAGCTGGATATGTCTTAACATTTGTAAGAAAATATAGGTGAGGTTACTTGTACCATGAATCACAGAGAATGGTAATAGCTGCTCTCATAAAAGGTTATGATAAATGTTTTGTGCACAATATATAGTTTTTGGCATTGTTGTCTACAATTCTCAGTTTGCTAAAGGACTTTAATCATGCTCTTTTATGTTATATACATGGACATCCAGGTGCTTTAGTAATGATAAGGCTAACAATGATGATGATGATAAAAATAATGGTGTTCAAGCGAATCTGATTTCCATGAAGTTGTTTCTCAATTGGGTGCATCACACACCCAAAGAATGGGCCTGTAAAACTACAAATGCATGGAAAAGTTTAAGTGCACAATGTTTGATTTTTTGGGTAAGGCAGAAAATACCGCACTACTGCAACTAGCGAGGAATAAAAAAAATGTGAAACTCATAAAAATGTCGGAGATTGGTCCTTTCTTCTCAGTTGGTTTATAAAAATAGAAAATACTAATAAACTGCACTATTTGTCTCGTCCTGAGACGTAAAACACACACACACACACACACACACACACACACACACACACACACACACACACACACATATGTATGTATGTATATATATATATATATATATATATATATATATATATATATATATATATATATATATATATATATATATATATATATATATATATATATATATATATACATAGTGTTTTACCAGAATCCGATAAAAACATAACTGCTGTACCAAAATTCGATGGCAGATTGTCCGTGGAAGTTTCAATGCCATTTTATAAACAGCCCCAAAATGTTCATCACGTTTGTAGTTACTAAAGTTGCTCCCTATTTCATCACCTGTACATGTAGGCAAAACCACTGAAATATTCCAAGAATTCGACGGGCATCCAAAAGGCACCACAGTCCTTGTGGTACTAACATTAAGTACAGCTAAAAGTTGATATGTTTTGTAATGATGATTAAACAAAACAGAATTCTTGAATTGTTGTTAAACACATTGCTACAATGGTTAATTGTTGCCTTCAGATGCTCACAGTTGAAGATTGACAGTCTGTGAGACTGGATAAATGATGTATACAAACATCGTGTCTCTGCAAAGACCGAAAGCGACGAACAAACCATCGGAGTTTTGTCCATTGTACAATATACATCTTCATGACAGTAGATATTTCGATAGTATTATTATACGTATTTTTCGTTTCCGCAAGGCAATTGGCAGTGTTAAATTTCGTTGTATCATGTGTGTCTTCAAATGTCATCTTAGTTGTTACCGTCGAGCATCCGGCAAAACGACTAAAGCGGAGGTGGGTAAGAAAATACCGACCATTAGGAACTAATTCTATCCGTATATGACTCCCAAAAGAAGCTTGGTGGGACCCATGAATACAAATTGATTTGTAGAAATACAGATTCGATTTTAAAGGATTAAGTTGCATTGGCATGTCAATACAGGCTGCCATGCATTACCTTTCCTGAGCATTATTTCGTTTCGATGACTTTCTTTTTGTGTGCGCTAAATTTTTTATCAGATGAAATCTTAAGCACAAGGAATCACATCAAAAAATTTGACTGTGTCGTGTCTCCGGGATCGATTGTAATGTGACAATATTGTCGAGCATGTTAGCCCATGACATAAAGGGTCATAATGAAAGTACTGGTACTTAATAATGTTCATGCCATTTTCAATTAAATAAGAGCATGCATTATTTTCAGTCCGAAATAAATGTTACTGAATAGCTTGAAAATGCTGATTCCTCAACGACCAAGTAAAACACGGTAATATATTGTTGATTTCCATAAGGTTGTCAGTAGTAATTTATTCCGCTTACCTTTACAGAAACAAACATATTTTTGAAGCTAATATGTGTATATCATCTTAATTTGAATGACCTATTACAGCAAGAAATTTCTTGTCCCTTATTGGGCATTTTCTATTTGTAATGAAGTATCATATATCGTTTTATTCAAGAACAGACAACAAATAAGCAAAATTGTAGTTCAAACTGTTCGAACTGCCCAATTCCAAAAAATCCTGAGGTAATGATAAATACGCTTTGTTTCAATTTTATGTTACAAGGTTGACTTTGACATGAAAGACGGAAACTTTTGCCCTTGATTCTCCTGGTCAATGACCTATGCGCCAACATAATGTGTCCAGAACACAGCCAATCAAGCAGCGATTCATCCAGAAGGAAACTGCAAAATCGAGACCAAAAGCGAATACGGCTGCCCTGTGTGTCAACTGTTACCCATTTATTGCTTTTGGCATGAGGAACGCATTAATGCTCCCATAATTCTAAATTTAGGCACACGGTAATTTAAATTAGACGAGATACAGCAGTTGGAAAATGTACACCAAACGAACCACAGCCGTACATATTATTCCTTTTGTTGTCGATCAATTGGTTTTGATGAGATGACTGAGAATTCAACATTGCTTTAATTTAGGTACTTAAAATTATTACTTCCAGTTGTGCTTGAGTCTGGGCTGTAATTCCAACTAGTATGTATCATTTTAATCCCAGTGTATACTTTGGGTTGTACAGATATATACGGAGCTATTTGGCTCAGTTATCATATTGTTAGCGACTGAATACACTTCAGCTGGTGGGCAGGGATCTCACGTGCCGATGACAACAAACGGATCACTAACAATACAGATAGATAGACAGACAGACAGCTCCCTAGATAGCAGGCTAGCTAGATAGATAGATCGACAGAGAGAGAGAGAGAGAGAGAGAGACAGAGAGAGAAAGAAAGAGAGAGAGGAGAGAGAGAGAGGAAGGGGCAGAGAAATAGTTTTATAATTTTGTTACAAGGCTCGCGGTACTTCTCATTATATGAAGTACTCCGTAGTCTGTTTTTAAATTGATCTTCTAATTATTTTCTTTATATGATTAGAGGCTCATTAATATCGGTACTTATCTTCAAACAAAAATGTTTGCTTTCCCAACAATACTGAACTTACTATTCAAACAAATGAGCATCAAATTTGCTAATTTGTTAATTGATATAAAGATGGAACAAACTGTGGGACCTTGTATGCATCCTAATTTTAGTCTACTTTCTTAAGATCTTTCGAACTAATTTTGATAGAACCAACATTCAAACAGATATTCAGCCTTTTGTTGATAACCATAAAACACGCAGTGGCTCGTAGAGATTATACTTGCCGTGATTAAAGCATTTCTCTCCAGTTCCGAGCCAAGCATAACGGAATATTTCTTTATAATCTTTTGACAGAATTCACATACGGATAAGATGAGAAATTATTTCACCTTTTATGACATTCTGCCTATCTGAACTCTCCCAAAGTATACCGAAATAAGGCGACTTGAACATAGGCAAACGTTGAGCAGGAAAACGAGATCCTATGAGCACGTGTTATTTGTTTTGTATTTGTTCTCCACGTGTACCATGGTCCCACAGTTAGTCACAATAAATCATATGTAATATGTTATTTAGAAGGTTATAGATGTAGCACAGAATTGCCTATGTATGAAGTGCCGCATTGATTGTCACATGACTCCCTCGACCAATCAGGCACAAGATGCAGGGTAGCCGTTCACAGCAGACTTCATATGCCCTGGCACCATTGGTGAAATCAACCACTGTGTCCTTTTCATAGAGTCATGCCGTAGAAAAGTGGATGGTACGTCTTACAAGTGGAGGCTTTATCACAGGATAGATTTGACCCTGATATAAAAGAGTAATGACACGAACTTATTCAAAAAGTACCGGGGAGCAGTAATTTGCTTAGAAATCAATTATTATCTTAGTTTTCTACATTCATTAGCACAGTAAAGCACTACAAGAAAAGAAATGATAAGAGGTGACAATTGATCTGTGCTCTTCAAACACATTGCAAATCGAAATATAAAACGCTGAATTTGTATTTTTCAAGTCATAACATTTGGTTCCCAAAAGATACTGGCCAGGTTAATAATTACATGTACTATTTGACCCCCATTCGTCTCTTCAGAGCCTGCTGACTCAATTATGCCACATCTGTAAAGGCATCAGCAAGGCAGGGGGTGCGTGCAGTGTCAGCATCGATTGTACCTCTCTCCCCACTTACATTTGGGAACATTTCTTCCAGTGGTTTTATGGCTGACCTCTTTTCTTCCTACTCACCCGAGACCTATCGCAAGAGAGTATGTCATTACTTCCCTTTGTGCCATTTCTTTCAAAAACTTCAGATGGGATTTATTGTCCAAAATAACCCGGAATGCTTTGCAATGGTAACCTTTTATACCTCGAGGTGTATCGTAGAGCTTTTCGCCTCGGCATAGTTCGCCATGCGTACCATAATTGTCAACATCGCTTCAGATTTTTATGTTTGGACTAAGTGAAGGAAATCTGTTTGACTTCAGTCGGATATCACGGAATTTTCGTTAACTCGTGCACGCATTGCCTCTTCACTCCAAATATTGACTTTCAAAAAACAGGCTCAGAAATTGCTTCGTTGGTCATCAAGATTTTCTCCTTATTACGAATATAGACATAGAGGATATACCTCCATATTGCACACGTAGTGGTACCATTGCTGAGCAACTGTGCTGGGTGATTATGCAAACACATTCTATCCATGTATTTTTACATGAAAACCTTGCATAGTATATCCAAGCTTTGCACATTGATTCTGATATTCATATCTATTTTTTTTCGTCGCAAAATACGGCTAGCGAGGAAGCAGCTGGAATGAAAAACAAAATCCATATTCTAAGCCCTTGTGAAAAAGCCAATCTACATTTGAAATCAGATCTTGGTTCCAATGCCGCTGAAACTAACTAAAAGTTTAAACTGTGCATCCGTCAGCTAAGTTTGCATCGTCCCGCCCAAAGGTTATCAAAAAACAACGAAAATTCCTTTGAATTTTTTTTACTCATTCTAAAATCAAGTTATCAGTTTGCTCTTTTAGCCTTCATTCAATGTTCATAGCCTGAGACGTATTAGCTTTTTCAATGTCTGGGAGGTAAAATATTCGCATAGAAAGTTTTAAAAAAGTATAGATTTGTACGTTTTACTCGGATTACAAAGCAGGCCATAGTTGTATTAAAAGCTCTCCACAACAAGAGTGTTAGCTTATAATTCCTTACTTTATTGTGATTTAAAAAAAAAAATCATGCAGGTCAGTTACTGTGTCAATATCCTACAAATCTTGGCTCCAACAGGTTGCTGAAGAAAATATGACATGTACAGATAGTAGTGATCTTGACATTAAGAATCCGAGAATGAAAAAGAACCAAAGGCATCAGGCTTTGTCGATGCCTGGTATTGAAACTCCCAGGCAGCGCACTTATACAAATGGATGGGTCTAATTGAAATATTACACCCCGTAAATCCCTGTATTTGAGTCAGGATGAACCCAATAATGAGTTACGTATTAAACTGTAATAGAAACCAAGTGTACTTATTACAAAATATGGTCGCATTTCAGCAATAAAGTGGATCTTGTATTGCTTTATTTATCACGGAACATTTCCAATGAAATGTTGGTGATCATTATGGTACCCATGACAACGGGGAGATAATAGCATAAATGCTGCCGGCGTTTGTTATTAAACTGGATGGTGCCATGTCTTCCAACATAATGCAATGGACATGGATGCTGTGCCTACCAAAAATGCAATAATTGTATTTGGCGCTGCGAAACGGGCTCCATGTGAGGGGAAGACTCGTCTAGCTTGTGGATCCACCTGGTGTGCTAAAACCTTTTCTATTCCATAAAAAAATGAAACCTTCCGGACTTGCGCAGCTCTTGGCATTAATTATCTGAATTATTAAAAGAAGTCCATAAAAAACATTTCCTGACATGCGCTGTATATCAAAATAAAACCACGTGCTTGCAATGAAACTGCCTTATCGTACACATGACTCGAAAAAGTTATTCGTTGTGCTGTGACACGTATTCGTTGTGAAATATGACGAACTTTATTTTGATTCTATTCAGCAGACTTGAGTTATGCAGAGATTAATAAACAGCTGATGTTATCAGTGGAAATGGAGTATCACCAAAGTGTTGAACAGTTTTGTTGTACTAAAATCTTATTCTAATGAATTTTATCATACTTTGAAGAGCCAGAGCTGTGGTTTGAATCAAAATTCGTAGTTATAAAAGTTACAGGTATGTTGTCGCATTTCTGAACATTATACGTTAAATTGTCATGTAAATTTTGCATTGGTTGGGTGTAGGTATAACCTTGGATTAAGGGCAAAAGATTCAGATTTTTTTTTTTTTTTTGGAGAAAATTGTAAATGAGCTTCGGATAGATCTCATAAAACATCCCATGTGAACTTTAAGGCGAGTTACACATTGAATTTCAGTGGGAAATCTGATGTGCAGGCGAGAAACCAACAGCTTCGCGTGCATTACTTCGGCGCTGTGCAGAGGTGCAGAATAAAATTCTTCGTCTGAAATCCCAACCACTTTCGTCAATATGACTTTACTCATGTTCTCGATGGTTCCTGAGATAAACTTCACTTTTAGAATTATGCGAGTAAGCGGACTGTATCGATAGTGTGTATATCTTAATTTGCAGATTTCCTCAAACTTAACGAAATTTGCTCAGATAACGTATGCGATACTGGATTAATCAATTACTATTGTTGTATCTCACTGCATTTTCTCTTATTGGCAAAACAAAATGTATATCGTTTAAGAAATATTGTTCAAATAAATATGTTTCCATATACATTTAACATAGATATTCACTATCTTGCCACTATCGGTAACAAATGAAACACGATCACTGTGAGAGGTGACAAAATACATCAAAGTATGGTTAGTGTCTTAAAACAGGAAAATTAGAATGAAATAAAATTAAAAAGTAAGCCACAAGAAAATGAAAAGTCGTTGACAATCGTGCAAATAGTGACGCATGTGAAGAGAGAAATTCTTTATGGATGGTTCAACGTTCACGTTATAGCAGTCAGAGGAAACAAAAAGTATTAAAATAGCAACCAGAGGAGTACATCACTGCAGGCTTTCATCTGGGATTGTATTTCCACAAGTCAGAAATATGGCGGCAAGATTGCCAGATAAAGAGACGGTTTCGAGCAAAGAAATGTTCTTCGTTTTATTCTCTTTTATCTGATAAAATGTGTCTTATCAGTTCATCGATTTTTTTTCTTCACACATGCATGAGTATGCTTAGAAATGTCACCAATTCGAAAAGTAAATTACAAATGTGCTATCATGGGTGGGAATCTAGGAAAACTAGAAGTTTACCAGTGAATAGGCTATCTACTATCAATTGTGCTTCGACAGAAAACGGTTCACAATATTGTGTGGTTGTAACCACCGAACGGCCGGGTTTGGGTTGTCTTATCACGGCTAATATTTGTGTCGGCCGTGTCCGACTTTAATACAGTCATATAACTCTGCCCTCTCTGTAAACACATTCTGATTCCACGTGACGCTGAGAAAAATAGAAGTGGTAACAAGTGGGGCATGGGAATAACCGGCAAATGACCGCACCAGCGTTTTAAGTACAGTTGTGTGTTCAGTTCAATGCTCCTGACTTTCGCCTGTTAATGGTTTCCGTCGTAAAATCAGGGATGTGGATCCCAGATCCCTGGTAAAATAAAGTAAAGTGTGAAAAAAGTAGATTCCAAATAATCAGTATTTAACTGATTCAATGCCATTGTGGCAAAGGCCTTTGTAAGGGGTCGTTGTATCTTTTTGATCAAGTTAACTGTGAAGGTGGTGGCTGTCTCGGCATAGCGTTTTACGAAGTAATCTGTTGTATAAAACTCCATCTTAATTCAATGTTTTCGATCCACCAGTTTGGCTTTATTCTTACGACCCTGATAAAAATGTAGATACCGAACTGAACACATTGAAGAAAAACAATATTTATCAGGCTTCAAGTATTTAAAAGGCAGTGCCTCTTTTTCCCTTTGTATATTGTATGTTATGAAAAGTATTCTTCTTCTCGATCACACGATTACACCCGAAGATGGGTTCCTGTCGCGCTGTCTTCTGTAGACTTTCCATTCAGTCATACAGTTTCTGTCATAGTTTAGGTAGCTGTTGGGCATATTTCTCCCACCCACCTCCAGCCGCTGATGGTACAGTTTTGGAGCGTCTTTTGTTGTCTGTGCAGCAAAAGTATTGATAACGGTGATGTATAGGACATACCCACTTGATATGTAACTAGTGAAGCAACCTGTTTCTTTAGGATGTTTCGAGATGGAATTATGCCCTCTAATGTGACTTAAGGAATGTGTCCAATCAGTTTTCTTAGAAATAAAAGTGAGAACGGAGCATAGATGCAGGGCTAACATACTTATTTTTAGTTATCGGGCTTGTTTGAATGTTAAACACAGAACAGCATAAGTGGAAGTCAAGATGTGCTCACGGCGGAGCAACATTGCGTTGATCAATAAGACGCCTCAAACATTCACATGTTTAGTCATTAGATATGACTTACAAACCTAGCTCGGTTTGGTTGCGGATCAATAGAGACAAAAGTACATTAGATTAGTCATTTTTAAACTTGCCAAATATCCATAATGGAGATAGAAGTAAATCGCGAAACAGGTTACAGTTTCGTCCGTAGATGAATCCCAGTCTGCGTTCAGCTGTAACTATAACTAAAACGTCAAGGAGGGGGGGGGGGGGGTACTTTGAATGCAAGGAATTGCAAAAGGCTTGCCCTTTTGGCGCAGACAGGGGCATTTGTTTACTCTTTGGAAAATGAAGCCAATAAGTCGGTTGACCTCTGCGCGCTATGGGTGAGGAGGATCTCTATGAAGGAAGCTTACCAGGGTCTGAACATAAGGGTGTTATCCCTTATATGCTTACGAGCTCTTTCCTGCCTATATATTTATCTATATTTTGGATATCTCACATTTTGTCATACTGGAAGGCAAAAGCCGAAACCGGTCCATCTATCACTTAAGTTGCTCGGTGTTTGACCCTTTATGGTTCACAGTGCCTTGGACTAACCTTACATGAAGAACCAGTTTTGTTTTCAAATTAATTGAGGAAAACATATTGACCTTGAACCTCGGAAGATCATCCACCGAATCCAAGGTTAGCGAGTTTGTTTCCATCGACTCAACATTTTACAAATGCATGTGTGTCATGTCTCACCGCAGAACATTTATTTCTGATGGAAACCTTACAAACTACAAAACTAATTTTAGGTAGAATCATTAAATGAAATTAAGTGTTCAATACAGGCCTTTTTACTCTGAGCATTATTGATTTGCTGCGGGCAGGGCCACACAAGAAATATACGCTGTGTAATTGTGGATGGGGTGCAGTTCCTTTTTCTGTCGATGGCAGCCAGGAATACAAATATATGTCAATCGAAGAGAACATGAGAAGTTAAGCCACTCAATGTTTCGTCTCTCCAAGACCTGGACGTGACACCATCATGTTCAAGATGCCGTTTGTTGGCGGTTCTTACGTAAAAAGCCTTAACATGGACTTGATTGAGTAATTTGCGGACTGTTGGCGGCTAACGAAGGCTTTCCTGCACGGCTAGCTTGATGGAGGCGTCGCTTCTGCATCAACGTTCCCCGTGCTGACGTGTCCGCCCTGGTCTAATCACTTGGTTCCCCTGATTGCTTTATTTGTTCAATCATCGAAGAAGTTTGGCGTTGTCTTAAGTGTATTGGACGGACATTGGCTGCATTCTAATTGGAAATTTTACTTTGATGTCAGCTTATTTGAGAAGGAAGCGGTTTGTTGAGGGTCTAATCATCTTTACACTGGTTTTCACACCCCTCATCTTTGAGAACTTATTTGCATAATCTGCTTATAATTGAGAGAACAAAGTACAAGGGGACTTCTCCAGGGAGACTTGACTACATCTGCTGCATGACTTATAGCACCATCAGACATTAGCTTGAGCACATGGTCCTCCATGTCACTTCTCCTGTTATCTTTCCTTTCCCCGGGCATATCTCCATGCTGAATATCAGGAGAATCTCAGGTAGCCTAGACAAGGCATGCTTGGTCTGAGAGCTCTCGTATTGGATGCTTTGATAAAAACCCAGAAGCCATCAGACATTCTCTGCTTGCAGGCCTATAATAATAATAATAATAATAATAATAATAATAATAATAATAATAATAATAATAATAATAATAATAAAGTGAAAAAAAGTCCGACAAAAAGATGAATTATAGTAGACAAAAAAATAGACAAAAGAGAATAATTTATTTTAGTTGTGATTTTTTGGGGTGGGGGGGTGGGGGAAGGGGGGAGAGTCAGCGTTTACAGCCAGATTTAGTTGATACAAATCGTATGGGATTTATTGGTAGCGAAACTGTTCCAATATCTGAAAACATAACTCTAGTATTTGCAAACTACTCGGACAACTTAGCGTTTATAGTTAGACTACAAAAGAGTAGCATAACAGACTTAAAGTAATAGTACAATTAAGTTGGACTGAATCTCCAGAACTCCCCCACGAAGGAACGTCATTTTGAAAACATACACAAGTGTTCGAACAGCAAGCAAGACAAAAAGGATCCACTCGACCGAAGGGCAGTAAAAATGTACTGTGATATTTTACACTTATAAATTACATTATAAATTTCGATGTCTCCATAGTCAAAGTAACCTGTCTCGGAAACGCTGATAAGGTATATTTCTAACGGTGAACAACGGGCTATCACACGTTGCTAATTTTTTAGTTTTCCTTCGCCAATAAAAAGGTATCCGGGGAGTCAATATGCGATTTTGTGGTATCTTTTGTACAGCATGTAAAGAGTAAAGTGATGGAAATCTTCATTTCTTCGAACAAATAAAAATAATTCAACTGAGATGAAATTACATAGTGGACAAGCACATATTATTTTGTTTTTTTGTTTACTTAAGAGGCTAGAAAAAAAGGGGACCAGCATATGTTTATCTACAGCAAAAATTCAAACAAACGATGCGGTATCAGAAAGAGATAAGGTTCAGAGGGGCGAGGGAAAGTGAGTCTGCGAGACAGTATGGTGGCGCCATCTGCGATATGTGAGACTGCCGTGTTTCATCGTTCTCATTCTTTCATAACCACATGCAAGGAAATAAATCGTCAAACCGTTATAGGTAGTTACTCACTTTTATTGTGATTTTCTTACAACTTTCAGCCAATGAGAGAACTACCTTGACTGTACATTTATGTAAATGAGCTGCAGAACAAAGTATATCCACAGATGACATCATAGCACACATCGTCAAAAAGCACGTTACATTTTATGCAACTTATACGCAAATAAATAAGTTTGGCCAAAGCGTAGGGTAGACCCCTGTCTTTACAGGCCTTATTAGTTTAGAACTGTCGATACTCTCTACCTTACAGGCTATCATGAAACGATAGTCAATTTTAATGCCACAACAGATACTCATGTTGGAGGACTTTCTGTCCATTTGTTAAACTTAGGACATTTTTTTTTCTAGCTAGCGTTAAAGGCGCCAGTTTCCTGTATTTTATTTACTTCCTTACATCAAATGGGGAAAGTTGAACGTTCTCGCTAAATGAGTGACAAGGTCTGCCACAGTGAGTGGGTAAAATTCAAAGTTTGTCTGACACGCCTCCTTCTGCAACAAAAACCACGTGACCGTTGACGTGTGAATTACGGTCAAAATTGCAAGTCTGCCATAGAATCGTATGTGGCAGTATTGACCACTAAAACCTTGACACTGTCCACTGGACAAGGCGAGCCTGGACATTGATTGAGTGGGCTCTTGTTTTGTAATAACCGTCTCGTGAGACAGGGCATTTGTGTAATTTCCCAGATGACCAGCACTGACCAGTGACCGTAATGGCGGTCTCGCTGAACACAGAAATGCCAAAGATAATGACTCAGGTTCGTTCCATATCAGTTGGTCACGAAGGTGCCTTAGCAGTTTACCCCCTTCTTAGTCGATATTGGTGCTTTGTTCCTTGGTTTATCGTTGAGCACAATAATTGTATGTAACTTTCATCTCAATTTTAGAACTTGGTCAAATAATGAAGGAAATAAAAAAAAAAGCGCTTTGCTATTTAAATGATTATGCCAAAACTGGCGATGAGTTATCTATTATTATCTGCACCCTATGATATTCATCCCTGTTAACGAAGACACGTGATAATATATTACATACTTCTGTAGTTAAGCCATTCCACAGAGTGTTTCAGTTTCTTCAAGTTATTTTTTTTGCGGCAATGGGCGGCGATAATTGTTAGGACGTTTATAGATTACGCAAGCTTATTTCCAGCCCCTTCCAGTCTTACAAGGAAGCAACCTGAGGCCACAGCAATACGTCTCGGGAACGTAAGGTGTCCCTGTTCCCATATCTTCAGTTACCTTTCTTTGGCAATCAAAACTAAATACATATCTATATATATATATACATGTAGTTCAAATTGACATACGTTGTGGACGAAAAGCATCTGACGCCGTTTTATCATGGCGTCCTTGTAATTGTCTACAACAGTTATGTGACAGCAAAACCCCGTAGGAGAATGGGGTTTGAAGAAACCCCATAAAAGAATGGAGTTTTGGACACAACTACAAAGACCCCTACAAAGTCTAGCTGCCCCGCAGCTTATGCCGTCTTTCTTGTCTTGATCTCTACTTTAACGGTACGAATTGAACACCAATCACATATCCATCAACACCAAATCTTACACAATGCCATGGTGTGGATCAAGGCATGAATTGGCATTTTCAATTGGCTGCAGTTTTCAAGAAATTTTAATTTGTCATTAGCAGTTTGAACAAGTTTCATTTTGTTCTTATTTTAAGCCAAGATGCCGAAAAATCTTAAACTCTTTTGTTTGGCATCTGCTGCCCTGCAGTCACTGAGAATGAAGGCAGGGGTAACCAGTGGTAGTTACAATACAAAACAGGTTACTGTCATGGGGTTATGATAAAAATGTGCAACGTAAACTACCCACGAATGGCTTTATAAAACCTCACATAAGTACGAGAAGGTTTGGTTTTTTGATGGTGGACCTGTTGTCTGAAATATCTTAGTGAATAAAGGCCAATATATACTTCATAGTAGTTACACTAGGAGTAGATGATACTATACACTTTACACGCAACTGTAAAATGACATAGTTTGGAATCTAAACCCACTCTTTCTAAGAAATTTGAGCAATTGAATATATTTACCATTTGGCAAATAAAGGTCAACGAGAAGTAAAAATCATACAAACATGTGGCTTGTAAATTAGAATGAGATATATTAAATATTAAGACAGTTGATTCTGTCTTCATTTCGATGCTGCGTCTTCTATATAAACGGCATGATTGACATTTTTAGCAAACCATTTAATGTTCACTTTTAACATAATCCGACAGGGGAAAACGTTAAAGAATTAATCTTAAATTGCTCTCTAGTACGCTACCAACTCTGTTCAACCAAAAAATGTTCATCATTTTATACATTGTACCTACATGCGTCTAAGAAACACTTCAAATACATCAAATCTAAGTAAAACGTGCATTTTTGTCATATTTAATATATAAATTTTACCCTGTTCTTTTCTTTCAGACATCACTGTAAATACGACATGTGTTTTGAAAACCAACTTTTACACAGCGGTACGGATGCCGTGACCAATTAACAAATTTACTTTTAATTTTATATGAAGTGCAAGTGCAAAGAATGAGATAAAATCCGAAATAGTATTACCCTTTGAACCGTATTAGTATATCGCTCCTGGAACGAAACGAATTTCGACTTTCTCTGGTCAACATTGTTTTTACCCTGTGACCCTTCACCTTTGCGTGCCTCCTGCGCGCGCATGTAGCCTCGCTATCACAGAAACAAGAAAACATTAATGCGTCATACTCCATCATATCCTACCCTGTTTCAGAGCTTTGAAGCAATAATATGGGTGCTTCATCCGCTCTTCTGGTATCATGGAAGCTAAAAATGCACAATACATTCTGGAAGTACAACTAAATGCATCAATATAGCAGTTTACCCTGTACAAATTATCTAAAGTTGTAGAAATGATTTAAATGTAGTACAATATCAATGCCAATTGAGTCCTCGACATTCACCAACAGATGGCCCTGGCGTGAAGATTTCTTGTCAAATGTCCAGCTGACCACTACTGTGGGTGTTGCAACCCTTCACACAATCTTTCTCAATGCGCAAAACCTCAACGTCATTAATTGTTACGCTTATATTGCCAGCGCCAGCAAGTGGCCAACCAATTTTCAAGGTATTATATAGGGGTTTGATCATTTTGGGTCTTTGTGCATGGAAGGACAAACTGACCTTCTTTTTAACTATTTCAGTGCCACATTTTGGAATGAGTCAATAGCTTACATTGGCGCTTGGGGCCTAATGCGCCAAAAACCGAACCAAAGAAATCTGTTGACTCAAGCCGTTATATTTTCTGAAACCATAGGCGTGCTGGTACTTTTAAGAAACGTCTTTTGACAGGGAATATGAATCTATCATTCTTATGATAATTGAGAGCAGTTCATCTTAAGTAGTTCGACTTAAGTCGCCGTTGGCAGTGAAAAATTTAACTCGCCAGTCATGCCACTTAGTCTAAACCATCTGTTGTATGAAACACCTTGCGCCAAACAGAACAGTTATATCCCCTAAATTTTCCCTTGTGTCTGACTCTCTTGAAATGAAATAAAGAATTAATTGTTAAAAATAATTTTGTCCAAGTTTAAAGATCTGGTCATATACAGCAAATCTCATGACTTCATTGTTTTACCCCCCCCCCCTTTAATTTTTTTAAAATGCCTTAACTAAAGTAAAATGGAATAAATTTGAGATATTTAAAAGTAGCACAAAGTAGGAACTTTGAAAGTTTTAAAAACAATTCGAAACATACAGGCAAATTTTACGTAGATGTGACCTACGCTCCTGCTAGGTTGTGCATAGAAACTGAAATCACGGTACGTTATATATACAAAACAAACAATCAAATAAAATAAAGAAAGAAACAAACAAACAAAAAAACATGAAGTAGTAAATAATGTGAGCCAAACTGGATGAGGCCATGCCTGGGTAAACTTTGGTGCTGAATCGATTTTTGTGGGGGGAATCGCAGCATTTTTGTGACATCAAGACACGCCACTTCTCATCTCATCCGTTCGTATTCCAATCGCGAATATCTATAGATTCTGCACAAAATAGACTCTATCACAAACGTACAGCAAAATATCAAACAACAGTTAGAGATTTACGATTGGAAGCCTGGGAAAGAGAGTACAATTTGATACACTAGTCTATGCAAGAGCCACGAGCGCACAAATTGTAGTTTTGTACAAAAGAGATGAAATATCATTAAAGAAAGTCATTATACATCAGAACTAGATACTTCAAATACAATTTACATAAGGGCTTGGGAGTCCAAGTAAGTGTTGAGTATGATGCTTGTCTCATCAGCTGACAGTTTGTACCAAAGTATGGATCCCACAGACCCTAACGTCGGCAGTGAAAGTGTTGTGGTCTTAAATACAACACTTCCAAATATACGGATACTGTGTTAATTTAACACCAATTCCATTTCAGACGACCGATCATCTAAATTTACAACCGCAGATAGTCAACATTGTGTTTTTGTCTACACAGTACAGTATACTGAGGTTCTACAAATGTCTGGCTGTCGCCTATAAATAGAAAGGGTACACTTATATACAGGTTCATGATTTCCTATCCACGTCATCTTGTGAAATCGCTACATCTGCGCTTTGCGATTGTGACTTGGCAATATGTGGTAATTTGTGCTCTTTTTTCCATTTCATTCTTCGGTTCTGAAACCAAATTTTGATTTGCCTTTCAGTCAAATTCAACGCATGCGCAATCTCAATTCTTCGTCTTCTTGTCAGGTATCTGTTGAAATGGAATTCTTTTTCCAGTTCGAGAGTTTGGTGCCTGGTATATGAGGTCCTGGTTCGCTTGCTGTCCATTCCGTTCACACCATCTGCAAAACACCAACATAAATTTACCCTTTTGACCTGTCTGTATTTCAGTCCATATTTCAAGTAATTTCAGTTAAATTAGCCCATACAGCGAGCTCTATCGATAGCACATTGTCATACCACAGATATGGACTGATTTACTACCTTGTACTCCATTTAAATAACTGATAAATCACAATTTTTGCCGAACTTATAAAATATTAATCGTATTGGTTCATTGTAGCGTTTCAGCAGCATAAACCAACCCATACCTATCTCTATGAAAGAAAAGAGCCTGAAGTTGAATATAATTCTTTCGTAAAACTATCGCCAAATATTGCTAATTTACATCAAATTTCTACACAAGACATGAAAAGAGGACAAAGAGAGCATGACGAGACCACGAAACTCACTGAGAAATGAGATCCTTAATTCAGGGGGATGGTCCCCTTCGCTAATCAAAGAGAAAATGTGTGCTTTCACATTTCACGGAGAAACATGGTGAAAAGTTATAGTACAGGTAGCTTGAATTGTGTTTCCTTGTCTCAGTGATAGGTAAGAGCATACTAGAAAATGAGTGCCTCTAAACAGATCTAATGTGAGTTCTTTAATAGATATGTAACGTTAGTCATATTGTAGTTAGTATACAGGTACACGCATCCATTCACTCATCTCTCTCTCTCTCTCTCTCTATATATATATATATATATATATGGAGAAACAGAGAGAGAGATACAGACAGGCAGACAAACAGACAGATAGGTAGATGGATGGATAGATAGACAGACAGACAGACAGATAGATAGATAGATAGATAGATAATCTATAGATAGATAGATGGATAGATAGATAGATAGATAGATAGATAGATAGATAGATAGATAGATAGATAGATAGATAGATAGATAGATAGATAGATAGATAGATAGATAGATAGATAGATAATCTATCTAACAATCTAAGATCGTGGGAATAAAAAAATTCAAATGCATTTTTCCCGTACTTTAAATATTTTCACACAAAACGTTTGAACACATAATCATTAGCGTCACCGACATAAAAAAAAATCTTCAAATTACAAAGTTCTCATTGTACCAGAGGAGAAAAAAGTACATTTTTGTTGACACAGTCCGAATTATATATCACTATCGTTTAAGAATGGTATATTTGTGGGGGGAAAGGCAATGCAAGTTATGCAATAAGTTATTCGTATAGCAATGTATATTATGCAATAAGTAATCTGTATAGCAATGTAGAGTATGCATTAGTAATGTGCATAGCAAATGGCTCATATCTAAAGAATCATGGGCTCAAAATACGATTATTTGTTAAAACATTAAAGTTAAATCTTCGGGCTGAAGATGAGCTGTTATATTATGTAAGATAAACGGAACATATGGCAGAGATGAAAAAAGTCATTCTGTGTGCATGGCAACAGCATGCGGGTCCCAGAAACGCAATGCACATAGCTCTGAAAACAATGTATAGCATGTACATAAATGAAGTGAACCATGTGTTCCCAATTACAATGTACTACTATCCCCAAACAAAAATCAGTTTGGCATACATCCAAGGTGGCATGCGATCGAATAGGTCTTGTCAAGTTCACAGGGCAAAGGAACTTAAACAAGCCAGGTTTTTAAGTAATGATTATAATACTGAAATATAATATTATGCAAAAATAGTGTATCTAATTTCGCACTTATTGTTTATAATTTTCGTGGGGTTTTCGAGGAATTTACCACCATATGTACTGTATTCTAATGTTGTAGCAGTTGTTTGCCATCTATTGTACATGGGGTGTCCATCACTTGTTGTATCATGTACAAAATATTGTAATACATCACTTGTAAGATACCCGTATGAGGGTGTCCGCGGATCAGCATGTAACATAATGGAAGGATAACTTAGGTACATATGGCTTAGGCGTTTGGGGCTAGGGTGTTCAGGGAACAAGAGTGGCTACCATCCCTCTTCACAGTTTTCAAAATAGAGACTCTCTTGGCCTCCATTAATTAAGACACCAAATATTAATTTCTGGTACTCGGCTTCATTCACCCAATCTTTGCATGAGCTCATCATCAAGTTGTAGTCAGAAATAAACAGATCTGACCGCGCATTTCATTGTCTCTTAGTACTAGCGTCCAGCGAAAGGAACAACTGATTGATGGCCATGCATTCAATGTGACGAACAGCACTTTGTCACGGGGGCTTGTCTTTTCTGGATTTATCTCTGTCGGGGACGAGAAAATGAATACGATTCTATATTGTAATTGCGTATGCTACTTTGTGTGTGGCCAGCTGCATAGTTGTTATTGAGGGCAAGCAACATTAATTTTACTCATATCAACTCTCCACAAACTAACCCCACCTACAAGATTTAAAACTTGACATTAAAATGAAACTTACAACAGTCTAGTACAAACAAAGTTCATGGAAATACAAGCACCGTTCCGAACATTTGCAATCACAGTACCTTTCTACAGTCTTTTTTTCTTTGCAATGTAATTTTGTCCGTCTATTTTTTCTTGCATTTCGCAGAATCCAATGAACCCATGTATGAAATTGTGAACCTGACTGGAACAGGCATAAGACCGTTGTATAGAAAGTCATACAACTCGAGAATTATTAGAGATTTTTTAATTATTGCTTAAATGTCATTTCAAATGTGACAAAAATACGAGAAGCTAGAATAGAACGAAATCATTATTGATTTTCCAGGTACCGTATTGTTCCTTTTAATCGCCCTGGTAGCTCACCAACGTTTCAAAGTGTGATGCTGAATTTCTTTTTTTTTTATTTGAAACTTTGTATCTCTTGAAAAAAAACCTGTAATTGATCTACATGCTAATTTAACTTTTGCCTGAGCGTCAGAGATTTGCATACAATAAACCTTAAATTACAATTGAGAAGGGCGATAATAGGCGATAATAGGCATATTTCAAAGGTCGGATATTTTAGATACTTGAAACCATAACTAACGCAGATATGAAAAGATTTTTTTCTAAATGGGAAGTAGAATGTCTTCACAAAGACCTCTCTGTACTGAAACAACTTTCCAATAATAATCACTTTTCCGGTCTCCATTTGGTGGTTCACGTTTTGTTTTCCATGCGAAGGTTACTTTGCAATTAAGACTTATTTTGGTCAGTCCCAAGGTTGGTCCTAATGGAATATTTCACACCACTTTTAATTTAATCTTAAACACCAAAACACAAGCAGACGCTATTTATATTTCTTAATGAAGATTTATGTTGTAAATGTGTATCAGAAGTAAAAATTATATGTGGTCCTTTCGCAGCACACACACACACACACACACACACACACACACACACACACACACACACACACACATAATTTCCTGATGGGGTCCACTGTCAAACTACTGAAGGCCAGGGATGTTGCAGAACCAGCATCTTAAACCTTTTCCTCTGAAACCGCCCAAAACCAGCTGATGGTCAAATGTCTGCTTCAGTGTTTTTGACTAATTTCAACAGTAATGAAAAACAACTTGAAAGAGAATTGCAGATAAAACTTGTCTGGATAACTTTACCCAGGTCAACAGCTTTCCTTGGCATGGGTGGGGTGCTAACTGCCCAAACCATGCCAAGGAAAGCTGTTCACTGACAACCTGAACTAGGAAGATAACATTCCTCAGGTCAACAGCTTGCCTAGGTGTTTCATAATTTCCAAGCTTGCTGTGGCCTTCTTCTGATCCCTAGCGAAACGCCTCTAAAGGGAAGCTGTCATTATTCATATATTTATCTGTATGCTTCGATGTGAACTTAAAACACGGTAATTACGAGAGGAAATCTCCTTTGATGATGATGATTGGTCAAGAGATAACGGGTGCTCTTTCCCGATGCCGCCCTCTTGTGGGATAAGTGCTGATCCAGTGCACGGCATCAGTCCTTTAAGATTTGTGCGTTATCATAGCCATTATCATAAATTTGCGATCGTCATGAAAAGGATCATCAGCCTTGCGTTAAACCAAGCTGAAATGTCATTTGTGTGACAGCAAAACGAAATCAGCTAATGAAACATTTTACCGACAGCGACCAACAATGTAACGGAAAAACAAAGCTCTACTTCCCTTCGGCTTTATGACGTTAGTCTTGTATCGTTTGCAAATCTGGTGGTCACAACTTCTCATATGTCATTATAACATGACAGATGGGTGGCAGAGGCACTGCCATGACAGTCCCTAAGCTTGGTGGGGTATTTACATTTTGTTCATGACATTGGATTAAAGAATAACCAAGCGAACCAGAGTTGCCCTAGTATTACCCAAGCCGGAAGCGAGGAAAAATTCGCCTTGGACGAAGGTCTGTCTGGTGACGACACCGGTGTTTTATTTGAATTCTGTACTTTTAAAATACCCAGAAAAATTTATTTTCAGTTATGTTCAGACACAAACCAACTTTCATTCATTTCAACAAGTTTTAATGAGGAGCGAATCGAAGACCTACGTTTCGCGTAGGAATTCATTGGAAACAGCCAAAGGAATAAGGTCACGGGGGCAACATAAACCGGGACAACATGGCGTCACCGTTGGATTACTGGAACCGCAGCATGCGATCTTCCGTGAGGTCTTCTGAGCTTATCCGTGCAATGACAGCTGTATGTTAGCTGGCCTTTTTATACCATTGCTTGAATGACTCGTTTGGAATGGTAATCGGGACATCGCCATCGAAAATTACACTAGAAAACATGCCAAAACTAAGGGATTTTGCACATTTTGAAGAATCGGCATGCAAGGGATTTGGATTTGGAAATTGGTACAACAATTATTCAACATCCAATCAGAAATCAAGAAGCCAGTACGGTCCACCTGCCACTGGGATCTGTCCTATGGTTATTCTCAAGGTAATGCAGGCGCAAGGAAAGAATAAAGTAACGGGATTCGTGGTATACGGATGACAGATACACGGGAGGGTTTGAAGCGATCAGACATACTGCTATATTCATTTTGTCTATGTTGAGATGCCACTTATGAACTGCCATATCAGGGAGGGGTCTAGGCTCTGTGGGATATGGTCATACCTCAGTTTACTGAATTTCCTGAATCCAGAAGCAAAGAGGACTGTGAAAGTCCTGTGCGTCTCTTCCTTGGCCTGCACACAGTGACAATTGCTTGCATACATTGGATCAAGGGCTTAAATTTGGTTGCATATAAAAATAATCTGAGATGTACGCCCTGGTCTACAGGGTATGGATTAGGAATGTACATCAATTGTTTACGAGGTTTCAGAAAAGATTCTGTTGTAATTTTCATAATTTTTGAAAATAAAAAAATAAAAAAAAAAAGCCGGCGAAGGGGCGTGACCTATTGAATGAACTTGACACAGACCCAAACTGGGTACACTTCAACATGTGTGAAAAAGGATGCAGCCTACAGTTTTTGGAAATCGGGGATATAAATTGCAGAGAGACAGACACACAATGAAGACCGACGACAAATCGTAAGGTAAGCTTAGTTGAAAGGTCAACTGAGTTACAAGAAACGAGAGTTAAAAACTAGAAGAGGAGATTTGCTTCATAGGAAATCTGTTCGTGTGCCTTCAAAAGTCGTAAATAATGAATGCTACAACTTTGGTCCTTTGGTACTTCACATTTCATTAAGCTTATGGCCAGATAAATAATTTCAAAGTCCGAGTGGCCTTGACCTTTAGAGGTCAAATGTAAATTACAAAAATGTGAAGTGTTGCGATATCTACAATTTGAACCCAACATGACTGAAATTGAATGAAAATTGACCAAGTTCTGGCTAGATGAAAACTCAAAAGCCAAAATGACCTTGACGTTTGACCTTTAGACGTCAAGAAAAAATACAAAAATTACAGTGTTCAATGTCTACAATTTAAGCCCAATATGAACCAGATCAGATGAAAATTGACCACGTAATGGCTAAATGAACATGTCAAAGGTAGAAATAATCTGAACCTTTGACCTTTAGATGTTACATGTTTATTACAAAAATGTGCAATGTTACAAGATCTTGAATTTGGGTCCAACATGATTAAAATTGGACGAAAATTGGCCGCCTTATGGCTTGATGAAAATTTCAAAGGTCTGAATGACCTTGACTTTGACCTTTAAAGGTTACATGTACATTACAAAAATTTGAAGGGTTACAATAAAAATTGACCGACTTATGGCTAGAAGAAAATTTTAAGGGGCAAACTGACCTTGACCTTTGACCTTTAGAGGTTACATGTAAATTACCAAAGTGTGCAGTGTTGCAATAGCTACAATTTGAGTCCTGCATAATTATAATTGGATGGAAATGGACCAAGTGATGGCTAGATGAACATTCCAAAGGTCCAAATTACCTTAACCCTTGCCCTTCAGACGTTTTATGCAAAAAGTACAAAAAATGTGCAGTGTTGCAATGGCTACAATTGGAGTCCTACTTGATTAAAATTGGATGAAAATTTTAAAGTTCCAAATGACCTTGACCTTTGATCCTGCGAGGTCACATATAAATAAGAGAGATGTGCAGTGTTGCAATATCTACAATTTGATCCAAATATGATCAAAAGTGCATAAAAACTGACGGACTTATGGCTAGAAGAAAATTTTAAATGGCAAAATGACTTTGACCTTTAAAGGTCACAAGTAATTAATAAAAATCTGCAGTGTTACAAAGATATTAATTATGTAATAATATATAATTCAATATAGTATAATATAACATAACATAACATAACATAACATAATGTAATATAATATAACATAATTAAAAGTCTGTACAGACTGCCTAATATGAGACTCAGCTGACATACTGTAAAACGTAGCAAACTAGAATTTTATACATGGGAGAAAACAGTAAATGTAAAGTCAAAGTGTCAATATGTGACTTTACTTAGACGTCTTTAATCCATGAGACGTCTTTAATCCATGTGTAATGAATATTAAAATCCTGGCGTTTTTCTTTGAAATTCAAAATTATGTGAATATACGGGTGCCAGAGAGAGAGAGAGAGAGAGAGAGAGAGAGAGAGAGAGAGAGAGAGAGAGAGAGAGAGAGAGAGAGAGAGAGAGAGAGAGAGAGAGAGAGAGAGAGAGAGAGAGAGAGAGAGAGAGAGAGAGAGAGAGAGAGAGAGAGAGAGATTGGATTTATTGATATAATTTACGGGCCTGTCGGTGAAACCTATGAAAGATATGCAACCTATTAAAAGCTATATTGAAAAGTCCAACAGAATAAAGGCTAGAAAATGGCCTATTTTAGCTGAACAAATTTGTCCTTTTGGCCGATAATCCCACACTTTTATGAAAAATTATATATTTACTAGAAACCGCTTTAACGTACATCACTTCAAGTTTAAATTTGTAACAATATATTTTACTACATGCTGGGATCTTCCTTTCTCTATCAACCTCTTTCAGTTGCTATCACCTGATGGCGCTATTTCAGATTTTTGTGTGAATTTTTGCCTTAAAATACCACAATCATTCACAAATCTACAACGATTGAGCTACGATAGCCTTAACTTTGAATGTTAAAAGCCTTCCTTCCACACTGTATTCTCCTTTGCTAACATATTAGGCAACGTGTATTACGTAAAATGCTCACTAATAAGTTCAAGTTGAAACAAAGCAAAGAGAAAGAAAATAGGAACAGAGTTGGGTTTTCCAAGGTAAGGCAAAACAAGAAAGCAGCTGATAGTTGAGTGCATTGAAAACGTGGTGCGCCTTCATACGATAATACACAAAACAAATAGCAATCAATGTCTTTCCATTTTTGCTTATTTCCTTAAAGGCACTCAAAACGTGAAAAATTAAATAGTATCTTAAAGTAGGCTTAATATTAACTATGCTCCAAATAGTGAAATTGAAAAAAAAACTCGATTAAATGGCTGAAATACACAAAATATGAGACATCATTCTTCTGCAAATGATAAAAGAAGAATTGCAGTAACGTCTGGTGCTCAGGAACTGGGAGAAATCAAGCAGTGCATTATGGGAGCAGGCCAGCCGCCACGCCGGTGGGCCACACGATAAAGCAACCCGGGTGCTGTCCCCCGGCCTGACCCCGGCCTCCCACAGGCTAACAGTCCGACTGATTTACTGTCCCCGTATTTGTTTTGTTTACTGCATTGACAAGGAGCTGCCGGCGCTTGTGACCTTGGCCGGCATACATAGGCTGGTGGCTTTATTATACCTTATGACAAGGAGTCTAGACTCCTGGCCTTTGACAATTCATTTAAGTCCTCGACTGTCACCTTTGGTAAGCAAGGGGTACCGCTGCTGCTTGAAAATCTAATTTAGTCCCAGCAGAAGACCACTTGCATTCTCTGGCCCATTGTTTACGGTACACAGACATACATGTATACATCGATGGTCATGTTTGACACATACATCTGAAGTATGTATACCAATACTTCTCTTCGCTTCCTCCCTTTTTAAGTACCACATGGCCTGGTTTACGACCCTTTCATCTTTGAAGCAGGCCGCTTCCGCGCAACTGTATCTGGAGTGTCATGATTGGACATCTGGCAAAAAGTTGACAGAGCAAAGTGATTTCAATCTGTGTACATGCAACGTTCCTATCAATATTGGCACCTGAACGTAATCATCCAGCTACAATTAACGACATAAGTTGCCAGCTTTGAAAAAAAAATCGACAGAGATTATTTTGGAGGGTCCTCAAAGAGAATGGGTTTTTGATATTCTCGAATCAATGAAATTTTGATCATCATTAGCTATCTCTATAAGCTTTCCGCTTATTCCATAAATACCATGAAAGCATACATATATGCCTATTTTAGATGATAGCACATCATCAAGGATAAAAGATATTTGATTCAGGGATCGAAAACTGTGAAAAAATATGCCATATTCGAAATTTATTTGTGTAACATTTTCTTATTCCAGATGATTGAAATAAATTAAGATAGTTTTACACATGTTATTCGGTATTCCACGGCCATATTCCGTAAAGACCTGCGACATCCTCTCTTAAGGAACACTGAACTTTGTCCCTTTTTTAACTGACTGATTTTGTGTGCGTGTGCGTGCGAGCAGAGATCACTTTAAAAATAACATTCCACTGTTTGGTAGTTCAATCTTCGTTTCTTGGCACATTCATCACCAATTGGAATCTAAATTGTTGGTTGCATACGAAAGCGGAAAATCCAATGACTGAAAAACTCACGAGACTTGTGTACCTTCGCATGTTCATATCTGTACCTTCCTTTGATTTTAGTTCCTAAGTGTACCTTGAGTGGGTTTCCGCTACTTTATATCACTAGATGGAACTCGTCCTTGTCCAAAAATTGCTAATTCTGTGGATGTCCTCATTCAGAAAGAAAGTTTCGAATATTTTTCCCCAAAATCTTTCAAAGTGTTTCGTCATAATAACATTTGATGCACTCACTTACCGAACCAGAATAATGCATTTTGATGAACTTGAAATAGCAGTCCAGTAGCAATTTATAATTTGCCCATGTTTTGGTGTAAATTGCATTGTGTAAAACAATATCCTGGATAAAAAAAAGCTTGATTGTTTTTTAATAACATGTTGACCTAACTTCTGCACATGTTTGTAGCCCTACATAGAAACTAGATTGGGTTTCAGTGGAGGCGGCCAAGAGCCAATAATCTTGATCACAAGGTAATGTTTGGGTATTTTCTGTCATCCTGAGAACAACTGAAAAACTATTGGGGCTATACCAGCGTGCAATCGTAGCAAGCTTGAACCGCAAAAGGACATGGAGTTCAAATCGATTATATTTACATATTGTTTTGTTATTTAGGGGAACAGGAACAGGAAATGCAGAATGCAGAATGTGTACATAAGCACAATAGCCTCTTCAAAATAAACTTTGATTCCTGGTGCTACTTTTACTTCCCCGCGGATTCGTAAGCCATCACATGGTGGCAATTGTTTTCATTTTCACCGTTATTTTCCAAAGTTTGCACGCACTTTTAAAGTCAGTTTATTTTCATAGAATCACAGGGCGCTTCTACTAGTTTGCCTATTTCGCTAACAAGCTTGCAAGTTGTGAATCACTTTCACCTCTCGAATGGTCAGGTAAGTTCCGGTATCAAAACCAATCGATTAAATATAAGCGCTCACCATGCTGTCGATGTTGTGAATTATCCATGAGACTATTGAGGAGGAGGAGGAGGAGGAGGAGGAGGAGGAGGAGGAGTGTTCGTGCTATGCAATTTTATCAAAGCAAATTTTTGCAGGATTTTCATGGGTAAACCAACCACGTGGCCGAACGGTCTTTATTGTGGGCTATGTTATTTTACGACATTTGTTGACTACGGTGCTATTTTCTGTGGTGACTTGTGGGCCTGACTTGGCAAAACCTGCACGTCACCTGTAAACTAATGCTGAAATGTAAACATATATTATATTTGTTAAGCAGAAGACTGAAGACTTTGGATAAACGTGTGAATAATTTGCTTGGTTTTCGTGTAACAAAGGGAAAAAAATATAAATATAAGCAAAGGACTTCATTTTCACTGCGTTTATGCTCTTCAAGGCTGCTGGGGTTGACAGGCATTTGTACCATGGAGGACTATTGTGCTCCCTGGCAAATGCTTGAGCTGCAGGATATACAAGTGTATAAACGCAAGGGAAATGAATTTCAGTTCTTAAATAATTCATTCATGATTGTCAGTGGATGCATCGTTTGTTTGGGTCTCCAGGGAACCGTTCTAGGAGTTGTAAAAGCCGTGACAGGTTAGGGTGCCGAATTTGGATGGGGCTGCAGGGGCGGATCTTGCATCTTCACAAGATGTCAATGCCAGACACCCCTTGGGAGTGTACCTTTTGTAAAGTAGGTGGAACAGATATGGACTGAGTCAACAGCTTTTCTAGGCGCGCATTGGGGGCAATGCGCACAATGTGCGCCGAGAAAAGCTGTTGATCTGGGATATTCTTTCTATAGCCATGCTGGTACTTAAATGAAAGGTCGTTTTACGAGGAATACGAGTATGGGAACCTTATGGTAATTCAGATTAGTTTGACTGAGGTTAATTGACTGTAGTTGGGCTTGTCACTGAAAGAGTTAAAGTGTAGCCTGAATGAAGTTTGTGGAGTGAAAAGAGGGGCACGGTGAAGGCCCAGAGTGTCGTCTCCAAATCCGTCTATGTAATGATAATGCGTATTGTTGAACCAATTTCCATTCTTTTTTTCACTTCATACTGTAACTGGAAAGTCATATGACAGCTTGGAGTTTGAATTGAACCTTTCGTTATGATTTTCTGTAGGGGCAGTTGACGATTGCATGCTGACGAAGTTGGGCAAGTCTAAGTTTTGGATGTCACATGGCAATCATAGCGATTTGGCTCTCTGGGAATAAGGTAAGAAACAGTCTGGCCTGAAATCTGATAGTGGGTTATGTTCTTGTAATGGCATGGATAATTAGCTCATATATGCATGTGTATCCTCTTGGAATTATATTGTTCCTTTTTTCATACAAATAATCAGCTAATGTGGCTTTATGTAGCCTGAGCCTAGTTCTAAAATTACGCATATCTTTCGGATGATGCAGGATGTGAGAAAAAATATGGAATCGGAAAGTTTACCAAAAAAAAGGGATGGGGATTGGCGTGGGCCAGCAGTAATTCCCACTAAGACGTGCAGGATTTTGTTCGGTGTGTCTTTCTTTTGCACAATTTGCATTGTGGGTTATCTGGATAGGCCCAGTTTTCATCGTCGGCGTTTTTGGCGATCTTTGATTCAATATTGAGAGCCAAACATAGGACCACAGGTCATCAGGCACAGATACGGACATAGGCCTACGTTTGATCTTGTGGAAAGACTGACGCATTACGTCATTGTGACTGGTGGCTCGTGCATGTACATGCAATTCATCGAATGCGAAATGTTTGACAGTAGCCTATAAACTAGGTCACCATTTCTGAATTCGGCTGCATAAATCTGTAATTCCATTCCCAGCACAGATCACATTTTTGTTTTACAACAGCTTAGTTAGCCTTACCTTTAAAGATTTACACAGCTGGATGGCAGTCATACATTTGAGAGTTGTTCCCATGACAATGCCTCCTTTGACGTAGTGTCACTTTAAGCCATATATTCATGCCGCATTTTACGCTGACTCCAGCTTAAAGTGAATATTTCATATTTTGATCCACCTGCATTGGGTTCCAGGGTTCTCCGCAAAGCCCTACAAATTGTCAAATTGTAGGCCTGTGATTCAGAAATTAGGGTGTGACTTAGGCTTCCCATTATTAAGCTGTAAGAGGATAGGGCTGTCATTCCTAAAATTTGTTCAAATTTTAGTTAAATATAGAAGTCCCACTACACTGCTAGGATTTTCTGGGAATGCCCTCGGGTTCTAACAATACTGCTTTTATTCAAACTCATTGAGTGCAACTTAGACTTCATCTGCTGCTCAGGCAAATGTGCTTCCATTCTTAATAAAGTAGGTCAAGCAATGAGCACGGGTCCTGGTAGGCTAAAACTGCTTTCGCGTGCATCAATAAGTTATGAAATGGGAAATGCACACGGCCGGAAGGTGTGGCATGTCGTTCAATTGAAGCCTGACCCACGTTGCTGGGATCGTTTACAGATCCTCCGTCAACGCTATGAGAGGTCTGGCCCGGTAGCGATATTATTAGGTTGGTTGGTACGACCTGGCTACTGGGCTACCAGGCCAGGCAGGAATGTTAGCGCAAGCCAAGGTAGCCTCTATCCACCCGCCTATGGTTTTCTTGGTTGCAATGTAAGTGAAACCTGGTTGCAGCGAAACTCGGCTATCTCTGACCTGTTCACTAAACCACACAGGTTTTGAAAGACTTAAAAGGTCAGAGCTATTTGCTCTTCGGCTCATTTATCTGACAGTTATATTCAGGGATCTGATACATTTTGCAGGGAGCAGATGGCGTCATTATAACGAGGTTTCATCATACACGAGGCACTTTGATACCATCCGCCTCCCGCAAAATATTGGCTTCTTTCAAGCAACGTTATCCACATTTGTTTTACAGAGTGTCTCCGTAAATATTGAACAATCCTCCATGTGTTTAGTCTTGTTGGTTTTAGTACATCTTTCAAGAGGGCGTTTACAGGCGAATTAGATTATCTTTGCAGCGTTGGTAAAGGTGAGATCAGTCGCTTGCTTTGCAAGATCCTTTTCTGTCATGCTCTAGAAAACGGCACATAAAGTACACAATTTACATGCTAAAGGCATTTAGAAAGATCTATGCCTTTGCGGAGCACCTGTATCCTATGTCAACAAAGATTAATTTCGTGCAAATATTGCTGGATTAACCTTACCATGAGTGGCTGCAACCTTACGCCTATCTGCTTTTGCACTATATTGTTTCTTTCCGCTAAATTGGTACCGTACACTTCACTCGTAACAAAACCACGTGGAGTCCCATCATTTTAGAAAAAAAAAATAACATCGCTATGTAAAAAGTGAACGGTAACTTAATCCCCATCAAGTGGGATGGTAAGGGGGTTGATGCCACGTGCCAAGTAGCATTATATTAAACGCTTTGAACTCAAATACCTTATGAGATGGCGGGTGGGCGCAGTTTATGACATTAAAGCTGTACTGTCTACCACACAAATGCCGGTATTGGAGGATTTCTGTGGGTGCAGTTGCAGGTAAAGAAGTGGGACTTCGTAAGATATTTCTTTCGTAATTGAGACACTTGGTATTCTCTTCATGAACGAGACACTTGATATTTACATGGTGAACGATACGTTAGATATTCCCTTGGTTACTGAGACCTTAGTTATTCCAATGGTAAACTGAGACGATTCGTAAATGGCACTAGGCGAAAGGTGTATCTTATTTTGAGGAATAGCCCAGAATATATTTCATTTCACAGTATGTATGAATTATCTTCCTTGGCATTTGGATATATGCCATCTTGGACCCCCGGGGCCGTTCACTGTAAAGATAACATATATGAGAAATTCAAGAGACAACATCACAGGTGACCTAGTTTATTTTAATTTCTTAATTTCATCAATCAATGCAGCACCGAGCAGTATCAAGAAACGGAAAGAAAGAGGAATGTCACGAGCAAGCCCGAGCAGACAAGCATCATAAGCTGCATGCTGGCCAACACAAGCTATTAACTTTGAAATGACAGCCGGCGAAGCGGGGAACATGCAGGGCAGGTGTTTATGGGCAAATATCGGATTCCAAAATATCCGAGGGTGGTTCATAGGCCAGCATTTTTCGTCGACACACAAGCTTTCTCTCGCTAAACCAGTAGGCCTATCTTATTAAGCGATAGCCACAAATGATACATGCACATTTACGGAAAACACTTCGTTAGATTTATGTAATAGTTGTGTTGTATTGCATTGCATTGTATTGCATTGCATTGAATTGAATTGCATTGTATTGCATTGAATTGCATTACATTGAATTATATCGAATTGAATTGAACAGTGCAACTCGTCGATCAAATACCAGAATGCACAATTGGGACACGTTACGTTCGTGTCGCACATATTTGTTTATGGGCCAGTTGTCATACATTGTTGTATTTTTAATCAATAAACAAACTATGCGCTATTAATATATTTATTTGCTGTAAACCCTGACACAAAATTAATGCCGAATATGTATGTGTTTACGTGTGAATTTACGAGATAACACACAATGAAGAAGGGTAAAGGGCGGTAAAAAACAACTGTAGTTTGGAACTCTTTAACGGTTGAGTTAGCTTCAGTGTTTTCTAAATCGATTGATCTTGAAATTGGTAAAATAAACAACGGTTAATAAAGCTAATGGACTGACAAATAAACAAATGTAGCCCTCCTAGATTTGCATGTTAAATAAGACAAACTTACCTAATGTGTCGTAATTTAGCAGACAGCATATGGGAAAAGGTGTGAACAGTTATGTGACATTCAAAACGAATACATTTGTAAATCAAATGGACATAGATCAAACAGCAAAGGAGCCCTGACCTAAGATCTACTCTTTCAACACGAAAGTTGGTTTATTTCAATCTCTCGGAGTATTTTGTTTTAAGCCAACAAGTACGTTTGGTCCAATCAGCTCCAAAGCGTAATGAAAATCATGAATTGAACGTTTTCTTGTGAGAGTTCTCTGTATTTTAGAGTCAAGTTGCATTTAAATTTTGAGACATTTTGAACTTTCATATTTGTTACGTTTTACACTTGAAATTTGATTTTTTAGATAAAAACGGTGGAAGAGATAACTTTATAAACAAAGTTATAAACCCTCTTTGGAAAAAACACAATAAAGTCGATTTTCAGATAATTTGGCCGATATGGTTGAACAGTTTCATCAATAATTATAATAATAATAATAATAATAATAATAATAATAATAATAATAATAATAATAATAATAATAATAATAATAATAATAATAATAATGATAATAATAATAATAATAATTGGTTACAGAATGCACCGCCGAGCGATACTAATATTTTCACCACAGCATGTTCGCATTAAGTCTTTATTTACTTAAGGTATTAAAATATAGGGTCCCTAATCCTCTCCAAAGTACGGTTTGGTTGAATGGTTTGCATAAATGAAAATACCATGGTCGATTGAACTAACCTGATTTAACTTTCGTATATGGCGGCAGAAAGCTTTGCCTGGGCCCTTTTACAAAATAAAATTGAGTTTAAGCCTATTCGTTAAAATATAAAGATGGCAATAATATCCAAATCATTATTTTCTTCCTTCACTCAGAGTTCTGCCTGGCAGCCAAAAGATTGACGTTGATGCAAAGAAAATGAGCACAAAATGGGTGTTCGTGTGAATTTCTTGCTGACAGTCTGAAATATGTAGGGCTGCCCAAGAAACCATTTGACACAGAACGTTGATGCTGTTAATACTGAATTGTAGACTGAGCAACGTCTTTCGTCGGTGAGCTTCAGGATCTGCAAATCCAAGGAAGCCTGCTGATTATGCCCAAAAATGATGAGGGAAGATGTTCAGCTGGATAGAATATTTGTGGCGTCATACTTAATATAATCGTCCCTGAATGATCCCCGGGCCATTTGCAGACGATATTGAATGCACTTACATAGCTAATTATAAAATAAATATTATCGCACATAACTAAGGGCCTTTTTTTGGGGTGGGGGGTGTCTCCCCAAGCAATATTCTATATTTTCGTTGCAAAATGAATTAAAAACGTATACATTAACGAAACAAAATTTGGTTGACCAAATATTTTAACTACTGTATGCAACACACAGATATATGCCTTTCTGGAGTAAAAGTGGAAAAAAATATGGAGTGCACGTTTGTCTCAGCTTTAGGTTCATTTTAGACTGAATTTTAAGTAAGCACGGGTTTCAATGTGAAACCTCTGTTGTTCAACCTTGATAAGTAAGAGCTGAGACAAAAGTTCAGAAGTTTTGCGAAAACCGTAGTTGTATACACAATACAATGCACCAGTGTCCAGGTTGAGTATTTTCTGCGTCGATCAATTCGAATCTTATAACGGAAAACCAAGTGCAGACGAATGCGTTTATTTGAGTCGATGTTTTTATTTCAAGTATGTTCGGAACATTGTGGTACTTTTTTCCAAGTAATTCTCATTCTTCAGTGCGAAGTGCCAAAAATGCTGAACAAATCCGTTTTAGTTAAGGATCAGTGTTGCGCTCGGCGTCTGCCACTTTTCCCTTACTAATCTGGGCCTTACCAAAATCAACCAAAAATATCAAAAGCAAAATCCAAGCCGAAGCGTAAATGGCTAGGATATTAAATTAGAGAAATAGAAGGGATCGACCAATGCTATGTATTCATCTAAAGTCCGTTATACTTGTATTTTCGCTTATTTTGTTGACGGCGCAAAAGCAAAGCCATGAAAAGAAAATCACATTGGAATAGTAGTTTTTGATGGGAATTATTTCCAAAACACTGAAACCAAAACCTCAGCGAAAACTCCCGAGTGGAAGAAACTGTAAAAATTTACACAAGTTAAAAATAAATTAATTTAGAATATTCTGTTAATATTCACAATCGTTTAATTTTGCTCTGTTCACAAACCAACATCATTGCAATAGATATGGTGATACACTACATTTTGAACCATTCTACGTGAGATTACCTTTTCTTATAAACCACACTGTCTCACTTCAGATGAATCCTCGACGTTGTATATTGCTTAAGAGAATGGCTCCGTTGGGACGATAGGCCTCCAAGTTATTAAATATGTCTTTTGAGCCACTGACCACCAAAATGTTGATTTAGTAATAGGGTGGCCAAAATGCAAGAAAATAAAATTAGTAAAAGTTAAGTGTTCCAGTGGTATCTTACTGGTTTTCAATTAGTAGCGGGTTTTTTTCTGTTACTATTCTTACCAAGAAATATTCACATGCAAATTAACGTAAAAGCAGGACAGCAGACGGCAGTTTAAATGGAAGCGCTTTTGGACGGGCAGAGCTGGAAAGGGAATATGCGTCGGTTTTACTTCGAAGATTTTCTGAGTCAAACTTGACGCAGCTGTTTCTCAGCAACCCGGCAGCACATTTGTAGCGAAGGGCTTGACGGCACACGTTCAGTAAAAGACGTACAAATTAGGTCTGTGCGGATGCTTCTTAAGCAACAAAACAAAAGGAATGTGATTGTCACGTGCTCAGTTGACCGATCAAAAGACAAAATCAAATAAAACGTAAAGTTGGTGTCGTTTTGTGGCAATTGAGTTTCTGCTGCAGCTTGACTTGTCAAGCAATGGAAAAACATTTTCATTTTCATAGTGGCACGCGCAATAAAAACTCTTAACATAAAGAACTTGAATTTGCACTCATCTTGATTATAGATAAATGTACACCGAAGCACCTAGGCTATAAAAATACGATACCTTTTTCATCGCTTTACTTAAGATTTTGATGCTTAATTAATGTCAATAAGTATCCCAAATTACAATCTGCACAAAGACAACACAGAACACACTTTTTAAAATCCGGTGTTGGGGATCTGCGGCAGTCTGGTGATCTAAGTAGCGTTTACATGCACGTGGAAAAAGGGATATAGTGGAAGCGAGAACAGAAGCTCATTTACCAAATTTGAATACTTTTATTGTATCCCTGAATTTAATATGCTTCCCAATTTTAAACCTTTTCAGCATTACAAAGTGTCACTTGTCCACACTTGAGGCACAGGTATGCCTGACAGACAGATAAAAACAGCCCAAGGTGAGAGCAAATGCTTAAAAGAATTGACGTAAACAGAAATGATCCGACTGGAAATGTCCATTTTACTTGCAAATCGCAACAAACTTTACATTTTCCAGACAGTATTTGTTGTGCCATTTTGATTAAATATGCAGATGTGCAAAGCAGCTGGTGATTCCAATCCGAGACATTTTGGAAGCTGCTTCGAGGAGGTAATTTTACTACTGTAGCACATGGGGCCTCGACTTGCGTGTCCATTTGGCTGCAGCTTCCAGTAATTGATGCTGCAAGCCACTGGCAATTGCAGTCTTGTAAACTGAGTTGCTAATTGATGGCCAAAACCAACATCGCATGTCCGACCAAAAGGTTGAAATCCTCTGGGATAGTTGGCTCTTTCCAATTGTTTGCGCAATATAACTGGTTGCTATTAGCGGGCTGCAAATTATATATACTCCCTAGTGTTGCATCTTGGCTTTTTATAACTGAGCCACTCTTTCAGTTACTTTCAATGACCTGCCTATGGTATAACCGTTGAATTAATGGCTACTAACAACATATGCCAAGAAGGCTTCTTGTTCCTCAGTGTGAACAACCCTTGCCATTCCCACCCGTCTGCCGCGCCTAATGAAAAAAGTCGTGAAATTTCAACAAGCCCCACTCAAAAATTGACAGGAATACTAGCTGGTAATCAGATTACGCGATGATTAAATATTAGCATTGTTATACTCAGGTGTCGTGATAAAATGACGCATAGGAACGCTTATGTGACATATTCACCACAGGCCTCACGGATCAGAAAATGCAGTTGGAAGAACGTGTAATATCGTAATGCCTAACATGTGTAGCTGTCTTTTAATGACAAATGTTTTAACTAAAATATCTAATCATAATGTCATTTTGTTACTGCTATTCCCTACTTGATTTTTCCCTGGGCATTCTATAATTAAGACTGATCAACTGGATGATTTTTTTTTGTTGGGAAACTAAAATAAGAGCCATAGTTGGGTCATTTCAGAGGTACTTGCTGTCAAATTGTGCGACTGAACCAAAGCCACATTTTGAAAAAAAAAAGACAAAAATTATGCTTGAAACTAAAAATTAGCGGTGTCCAGATGTATAAAATCGTAGCCAGGGCTTATTTTGGGAGTATTTCGCTGTCTGTGCGTAGCAATTTTAAGCCCCGATGAGATCGATATGTTTAAATTGGGAGTCGGAGAATGAGGGCGGCAAGACACGATTTCTCAGAGCAAAAAGATATATTGTCAGTCTCAGTTGTTCGGTTCATGACGGCTATTCTCTTTAATTATTGAAGGGATTCGTAGCAGGATACACATGGTAATGATGTATAGCTTGAAATGCCAGAGGAATCATACACAGCTTAATACTGCAATATCAGCAGCACAGAATTCCTTCTTTTGAAAGATTCCGTTTTGAAATCATGTGACCACTTCTTGGATGGCACTAGGGGTGGTCTCTCGAAGGAGGGACTACTGTATTGCTACATTAGGAGATTCTTGTCCACATATGTTATCTCGACAGTTCAAAAGCATTTGACAAGCAGGCCATGAACTTGTGTTTGTTCTATTGTCTAACTCATTGGAAATCGAGGACGAATTCCGTTTTGACATCAAATTGTTGCTACAGATATGAACTCAATTTATTGTTAATAATTTAAATAAAAGCAAATCCTATATTGTCGAAAGGTGACAATTGTAAAATATGCCATACAGGAAAACTCACTGTTTTATTGGCTGACAAATGTATACAACTATACATTGGTACTGTTACAATAGGCGTACATAAGTTCCCAGACATTCGGGGCCCAGTTAATCCGTGTTACGAAAACAGCAAACAAATGAAATTGTAGCTTCACACTCGCGTTTTCTCGCTTCCCTAAGTTCAAACACAAATGTGCCATGTTTCCAGAAAATAAAGACCCTTCTCCCCATGTTAAAAAAAAAACTGTCAGAGTACCACCGTTCACGTGACCGCCACGAGCTCAGATTCATCTGCAGTTCGTTTTGCTGCCCAAAAGCACAAGGTTTAGTTTTCTGTAACATTACATCGGAGGTGCCCCCTGCTTTTCATGAGAGCAAGGCAACTGTCATCTTAAGGATACTGTTAAGCGCGCAATGACAAACCAAAATGGCACAAGAAATTAGCAGTCCAAAAAGTTGTTCTTTTTATGGAAATACTTCTGAATCTGTATTTTATATACTCATGGTCAATAGATAGGTTGAAAAGTTATTTTCTCAATTAGTCTACATTATATTGAATGTTAATGACAAAAAGAAGGTAATATCCCCAAATATGAAAAAAAATATGTGGGAAAAGGATAGGAAGCCAAAAAAAAAAAAAATGCAGAGAGCAAGGGAATAGGGTGTGAAGCAAAACTAAAGGACAGGACTAATATTCCTTCTGCTTTAAGCAACAAACACTACTGTTACATTTCTTGTGAGAAAGTAACCAACACATTAGGAGGCTCTAAAATGCTGAATGTCAGAAAAGAGGTAGACCGAATCACTGTTGTATTCCTCGTTCGTAAACAGATAGTGAATTGTTCTGTGCGACTCATGCCCTATAACATGAATCCTTATAGTTTGCGCCCTGTTCTATGAAGATACAAACTACTGAATTTAGGAAAATTTATTTCAAGTTTGAGACATGGAAGTATCGAAACTCATGATCACAGCCTCTACGCGGAGGTCCCATTAGTGACAAAAGATTTTCGTCAAATTACTAAGGAAAAAAACCTATTCAAAACAACATTATAGGGAACATGAACACAATGCATCTTTCATTTGATAAAACAAAATGCGAGTATTTTTCTTCAACAACGAAGAAATGGCCCGGAGACATGGTACCATGCGGGAGCATTGATTATCCTACAAAACATTGACATTTATCTCAACTTTTGCGCAATATGAAACATGACATTACTATTCACTCTCGCTGCAGGCAGTTTTGGATCAATAAGATATAATTGGCAATGTCTGTTTACGTTGCTCAACAAATGATTCCTATCCAACCGGTAAAGCACCGCTGGAATTGGGTCAAAATCAGATAAGAAACGAATTTTGTAAAATGATTGGAGAAGGGTCATGTGGAGAAATGCATCTTCCATGTTTTGAAAACGAGGCCCAAACCAGGACCCTCGGTGGTCGGCATGACCTAACAGCAGAATAAAAATTCAGAAGAAAGATTGGACGGCAAAAGTGACCAGTTTCTGTGCAAGGGAAACTTGCATAATTTACAGCCTGTATGCAACTCCTTGTCAATGTACAACATGATTGCTGTGCGCTAGGATTTTTCCCTGTGGCTCGAACATTTTTGAAATGTATAATTTCAACATAATTGTGGTCAGAGTAAGGACATCAAGCGGGAGTTTGTGGTCTTCTCTCGTGAGTGAAACTGGGTCAATCAGTCTATCTTCGCACCTGTGCCACCGATGTACAAGCATACATAGAGTTCATGTATAAATGCAATACTTTTCAAATACATGGTGGTAAAAAGTAGCCTATAAATCATGCCTTGCTTTGGCGAGCCCAGAGGATATGCTTGAGCGTGTTCCTCATGGTCCATACAATGACCCATAATGCCTGTGGCCTTTATATTAACGGCTGCCTCCTCCTAACCAAACATAATTTGCCTCATTCACAGAAGTAGATAGATTTATGATGGCAAATACCAATTAATGACAAGTAAAGAGGAGTGTTTGTATGTTACAACATTAGCACGTGGTGGCCAACTTTGTGGCCACGTGTGCACAAGTATCAAAATGTTAAAAACCCAAACATGTCGTAATTTGTAGGATCGATCCTGAATGTTTTATGGCATGAAATAGGACACGATTTGTTGTTTTTCTGGATGCAGTACAGTCAATTTATTCAAGCTAGGCTGTTTAAGTTTGTTTGTGGCAGATGATTTACATTTTAATTTGTGAACAAATAATACAACTTCGGGTACCATGTTTGCACACATAAAGGTGTGAAATGTATCATGGGAAGTCAAGATAAATACTTGGATCTTTCATTCAATTATTGGTGCACACACTTTATGCATTAGAAAGTGAACATGTGTCCTAAGCCACTTGAAATTTTAGGATCTTTGATTGATTAGCTAAAAACATAGCTAATGACAATTGTGTTATCTGAAAATATGACAGAGGAATATAAGGGCACATTGTGTGGATGATCAAGGCATCCCTCTTTTATATACTGCAGACCATGCAAATATGATTTTGCTTTGGTAGGAAAAAAATTAGTACCAGATAATGGGACCAACAGTTTTTTTTCTGTTTCTATTCTTATTTTCATCTGAAGAAGCTTAACTTTCAAGAACACTTTCAGGTGAGGGTTGACTTCATATCAAAGATATGAAAATCAAAACTTGTGAGATGATTAATGCGAGGCGCCAAAAAGAAACAGCCAATTGGGACAAGTTATGAAAGAGAGGGAAATGGAATTGAGTACGAAAAGAATGCGACATCTGTGGCTGCACCACAACACTGATTGGAGAGCGCATTAATCTGCTCCACAGTGTCAGTGCGTACTAACAAGCATCGTCTTGCACCTGGCTATTTTCAATGGTCACCGTCCACACTCGGACGCTCGTCTGATGGAGGACCGGGGCAGGTGTTGGCTGTTCCAGCCAGCGTTATTAGATTGCTCGCCTCTGCTTCTGTCCCCTGCCCTGCAACCTATTCCCCTTCGGAAGTGGTCAGTTATAACTCTTCTCCTTGCAGGCAGCACAAAGTGGGCAATAGGACGTGATAATACGGCCACAACCAGAAGTTACTAGCTCGCACAATTGACTGCAGAAAGACCGTTTTCAATATAGTGAATTCTACTGTCCCAGCAGCCATTAATGTGACCCCCATGCAGCGCTGGGCTTCAACGTAACAAGCAGGTCTGACCTTTTAGCCATTTTGTTGTATCCAGATGCACTTGACGCTAATAACTTTACTCTTGCGTTGTTCAGAACCATGCTGATTGTGCGCAGGAGGAACCACTCATAAGTGGACTGCTTTTGCTCGTAGAAATACTATAGGTATATTTTGTGACACGGAATAAGAGTGTCCTCTTGATTTACCACGATCGTTAAGGGTAAACAAGCAAAAAATTTCAAGCTTTGAAAACTCATGTAACTTGAGCACAGGGAAAGTTGTAAAACTGAAAGCTGACAACAGAATAGGAAGCCACATACGATATAGTTATACAGGCAATACCAATATATAATATGGGGCTCGTTTTCATGGTAAACGTTAAAACATAGAGGGATCCTCCATTTTTCTCACAAGCAGAAAAGAAATAATACTAGCATGTTCCTTGCTTTTAACCTCCCCACCAATGTGATGAGAGGAGACTTGATACATTAGAACACTGGCAGAGTTAGATCGGTCAAGTATAATTATTTCTCCCTCCTGAGTAGAGTGAAATAAGTGAGGTAAAATGATTTCTCTCTCCTCAGTGCAGAAAGATATCAGCTGTGTAAAACGATGTCTTCTTCCCAGTCAGTGCCGATAAGTTAGTTAAAATGATGTCTTACTCCAGGAAAGCATGAAATCAGTGACGTAAAATGACCGCCCCCTCCCACCCCTCAGCAAAGCGAAGTAACAGTAAGTTCAAATAATTTTTGTTTCGATTTGGATCTTACTTGTGTGGTTTATTTGCGTGAATTATTCTTTTGTACTGACACTGGATTTCCACATATTGTTTCCCTAAGATCTTCAAAACGTGCCACCAGTATCCTGGCACTTCCGGAACACCCTGTGATCACAAAACTCAAGGGTGAGGTGGATAGTATCTCAGTCTTGTAACTCTTGCAGGGCCAAATTTTCGCAGTCAACAGCTTTCCTCGGCTGGACCAAAGCTCGCCGAGGAAATTTGTTGACCTGGACTATCAAGCTGGCACTTAAATGAACGGCCTTTGAAAAAAAAACACATGAATCTAGCATCCTTATGATAATTCAGTGCAGTTCGTTTTAAGTAGTCCAACTTAAGTCGCAGTTGGTACTTATTGATCTGAGATACAGCCTCTTACTTTGTCTTCTTGTTTGACACCCCTTTGTTTCAGGTAACTCTCTTCCCTTCTCTTCTGTTTCACGCTGTAAACGTGAAGTTCAAGGGGCATTTGAGCACCAAGTGTATACGGATAACCAGCAGTCTTTCTCCTGGGCTGACCTACCTCAGTCTGGCACGATTCACGAGACATTGATAAAGAACGAAGATTTAAAACAAATTGATACCTCTCTCTGACTCAGGGTCGTACCTTGCCATGCAGAAAATGGCACATTTTACTGTTGGCAAAACGTTCCCAACTGTCATCCAGGGAGAGAGATGCAAAGTGCCACCCGATATGCATCTCTGCATACAGGCAACCGTGCACACATTACCATGGCATCCTGTCCAGCACCCGGCGTCCAACATAACCACAATATGTGCGTGATATATATGTGGATATGATGAAAGGTGGTCATTTTTTCCACATACAATTTATGGATAAAATGCAGAGCACTTGAAAGTAACGCACAGGCAAGGGCTAGGGGTATGTGGGGGCAATGATTGAAGGGGTGGGGGCAATGGTTGAAGGGGTGGCTACTGCTACTGCTGGCGTCCGAATATATATGGTTATGTCTTTGCAGAATTTCACAGCACTCGAAAGACCAGGTATATAACACATCAAGTCAAAAGCTTTAGATATTCATTCCAAATTTTAAATCTTGTATAAGTCACATACAACATCACATTTATTTCGGCATGCGTTACCAACTGTCAGTGTCTGGATATGGTAGAGGGAAATTGAAAACACGTGTAGGAGCAAGGTAAGGCTATATGTTTGAATAAACGTGTTTAAATAAAGGCAATGCGTATGGACATGTGAAGGTAAAACTTGGTAGAGGTGTGTGGACGTTTCTCTATTATGTCTATGTATAGAGAGAGCTCATTCTTCTGAGAATGTACGGAAAAAGATTCAGGCTCTTCACGAATAGAAATAAGGCTCTACATCGAACCAAGGCTCTGTATGCCCTCACGAATGGAAACACAGCTCTGTATCGAAGTAAGGCACTGCATGTCAGGTGCACTGCAAAGGGTAACTAAAACCCATCCAAGGTAATGTGACAAATTATGACGTCACAACCCATTGACCAAGGCAATGTGGGATCAATGTCATAACTCTCCACCAGTTTTGGTCCCACCATATTGTAAACTGTCACAATCTAAACGTACATTCCATGTCTTGATAGGTCGAATTTCGGGATGCAGACCCATTAAAAATGATTGTTCCTCCCCGTGATTTCATATAAAGCAATAGAAAAATCACGGTCTTATGAGAAAATGTGGAGTCCCGCTGCGTTTATCAAACATAAGATACACTGCCGTGAAGCTCAATGATATTCATGAAGTGATGAGGCAAACTCATTGGCTGCCTCACAGTTCAATTCTTCTCATAATGGTGCCTGTATACAATCCTTGGCTTATGCAACATAAGCAGCAGCAAATACACCTTGTGCAATCTATGCTTTTATGATGCCGGCGGATAAGATCCCACCATTTCATTTTTAATGCCACTTCATTGAGGACAAAGATGTATTTACAAGTGTAAACATGTATGTACGTGCATCTGTCGCTGGTCAAACACCTGGTCTACGTGTACTTTCTTTGCATAAATATCTTAAAGTAATTACACCAAGAAATAAACTGTACATACGTTTGTAGATACATACGGTAACACACATTTTTCTGCCCAGGTTTTCTATACAGGATAGAAAGTACCATCAATAGACTGGTAGCATCATGGGAAGCGTTTTTTTATTTGGAAGCAGCGGGGCAATGAATGATTTACCAATAGGAGACGACCATTTATCATGTGATACGTCACATTTGTCTATCACACAAGGTACAGTGGCCCATGGTTAGACACAACAAAGACGAGCAAGTGACCTTCCTATTTTTAGGGCTCGGTGGGAGTCAGTGGGGCTCCAAGCTTCACTTCTCTTATGTTCATTTCACAGTCTATTTGCGATACCTTCATACAAGGTTTACATGTATGAACCATTGTTTATCCTTGAAGTAAAAGGTAGCAGGATCAATTTGTTACGGCATTGAATATTACTACTCTTTTAGACATGAATATTGGGTCAGCAAGCGTCACAGCAAGAGATGCTTTCTTGCAAAGAGGGGATTGGTTGGAGATCATTTAACCAATGAAAAACAGGAATAGAAAGATTGTTTTTTATACACATATATAAATATATATGTATATGCACACACACATATATATATATATATATATATATATATATATATATATATATATATATATATATATATATATATATAAGGTTGTCAGAGTAGGATGAAGAGTTGTGTTGGTTACCTGTTTTGTGGGTAAAAGTGCATCATCAAGCACTCTTTAAGCTAAATTATTAAGTTCTTATCCGTAGCCTTCAGACTGTCAAGTATAAAGTTGAATTCTTCATGTGTGTTGGTAGTCTTAGTGCATGATCTGCTAGACATCACTTTATCTTGTCATTTTGCCCAATGTACAACTTTAATGCGGGACTAGTGAAGTTTATTCATATACTACTTGTCATTATCAGTGGAAAAGTGGATATAACTTTCTCTTGAGGTGTGCGAAATATCTTGCTGCTTTAAATATCAGGTGTATTTTTGATGAATCAAGTGATAATTTATGACTATGTGCTAGTTACTGCCCTGCCTCAGTCTTCATAAATACATCTTTGGCTTTATGGTTGGAGGCACACACAGCTATTGCTACCACTTTTAAGGAAACATACTGAAACTAGGCAAGTTTCTGAACTCTGCAAGCTTTTAGTAGTACATGTTTCTTAATTGAAGAAAATGGAAAATCATAAGCTGAGACGTCTTTAAAGCTTATGCAATGCCTTCTGCCTTGCTAATCCCACGAAGCTCATTCTGTAAAGACACACACGCTTTTCGCAGAAGAAATAATGTTTTAGACACTTCAATCAACATGTGTAGATTGCACATTCTACAGGCCGATTTACATGTAAAATTAATCATGCTATATCGCCAAGTCATGACAATATATATACAATCACAATACACATATGCCCATGCAGTATGAAGATATTATAATGGTTTCCCGGGTCTCACAAAAATGCCATAGTATAACATGTGTGGCTTGGGTGTTAGAAAATACTATATGCCCACCTAGTCGCGTTTACCATCTGCAACCGGTAATCCCACAACTGCAGGTTCTATCAATCTCAAGATATAAATGCCATTGCCTGGACGCCGTGGGATCTGAAATGCGTAAAGGCTTCCAGTCTACGTGGACAAGACGGTGCCAGCGTACATTACATTTGGCTTGAATATATTCATAAGGACTGGCAGTGCAGCCTTATCACAGCCAACCATCACCCGTACCTATTTAAGAGGTTATTGAATACCCGTTGCCTGGATATTCAGATGGGAAAATACAAGATGGAGAAGGGTTTTTTTTTTTCGAAACAACTATGGGGTTCAATGTCAATGGGCAGGCGACCTAGTTTGTATAGTTGATACATGCAAATAAGAACATGGTCCCGTAAGGGCACATTGTTGTGATGGCAGAGGTGCAGGTGACCACATTACTGTTCAAGCACGTGGTTCCTCCATGTCTTGACATCCAAACACCAAGTTTCATAAACGTTATGGACAGACAAACCCTTTTTTTAATGACGTTTAAACGTATACGTCCTTATCTTGTTTACGTTTTCGTACGTAGCAAGCAAGCTGAGGTGAGGTGAAGCATTCAGGCAAAATGGCAACCACTTCCAAAGCAGAAAATGGGGGGAGTTAAGGGACAAGACCACAGGGGTAGCATTGAGACACATAGGTAGACAGTAAGAACATTTGACGAATAAAGCAGAATAAAAGCCTGCAGACGAAGCTATGCAAGAAAAGCAAGAATTTTTAGAAGAAATTTGCCAGGCAGCTTTGGCGAAATATTTGTGTACACATTTAACGACAGAGGGAGCAGCGTTAGCTCGAGCACACTGTCCAAGCTACCCAAGCAACTCTGAAATGGACGATGCAACAAAGTAGAGAAAGGAAAGAGAGGTGTTTTACCATGTCCCAGGTGCATCCGCCTCATCCACGGGTATATGTGAGGTTGAGTGGGAATGCTAGGCTGTGACGGCACCTGGGTTTGGGCAGGTCCCGGTGAATCTGACGAATTACTACGGCTTGAGGCACCAGACTGTTGGCTCTGGCTGGCCGCTTGAGCGGGCGGAGGACTACCTTCCATCTGACCTACGTTATGCGACGAGTTTGCCCCTGCAAAGTTATTGCTACTTGAGTACTCCGGACTTGAGGTGGTCACTGTTGCCGGACTGCCCATGAGACTGGTAGGGGGGCTGTTGTCACGGTTGATGGGTGGATGGCTGAGTCTCTGAGTTAAGTAGAAGTCGCCATTTTGACATGGGGCTTGGTTAGATGCTCCGTAAGGATATCCAGAACTGTTCACGTTGGAGTATCCTCTATACGGGCTCCCGGATTGAGGGTACTCTCGCTGATTTTCCCCTCCTCCGTCCCCAACTCCTTGGCTATAGCATGTTGCCAGGGAGTTGACAAAATACGAACTCATTTGTCCACTATGATTTAGTACCTCGCGGTCTTGCGATGTCGGAAGTCGACCGTGTGTTGATGAATTATGGCCTGGTGGATCAACGGAACGCTTTTACGACCCTAAAGAAAACATTAATCCATATATGGAGCACTGCTTGGTACCACGTGACACATTTAAACCAATTACAAGCCCGGGTTACGGCGAAAGGTTAAATACGTACAAATTGATATTGTTATTACAGTTTCATAATTCAACATAATTTTGGTAATGAAGTCTGTCGGGTCTATCGTCTTCAGGTTGAAGTAGATCAGCTATTGCTTACTCTCGTGGTTTTCGCTTTCATCTGCACTTTACACCATCGCTGCGTCGTAAATCAGGCAGCCAAAGAGAGTGCGGACTAGTAGAACCGCACAACCGCACATACCGTTTACGTCGGTCAATATGTAAAACAACCGTGTCACATGGGATACAAAAAAGCAACACCCTTCCCGTGATTTTTCGGCCAATAATATTCCATCAGACTGTTGTAAGCCTCAGGGTATAGGCAAAAAGGATAGCTGGCTGTGTCAATGTTCAGTTATCTAATGCAAAAAACTTCTCGCGCACTTTTTGAGGTGCCAAGATCAAAACAAGCGCTGCACAATGCCTTGGCCTGGAGGGAAGCAATACATACCTCTCGATGTTTCAGTAGCCTTTTAAATACAAATAATTTCTGTGCAGTTTCTCTTATAGATGTGCACAAACGCCGATGGCATTTTGACACATTAACGCGGTTTTTAACGTGTACTCTACTTCGTATTTATAGTTTTAGTAGTATAATATCAGGTGACCTAGATATGCAGAATTGCGCTCAGAGGCCTATTTGATCAAAGTCAGATTGGCAAGACCGTGCACAGCGCCGTGTCTCTGTGTGCGTAACATTACTTTCGCATCTGTGTGCTTAAAAATTCAAATATTTTACACTATAATGACGTAAGATACCAAATGACTTTCAGCTGAGTGAAATAGTTAGCCAGTTATGCACAGATGTAGCTATGGAGTATGATGCCGGCAAACACGTGCTTTGGCAAGTTGAAACAGACGTATTATCAGATCACGTGACCAAATATCATTAAGGATGAAAGTGGGTTACTTGTTTTTTTTTTTTTTTTTTCTCTCTCGCTTTTTTGGGGTCATGCCATGCTGTGTGAGATGCACTTGCGTATAGAGAACAAAATAAGCTATGACCCAGTGACCTTGGGCAGGTAAATAGAGGAATTACCATAGATGAAACCAAGGACACAGAGTGGAGTCGGCCTTGTTTGCTCATATTGTCATGCATATTGTATTATTTTATGGGGTGTCATCAAATAGTGCTTCATTTTTTGAAGGTCAGTTCACATTCATGTACCGCCACTGCAATTATAAAAATGAAATAGGCTCATAGATAACATCTTTGTCTCTTAGTCCATTTGATGCACATCCATGTAATGATATTATTATGTCTTTGTCATCTAACAAGTGGGTCATGCAGCATCTCCAAATTCAATGCAAAATCAATCTTCATGGATGAATCTCTTTATTTCTTGCGCGTTATTTTCAAAATAATAAATAAATGAGCAACAAATTTACGAAATGATTGGAGGTAACTATTTGAGCGCCGATATTGGATAGGCTAGCCTATAAATAAGCAACGAAACAATCTGGAAAATGTTCGTGTCTGTGTATATTTGGTTTTGTCGGCCAAACTTGAAATCATTGGTCACAAATGATAGCAGGCGTGTTAACTCGCTGTTTTGATTTTAGTATATCTGTTATGTTACCTACCTTATGAAATATAACAAAATTAAGCAGCTCCAGGACAGCTGACCAGACAAATTGGGCTCAGCTTTTACTTTGTGTACTTTGATGCCTTCTTTACATTTATTTGTCTGTTTTGAATGAAGTAGATTTCATTTGACATTTACTGCATCAGGCAAAATGCTACACTCAAACCCTGACTGGGTGGAACGATACAGATATTAGGGTGTGTGCTGGGGAGGTGGTGCTAACTTGAGAAACAACCGAAGCCAAACGCATGCTCAGGGCATTATCGCTGATTGCACAGGCCGTTATCAATGATCATGGAGCGTAATCCTTTCTCTGTGAAAGTGTTTTTGTCATTGCAATGGTTTCTTTGTGACTCAGACTGCCATAAATTCCCACTGCTCGAATTGATGTGTGCTTGTAGCTTAGGTCGTATGACAACAAAACTTACTGATACGAGGACGGGATGCATGCGGTTCCAAGACGCATTGCGGAGATGTAACTGGAAGAACTACAGGACTTCCTCAGTTTCTATTTCACTTCGTAAATGCTTCGATGTTTATATTATCATTAGTGTGTCAAGGCAATCAGAAAAAAAAACTTGTCTTAGAAGAGCCATGTCTTACTATGTCAGGAAACGGTGTCTCGTACATTATCGAATGTACTGCACTGTCCATAGTTTGCCACTGAACCCAGAAGTATCACCAAGGGTCCCTATTATTTGGCCCAAAACAAGACTGTCCATTAGGATATGTGTGTGGGTGAGCTATTTAACGCCAGTACTTGGCTTATTGAACCGGGCAACCAAGACACACTGAAACTATACATTTAAAATACTTTATGTTGAATGAAATAATGCAACATAATGTAAAAGAATGATACAAAACAGTACTCGCAGGAGAGCTGGTTGATTCAGAGCACGTAGTCATCAAGACAAATGCAGTTTGAAAGACATGGAGTTTGTTTACATTGTTTTCGCTCTTCTATTGTTCCATTTCCTCATACCTGACCATACACACCTAGAGGGAAATATAAAAAAAGCACAATTTTTCTTTAAATAAAACAGATATATGCTTGTCTCTCCTGGTCCATGGTGGTGTGATGAGAAAAAAAACTATTTGGTATTATTCATTAAAGATTTAGTTCTCACCTAGAGAACACCATGAGCCCCATGGAACAAACAGAGAAGTTCTGTGTAGAATTAGGTGCTTGTTTGTGCCGAAGCAGCCGGTAAATGGTAAGCATTGAGCATATACTTTGCGGTTAAAGCTGCGATTTGTTTACTGCAGTTTTGTAAACACGGTTTCGGAAAAAATACACCCAGAACATTTTTTATCCCACAAAATTCCTGATGGAAGAGTAACCAAACATTTCTGCTCGGAGCTGTGTACATAAATCTGATGGAAGCATCGGCATGGAAGGGTATTGCTCTTAGTCCATTCTGTCCGTCACTTGCGTGGTCAAGAAATGCTTGAAATGTCCCGTACAAAAACCTTTGAATTGCCATAAAAGTTTACACAATTACAACAGAAAATTCCATAAAATTTTGTTGACTGTACAAAATCAAATATAAATGCTTTTGCGTAATATAACCCAACTGTATAGTCCAACAGTTACGCTTGTAACTCTTTAACTTTTCGCCGACAAGATTGTAAATTGTTAAAAAGTACAGCTACATTACATGCAAGCACAAAAGAAAATACAATCTTAGAGAAGAGAATTCGTTTATCTCAGTACGAAAAAGAGAGCTTTCATTTCAGCACATTTGGCGGTCCGCCCTACAAAGGTCAACGGGATTTAGTCGACCTCAATCTAGATTAAGGCAACCCTGCGAAGTCTAGGCTTATAAATACCAAAATAGTGATAAATCATACTACATCAACCAACTGGTCTAGCCTGTATAACATCTTGACTGCCAGAGCCAATTTTTTCAAGGGTATCGGCGATAGCCCAAGTACCCTGCACATGACCTCACCAAAGGAATTTCACTATAAATATGGCGGCCGCATGGCTCTTCGGCTTCAGGCCGATCACAAGGTTGGTACAAATCTTGACGAGAAGCAAAGCTTTCAACAGTAATGAGATGATCAATAAATAATACCTGAAAATTATAGAAAAATTAACAAAAAGGAAAGATGATTCTTACTTCTCTCACACGCGAGATTTCGTTTGCTCCCGTTGTTGTGAGTTGAATGCTTTGACAACGGCTGGAAAAATGGCGGCCTGGAGAGCTTCTACGACATGAATGTTTTCATGCTAACAGCGCAGCCAAACGAATTGCCGTGGATTGACCATCCGAGCATTTTCAGACTGGTTAGACGAGGGTTCTTAAAGGTTCGAGTGTGTTCTTGTTCCTCATGTTGCTGGCTTATCTACCATCAATACAGACCTGTAGCCGCACATTGTCACAAACCCTCGATCTTTTAATATTCATGCTTTTTTTTAAGGTACCTCATTCTATATTCCAAAGCAACATCGCTGTAAGCACAGCTGTAGCGCATTGGTGAGCCTGTCGGATTCCTTCCAGCAAATCTAATCCCGCCTTGCTCTCCAACCTACCAGTTCCTGGGCAAAAACTTGATCAATCGTTCAACAAGTTTGCTATTGTAATTAAACTTTGAGACTGGAATATAAATGTGGGATTTAGAAACAAGATGTATGTTGGTCATGGGAGTTACACCTGACAAATTGTGAAGGTCTGTACTTCTATTCGCTCTTAGTAAACCTTTGTGGGGTATGCACTCTGGCGATATACATGTATGGTTCAACAGCGCCGTGACGCAGCGGCCATGTGGCGGGCTATCGAAGACGGAATCTAACTGAAGCAAACGAGCGGGACTCGTCCTGGCGCTTTTCTTTTTTGTCGTTCATGCGATCTGCTGAAAGATATGATTAGTATATAAAGCAACATTAAGCGTACTTTCCTGCCCAGCAGAAATAGCTTTTGAAGGGAAAACGTGGAGTGGTGCTTGTGTGTTGATTGATACTGTGTGTGGCGAGGAGGAGCGCATGGGTCAGGAGGCACGGGCCCAATGCTCGGGTCACTCATTCCGGGGGGAGCCTTTCGCGCCCCTCCGGCTTAGACGCGTGACGTGCTCAGGCACTGGGAAAATAGTTAATAAAAAAATGCATTCCCTTGCGCTCAGGTAAAAGCCCAGATCTGACTGGGAGCTGGTGTCAGTGGAAGATGGAGTGTTTGTGGCGATGATTGGCTGGCTACAAGGAACACTAGGACACGGAGATGAAGTGACATAACTCTATTTCTTCCTGCACTAGTGACATGAACTTTCGCTCAATCTGCCTCCCTGGCCCATCCATCACGACTCGCAGTTGACTAGCAAAGAATATTGAGTTATAAGGGACACCCATTTTAACACGTCCACCAGGGATTTAAAGAAATAGAAACTTCCATGTGATGACTGATTAAATGGTTCTATTCACGTTTACGATTCCCACAAGCCATAACTTTTTCTTCCCCACTCACTACACCAATGCAAACCACTAGCAATGTCAACAGTTATGAGTCCCCCTCCACTCATCATACATTTTTATTCATTTTTTCATCAGCACTAGATATAATTTTCGATCACTGTTGGTTCAAAGTTGTTATTTGAAAATAATCACCAGAAGTTACATTGACACTGTTTCGCTTACAAACTAGCAAATGATTTGTCAATTATTGCAATTAGATATTGTCACCTCTGTTATTTTTTTTTTGCAGATGGGGCGACAGATGAAACCCAGCAGAAATCCGCAGTGTTTAGGGTGATGTTGAGTAAAGACAGTTAAATGGACTTGTTGTTCCAGTGCTTCCAATTGGGAAGAAAAACCAATGTTATGTGAGTAATACAGTGTGAAGTTTTCATTAAATATTGTGATTGCCTCAAACGTGATGGGAGTTCCAATAAACACGGTGCAAAAGACAAGGATTATCTGTGTCATTTTTCAACGTGCTATATTTTCACCGGTACATAAATCACCTTGTCTCCATGACAACAAAATGGAAGCTTCTACAGTCGTGCCGCGTGTAGTCATTTCCACGAGGGTTACTCCTGAGCTCTCTTCTTACCTTCTTAATAACATGCTTTAGTCCGGCTTTGCTTTCTTATTGCACCCGGTCTCGCACAATTATTATGGAATCCGGACCAGTAGTCACTGCCTTCATTCTCCATAACACGTGACGCTACACTTTCTTCATTGGCTCACGACAAGACTTTTTTTTCTAACTGGACCATGTAATCTTTGTTTATAATTATAGTATCTCCCAGACGTATCACAGTAAGTAGGGACAGAGAGAGAGAAAAAAAAAACAAATAGTGAAGCAGAAAGAAACAAAAAGAAGACCAAAAAAGAGGGTGAAAAGAACTTTATCAGTTGCAAGTGCGGCATGTATATTGAAGTGTGGGAGTGTACAGTATAGTTGCCACTATGTGTCACTAGTGTTGTTTTTTACTGTCTACACCATCGTATTTACGAAGTTATGGGGTTTAAAGTTGTAACCAGAAGGGCCGTTACTTTCTTCACATGCGGATGCATGGATTTTTTGTATGCAAGTTCCATAAACACGCAGAAACAGGACTCTTTGAATCAAGTTTGATTGAAAACCAAATGGAAACAAAAACAAAACAAAATAAAAAACAGATAAGGTATGTTACATACAGTACTAGATCATCTTGAGGAAAAAACCAAAATGTTGAAACTGACCGATGCACAATAAAATAAGTTTTATTCAGTTATTTTATATAAATTTCGACGGATCCGGTCCAACCGTTGTAATGTATTTACTGAAATAATGTCAAGTTTGCCATTATACAATATTCAACAGTTTGAATATTAGTTTACTTGGTGGTTTGATACGCTGTGGTCTGGCGTATCCGGCTACGCCAACATGTTTACCGTCAACAGTGGCCGGGCATATCGGGCTAGTGCGGGGGTTACAGGGAGGAGCGTATCTGAAGAAGACTGAAGTACCAAAGGCAACCAACAGACATGTGGGTGACCAAGTTAATTCGATACATTCTGTTATATATGTGTTTGAGATCAGACCCGAGTCATTTAGGCAGGTATACATATGCCCCCCCCCAAAAAAAAAAACTGTTAATCAAACCCTCTTCAAATTGGTGAGGATGTATCTTGAATGACCTGCCTACTCAATTGGTAAGCTCTTTTTTTTTGGGGGGGGGGGGTCATTTCTTCTCCTCTTTTTTCCTTGTTGTTGGTTTTAGTGATGTTGTTTTGCCTTGCTTTATTTTGCTTCACTTTTCAAGTGAATCTGTAAAAAATTCTGTCCTTGAAATCACTTAGTCAATTATTTGAAAATCGCACGGACGCACTTCTGGGTACTCATACACGGTGGATTTGTGTATTCATCATGCAGCCCTGTTCCTATGTCCAATTTTAGCTCCACTGACTATCTAATCCACTGAGCTAATGATCCCGTCGTCCGTCTGTCTCTTGTCTGTCCACAATTACCGTTTTTAGACTTTTCAAATATCTTGGACCTTATTTTCTTCCAAGTTGGTGGCGATATGTACCTTTGGTTAATACCTTTCAAATTTATCAATCATGTTACAAGGAAAGCCAGTTGTGAGGGAATATTTGAAGAAAATAAAACACAAAAACAACAACAGAAAGAAACAAAGTACAAAACAAAAACAAGAAACCAAAAAAAAAAAAAAAAGACAAATAAACAAAACAAAACAAAAAAAAGCAAACAAAAAAAAACCCCGGCAGAAGTCGCTGGTGATGTAGCTCGACGCGGCCCCCAACAGAGATGTTCATTAAATGGCGGTACTGTCAGTACCTAATGTTAACGAATCTTCTAAGTGTATAAATAATTGTCAATGACAGCAAGGGGGGATGTCTCTCGCCTCCTTGATGACAGTAAATGTTAGTATTGTCGATTTTAGGACATTCCTGTGCATGCTTGTATTTGCAGCTTTTTCGAAAAGCGTAGATTATTTTGGTTAAGCTTGGTTCAGTTGACTTCAGTTTAGTGTAGTTTAGTCTACTGTAGTGTACTGTAATGTAGTTTGGTGTAGTTTTACCCAGTGTAGTGTAGTGTTATGTAGTTCAGTGTAGGGTAATGTAGTGTGGTGTTGTGTTTTCTTAGTTTATATTATTGTTATTTTTTCCTTAATATAATTTTTACCTATTTTCCCGAACTGCATATGGGATTATCCAAAAGCTTCTGGCAATGTACCTTAACTCGGGTCTCCACCAAAGTTTTTGCGCTTCTTTGATTTCATGTTTAACTACTTTTTTTTTTTTAATTATGTAATGTTCGGGTAACAATATAATAATACAGAAGTACATGCATGGTAGCACAGTTGTCTACAAGTCCATTGTCTCTAGAAAGGTTAAACCTTGGCTGGGTCGTTACTTTTCTGCATTTTGCATTTCCTGAAATTCACAAGTGGTGAGTGAAAGATATAAAACTGAACGACCTGAAAGACCTGCCATACCTCAGCAATATTACGTATGTTTTACATGCCTGTGCCTGTGGTCCTCCAAACAAATGTTCAATGGATCGTCTTCATACTTGGTGGGGAATGCATTAACAGGACGACACAAAGATAAACTTCTCATGTATGACAGCACAGAGTGAGGCTAATGAAGCTGACAACACTTTTCAGGTTGCGCGACTTTTTTGTTATTTTTCTGGGCAAGAAAAAGATCTCAAATTAAAGGCCTATTCTCACCTGCAGGAAGTGATGTTTGTAGCTTCAGCGCTTACTGTAAACAGAGTCGTATCTGATTACAGTCGGTCAGGTTAACAAGTTAATGTCCTTTATTTTCAGCGAGAAACATTCACTGGTTTAATTGCAGTTTCCGATAAGCTTCAATATCCTACTGCACTGTACTGTGTTACCTGTATAATATATTGAGAAAATATACCCATGCTGTGTATCGCTGCGGAAAAACGAGGTGGTCCTACGAAAAATGCCAGGCTGGTCAAGTGATGTTCTTGAATATTTATGCAACCCCGCGTGCGGTGTTGCATGTTTGCAAGAGTACCTCAGCTCCGATATTGGCAAAATTGGATGTTTTCTGCCTATCAGTGAAAGTAAACGCCTGACAGCTGCAAGGTTTACATTTACTCCTCCTGACTGCGCGGGTCTGTTCCCCATTGATGTGAAAATAAGAGGCGAGGAATACGCAATTAAAACTTGGGTTATCTGTACACTTCATTTGCTTTGAACAGTATTGAAAATAATCCCAAAACAACATCTGGTGAAACAAGAACTGCACAAAAGATAGGCTAACCCTTAATGTAGCCCAGAGAAATATTGATATCTTTTTATGTGTACAGATTGTATTGCGTTTGTAATGTCAAACATATCTGAATAAGTAATTGAGAGCGACAGAAACAGGGCCGGAGATGGAAGCGTGTGTTAGCTCATGCCTTGACCCCCAGCGGTGTACGCTGTAGCCAGCTTGCACTTTGGCCAGCTTATCCAATAGACCTTGCCTACTTCACACACACACAGTATATGAATGTTTCATTTAGAGACGGCGGGGCAAGAGAGTGTCCCTTTGCTCGGCCACACGACCAATGAAGACAAAGTTGAGATAGAATAGTAATTGATAGATGAGAAGAAAGCGTCCGAAAAGAAATGTCACACGTGATTCGCTTTATCATGTGTCCGTGTAAAGAACGTATGCTCAGGCATTAACGCTTAAAATGCCTGTATCGCAATTATTAGTGAAAAGAACACGTAGAGCTCACTAATACTGCAATAACGAAGAGAAGGGAAAAAAAAACTTATAAATTTTATTGATTTTTTAATTCATTTATTTAGTTTTGTATTATCTTATCAATTTGTTCTATTAATGATCCACAAGCTTAAGTTTAATTCAATATTGGGCGAAGTCACTCACCCTGTTCCTCATTGTTTGGGGGGGGGGGGGTCACACCATAACCGTTTTCACTCCAGCCACCCACCCCCCCACCTGTACTAAGACACATTTACTCTCCCTGCTCACCTTCCTCCCACCAACACACTCTTGAAATGTTGCACCAAATTTACCCCCCCCCCCATTAAAGTACGATAGTATCAGTTACTGTTCCTGCTCATCGAAAGCATTCAGTAACATCACTGAAGTGGGGCTGCTTAAGTCTTCTTTTTTGTTTTTGTTTTTTTTTTTGTTTTGTTTTTATTAAGGGGAACAAGGCTCATTTACCCTCACTGTCATGGAACAAGGGACGCAAGTACGTTATTTTCAAAGAAAAAACAAACAAACAAACAAACAAAACCAGGGAACATAAGAATTTGAAACAGAGAACGTAGGCCTGTGATTGATGATGATGATTTCTTGGGGAAGGGAATGTGTTTCGTAAGTGCGGGGTTGGAATAGATGGGAGCTTTACCCGTGTTCATGCTGAACAGCTCTCACATTCCTCATTTCTCCATGCCTTTATTGTCGTCTATGTACACCCAAATAACAACTTGAAAGCTATCTGACCCACAAATCGATATGCTGTGTGCAAAGTACAATTAAACAGCAGGATCCGCTGCCATTCTTGCAAACCAAACTTGGTGTTTTCGCCACTTTATTTATAGTGCAGTGGGGAAATGCCGGTTGCTCTGCTAGGCAGGCAATAAGACCCGCCACTGGTCTGTTGATCAGGCAAAAAACCTGTTGTTTTGTGGTTTCATTCATTCATTTGCAGATTTGTCTAAAACCTTGGGTTTCTTTCTATAGAATAAAACTGCCAAGCGATCAGGAAAAATAAATAGATAAATAAAACGTAATAAAATGAAATAATTCCATGCATAATTATTAAATAAATATATTTTGTTTGATGTCCCTATGCGAAATGCAGAATTTTCTCTGCTTGCTGACCTGTGCTGTGTGAAACAGGATGAACCAGGTATATCTCTTTCTGTACTCAAATGCTAACGAGAACGGACGTAGAATAGTTGTGATATTTACCCAAGGGTGGAAAAGATTGTCTGCCTAAACCAGACAAATGCCTAACGGTCTTGCTGTACATTTTTTAAGATGCAAAAAAAAAAAATGCTTGTGCCTCAAGTAATATGACATTATATAATTTGAAGTGAATATATTCTTTAAAGTTTCCATTGTAACATGCTTCAACGTATTGACAATGATTAAGTTTCTCCGGAAAAATTAGACACAGAGACAAAAAAATAAGTATGTTAAAGGTATCGTTTGCCTCGGGGCCCGTGAAACTGAGACAAGGCCCGGCATGCGGAGGTGCTACACGATAGCCAAGAAGTGACTGCGGCCAGCATATGGGTCAGGTGTATCCTCGTCAATTGTGATTGTGGCCGTCTCTCATCAGAGCATCGCACTGAAGCTCCTTACATTGCCCCTGGCCACTGAACAAACAAGAGCTATTTCCCACACGCCACAAGTACAGTGCCGCAGATACTTCAGTTAAAGGAAGAGATCCCGTTCCTTTCCCAGGGAGGGGATCTAGGCAGGCATGGTCATGTAGAAACTGTTTAAAGATACAGAAGTTAAATATAAAACAATAAACCGAATTTCTTCTTTTTTTTATGCAACACGGTGTTTCGACAATAGACCTGCACCGAGTATCGTTATTTACATAATAACTTGTTGGCGTCCATCGGATTTTGTGCCCCAAAGGTATTCAAAAGTATAATAGCTTTTTTTTATAAACAGGATGAAAAATCTCTTCTGGTGTTAATTGACTCATAAATACTCGTAAACAGCAATAATTTATTGTTATTTTTACACTTCAAATAACACAAAGGATTCAACATATTACCTGCGGACATTATGAGTGAAACATATGAGAACAGACCTGACAGTTATACTCACATGTGAACCGCACTTTTTCATGCACTTTGTCACATCAATCAAACAATTTCTATTTTCAAAATGAAATGCATTTACAACCAACAATTTAAGCAGATTTCAAGAAGTTTCAAGTTTGGAAATTGATATTTTCGTTCAACTTAATGTTAGAAACTGAACAGATTTCTTCAATATACAAACGTCAAAGAAAACCTGTTTTTAGAGTTGTCAAATCAATATATATATTTATATATAAACAGGCACACACGGAAATATATATATATATATATATATATATATATATATATATATATATATATATATTTATGTGTGTGTGTGTGTGTGTGTGTTTGTGAATCTATAATTAAGGGCTGACATTAATGCGAGATTTATATATTTGAACCACATATTTACTTCAATATGAAATACACACATGTTAGACCATTTTGTAAAAGTCACACTGAATTTGAAATTGGGAGTTTTAACATGTTATTTACATATTTTTATGGTCTAGGTCAGTGCTATGATTTAAAAATTAGTTGCAAAAATGTCGCTTGTTTAGGAAAAAAAAAGAAACAATACCTGCAAATGCATTGAACATGTGCTTCAGAAATATCATCACTTTCGTCTCTGCAGTTTGCAATACGAAAGATGGGAAGTAAATTTGTGTTGTCGCCTGATTACTTCTGCTACTTGTAAAACTTGAAAACAAACATGAAGTTCAAATCAACAACATATTGTCCGATGTCAATACACAACACCTTGTTTGACACACTGTAAAATACGAACAGTTATCGCAAAGTTCTTGCCTGCAAAGCAGACTTAGGTCTGTTTTACTCCCCAACGGAGTAGATAAAATACTCTGCTTTGGTCTGCTTTGGAGGCAAGGAACGTTCATTTTTTTTCATTGATCCACGGTGCAAGATTTACGTTCACATTTTGTGAAACATATAAAGCGTAATGTCATTTAATCACTTTACGTTGGGAGAGTTTCACTTTACACTATTCTGTCAAATATAGTTATGTTAATGCAAAATATTACGTCCTGGGGTTAACTTTAAATTACCTGACAGATTTGAAATGTTTGGATCGTGCAGTTTTCATTCATATACTGAGATCCCAGCTTTCTGGGCCACAAAAATTGCTCTATGATGTAATTCCTTTGGAAAACAAAATGGGTGCGTGTCGATTGGTTAACACTTGTATAGGTAATTTCGATCAAAGTCGGTGTGCTTTGATTAACATAACGATCCCTGGTCTACAGTTGCAGACAACATAAAGCTGTTGATTCAGTGGAAAATTGGTACTAAAAGAGTTAAAAAGGCCTCGGATCTAAGGCAAACAGAGATTGATCACTGCTCGTTACTCACTCACAGGAGCTATTGTAATGACCAGAGAGTTAATCATCCTTAATTTTGTCAGGTTAGTTCCCTCGAAGTGTCTTTGTTTGCATCGTGGATATGGGACTACTTCCGCTGAGCTGAACTGACACAACGATCACACATGCAGACTTCAGCTGTTTGTTCACTGTCTGTTACAAAGTAATGTTAAGCCAACAATCACAAACGGTTACTTCAGCAGCTCTACATTGCTCACAACAAACTATTGGTGACTCGTCAATCACACGAGCAGGCTTGTGCAGCTGAAGCACAGCTCACTACAAGCTGCGGAGGACACAACAATGATACATACAGATACACTGCTCACTGCAAGCTACCAGCGACACAACAATGGTACATACATATACACTGCTCACTGCAAGCTGCCAGCGACACAACAATGATACATACAGATACACTGCTCACTGCAAGCTGCTGAGGACACAACAATGATACACACAGATACACTGCTCACTGCAAGCAGCCAGCGACACAACAATGACGCAATACAGACTTCAGCAATGGATACACTGCTCACTGCAAGCTGCTCTTACAAATTCCAGCAGTGGACACACTGCTCAGCACAAGTTGCTGGCGACACGACAGCGACGATCATCGAGCGCACATGCAGATCTTAGCAATTGATGCACGGCTCGCAACAGTGTGCCGGTGGCTCAACAATAATGTATGAACTTCTCTAAAATAATGTTGTTGTGATACAGTAATAATGCAGAATACTTTAGCAGTTGATTTACTCTCTGTCATGAAGTATTTGTAACCCAACAATCACACCTGGAGAGATTAACATTTTTCAGTCCATGACACAGCAGTGTAATTATATATGAACAGTAAGTGGTTCTCCGGCTGCTCGCTTCAAAGTACTGGTGACTTACGTATCATTATATCATTACACGTATCACTCTCTCCATAATATATATATATATATATATATATATATATATATATATATATATATATATATATATATATATATATATATATATATATATATATATATATATATATATATATATATATATATGTGTGTGTGTGTTTGAAATTAATCCACGTTGTACAGTTTTCGTATAAAAACTTTGAGAACCGATAGCAGCTTTCTTTTTCGTATCTTAACTTTTTTTTCGTGTGATTGATTCGCCACAAAATTTGAGTCTGTGACAGACCCATCTGTACTTTACCCCCCCCCCCCCCCGTGCACAGGAACACATACCTCTCTTTTGTATACAATATTATCAGTGTCTCCATCATTTCTGCACTATATCACTACAGTCCTTATCCTTAATGCAGAATATGACCGGTGTCCCCGTTCTTATGCACTATATTACTGACATTCTTATTATTTATGCTCAGTATCACTGCTCCCCTTACCCTTCACATACAGTATCACTGCTGTCCCTTTGATACATGCACAATACCCATACCGTCGTCCCTATACTTTCGGCACAATACTGCGGCTGTCCCTGTCATTTATGCACACTGCCAATACTGTCCCTATCCTTTCTACCCAATATCACTGTTGTCCCTTTCATTTATGCACACTGCCAATACTGTCCCTATCCTTTCTGCACAATATCACTGCTGTCCCTTTCATTTATGCACACTGCCAATACTGTCCCTACCCTTTCTGCCCAATATCACTGTTGCCCCTTTCTTTTATGGACAAGATGACCGTTGCCGTATTTTAATCAACGTATTTTAATAGCTTGAATACCCAATGCTTCTGGTTCATTACAGAGACTTTTGCACTTCAAATTTTTGCTTAGTTTCAAAAACTGCATATTTGAAAGTCGAGCAGAGTTTGTAAAATAGAGACAAGTGAATGTATGAGCTTTTCAGATGATTTGCTTTAGCCAGTGAATTTTTGTTCTGTTTTCTGAAAGAAAATACGTTTTTCTTAACTTTTTTATTGGCATTTTTCAGAAGGAATATTTTTTTCATATATTTTGCATCTTCGACTTAACCAGGCGTATGTCTGTAAACGCTATACTGTTATCATTGATTTGTCACCAAAGCTGACAACTGATATGTTAGCGACAATGCAATGATGTAATCTCCAAGTGGATTAATTTTAAAGATTCATACCCCACGCCACAAGCACCGAACCGTTACTACCTCAATCATGTACTATTTTAACTCTTTCCCGCTCAAATAGCCAAAGCGCGTCCAGATGTAAATTGTCGTCTGCTTTAATGTTGTCACTTAAATTTCATGTTGATAGAAAATTTTTTATCGTTTTATTTTTTCACTGAGAACTGAAAACCAGACCTATCATGATGATTAACCGCATGTCAATAACTTTTCTTTGGAGCTGATTGGTGACATGACGTCTACCCCGCACCAAATAAAGCTATTGGTGCAGTCTTTTTCTGACTAGAAAAAGGACAACTTCAATGATGTAGCAGTTTAACACTCGTAACTGATTCACATTTTTAAAGCTTCCCTTTCTTTTGAAACTGCTGTGCTTTTGAAATGGTGATAAAATAAAATTCAAATGTTTGAGTCTTGGAATGATTTGCAAGCTATTTTACGAATCCAGTGATCTAAATTCCGTAATTGGAAAAAACGAAAACACAAAGGAAAAGGGGGGTTTTTCTACATGAACAAGAAGCATCAGTCCCGAATTGCCGTTTGAAGATCGGAAGATGGCAGCAAGATAAGATATCTATCCATGTAAATATCTTCGTTGTTTTCCCTGTTTAAACTCTTCACAAAGCATAGCCATTGAATTTTATCTGAACATTCGCACGCAAAGAGGTAGGCGTCGCTTCACACACACATAAAAGAAGCAAACTGTCGTTTCACCCACACAAAGAGGCACACAAAAAGGCAAACACACAGAGAGGCAAAATGTCGCTTCACACATGCAGAAACTTAATGTCGTTTTACACAAACAAACCTGAAGAGAGAAAAAAAGGTTTGCGTAGTCAGCTCCCTATATTGGAAACGAGATACATACCTGAAGTTAATCAGACTTTGCCAGACTTGTTGATGCTGTGTGTGCCAGCGGCCCCGCATTAGAGACGGAAGGTCACAACCATTGGTCCTCCTCCTCCCACCCCACCCCCACCCCCACCCCCTTGGTAATTTAGTGCCAGATTGAACACAGCATATCGTATTCTCTTTGATCCAGTCAGACGAAATCAACAAAGGAAGCCACCGCGTAATAATTTATGATGCTACGCCTTTCGTCCTCATCAATATCTTCCCGCGAAGCAGAGCCTGTGCGTGGCAATAAGGCCACTTTTTGAAATAAAATGTTTCACGTATCCGCCATCGGGTTCAGGAAAAGTCCTGACGGAAAGATACAGCGAAGTAGCCTGTTTGTCTTCTGCCGACGCTTGTATTCTGTTTCCAGATAAACGATATTAAATACTTTTGGTTGCTGTTAGATCAATAATTTATCAAAAATGTGTTAATTTGTGACCTGCTCATCTAAACACGCTTTCCCAGACCCATGTACACTGTAGTCATGTCAATGCCTGCAATACACCTACATGTATTTGTTCTTGGACTTGTACATTTACTTTTCCCTTCTAATGGCAAAAATACAGATTCCTGTGAATAAGCCCAACCCTTCTCATGTTTTTTTTAAAAAAATTATTCCACCCCAAAGGAGAGTTCCTGCACACAAAAATCTGGGAAAGTTTTGCATGGCACAGCGATCCCACAACTTCTTGATGGTGTGGAAAGTAGGATGGAGGAGAAGGAAAATGCGTGAGCTGAGAAAAACAACTTAAGTGACCACATTTTACATAAACAGAGGACTAAAAATACAAATTCAATATAATTACAGTTCAGTTGTATATAATTATCAAACAAATATTTCTTAAAGGGTACACCAGTGTCATTTCAATGTTGGTTTACCAATTATGATCTTGGAACATATTTTTTTTATGTACGTACGTTATAAAGACATTTGCGGTGGTGGTGTTGGGAAGGGGGGAGGTTTCATATTCCATCATTTAATATTTTACCCTCCCTTGTTACATCTATCAGGATTGCCAAACTCACTGTCGTCACAAAGACATGTTGTGTTTAAATCAAATTTCATGTTTTATGTAGCATTTGAAAACACGATTCTCTTGCAGAAAATGACATTTGGCCAGGTTGCAAATACACTTGATTTTGCCGTGTCTCTCCGGTTCTTTTCTTTATTTTAGTTTCGCTAATGGCAAATGACGTTGAAGATAGAATAAAAATAATAATATTAGGCAAACAAATGTATTTTAACATGGATTTAATCCTAACTGTGTCCAAAAAAAGTGAAATCAAAAGTTAAGTACCTAAAATGTGAAAACCCTGGTAATTTATGCTCAAACACATTTACAGTCCGTGGAGAAACAGCATCACTATAGAGTGACTTCACAAGGCTAAAGGTATTTAAGCCACATCTGTTGTACCTTGCGCGGATCACCGCTGGGCCTCTATTTGTCATACATGTAGACTATTACGTAAGACCTTGGAATTATCACTCCAAAAATTCAAGGCGGAGTCCACACCGTCTAATGTCGCCTGTCTCCTTCACAGGGTGAAAAGTCAGGCATAAAGACAGTGGGCACATCACCATTTTCTTCCTTCCCCCAACAGTTAGTGGTCGTCAAGGGGTGTTATACATATGGACCAATGGCTATTTATAATGACAAAGATGTCCACACCTTTTCTTTCGGGTGTGACCACCTCTTCGTCAATGTAATGTGGACACCGGTGACATCGAAACAAACAGAAACATGAATGTCTTCATTCCACGTTTTATTTCTCTGCATGAAACGTCTCCTTTGTGTACTGCAAAGTGAGTTTCAGACGAAGTGAGCAGCTTTCCTTTGCGTGGGTCAGGGGAAAACCCACGAAAGGAAAGCTGTTGACCTGGGACATTTTATCTTTATAGATCTCATCAACAATGCTCCTTCAAATTGATTTTCATTCCTGTCGAATTTAGTCGAATACACTGAAGCCGGCAACATTTGACCGCCGGCCGATTAAAGAAGAAATGTCTGTTGCATGTCAATGACTACAAAAATCAAGACGCTTCGAGCCACCCTAAATATTGAAGACTTATATCATTATTTCATATGTAATTAACGGGCAAGAAACATAGAACACCTGTCTATCTCGTCGGTTTGCGTCCAACCTTTTTCATGTGTGCACACGACCTTTGTCTACACAATTGTCTCATGTCCATCGCTATCCTCCCTCTTTATCTCCGCTGTTCCCACATTGTTAAATAAAATACGTTAAAATCAAACCCAAAATCGTGGTCATTGGAACAATTATGATTCACTATTAAAATTTCTCAGAAAAGAACTCATCACCAGCGCAGCTATACTTCCACAGAGAGCAGCTTATTGCAGGGCAATAACTTTACAAAGAGAGGTCAATAACTTTACAAAGGAAAGTGTTGCTTCAGTCTACATCATCTATTGGGGAATCTAGTTTTGAGATAAACATGTTTACAATGCAATGTGATAAGTTTACAACCATGGACTAAGAAAAAGTTGAGAAATGACAACTGCACAGCAGAACAAAGAGAGATTAATTTATTATATGGGGAAGACTATTATGTGGAAAAAGATGAGAACAAACTTGAAAGGGCGGATAACTTACTCCCCCCCCCCTCTTCCGAGGATAATTATCCCAAGCCCAGCTACCAGACCACAGTTATCTAGTGGAACACAACAAAAATGTCTTGCTTTCTTTAGTTTCACTTTGAAAAAGGTCGCCACTTCTATCCAACCGTGGTTTCGTGTTGATCCTTGAATTCGTCAGGTCCCACCTACGACTGAAGTCCGGATACCGGAAGTTACATGTGATATAACAACCCAGGTTAACAACTTTCTTTGGCATGCTTTGGGTGCATTGCGTCCAAAGCAGGCCCAAGAAAGCTGTTGACTCAGTCAGAAATATGGAACTGAAAGACTTAATGCTACTATTATAAGGAATATATCAACATTTTTTCCGGTGCAAGAAAATTTGGGACAAGTTCAAGTAACCAGCGACACGTTCTCAATGCGTGTTTTAAAATAAACATTTTATGTGGAATTCACAGGTAATATCTTTTTCGGGTAAATTTCCAAGCATGCATAAGCTGTTGTTCTGCTTCAAGAAAATGGTGTTTTCTGGAATTAAAGAAACCGATCATAAGCTGTTTTTCTGCTTCAAGAAAGCGGTGTTTTCTCGGAATTAAAGAAACCGATCATGAGCTGTTGTTCTGCTTCAAGAAAGTGGCGTTTTCTGGAATTATAGACACCCATCGTGAGCTGTTGTTCTGCTTCAAGAAAGCGATGTTTTCTAGAATTAAAGGAACAGATCTTCTGTGCAGGTACATTGTAAGTTGTGTCTCGTTGTAGGTTTCGTGTGTCAGCGATTAATAACTGAAGACCTTGTGAAAATTGCATTTTAGTCCCAGAAAGACGACACACATAGAGTTAGATTTAACACTTATTTAATGTTTTTATACGCCCCCCGAAAAGACATGCTTTTCATTCATTAGCTTTAAATCTTATATATCTAAGTCTCATCGGTGACAAAGATATTCTCTAGAGGAATCAGTGCTCGCCTTAAGAAATTAAGGATTCGAGCTCCGGTCGTTCATGGAATATTTAATATCAACTCTACCAAAGTGCATTTTAAAGTGGCATAGAAAAAGCAGTTGAATGTTATTATAGTATAAACAGATAATATATCAGCGACAAGATCAGCCTCGATAAGCGCCAATAAACGTCGAGGTTTAGTGGTCAGAAATGGTGAAACGAAAAGCAAAATCATATATTATATTACATTATATTATATTATATTATATTATTTTATATTATATTATATCATATCATATTATATTATATTATATTACATTATATTATATCATATCATATCATATTATATTATATTTATGTATTGTTGATGAAATATAAACAAAAACGACTGGTAATATCAAGCATGTCCACGTATTTACTAAAAACTTTTAAAAGAAAATACTCCGATCTCAACCGGAGGATATTGAATTTTTACTGCCACGTTTAAGGTTGAATGTTTAAGTTGAATGGTCTAAGATGACCTCAGGGTTAATTCCCGAAAAGTAAAATGCCTCATTTTTCACAAAGTGCTGATATGACAGTTTATTTGTCGGCATAAAGGAAAATGCCCAAGGATATCAGACTCATGAGTTAATTACCAGAGCGGTTGTTGTGGGATGTGAAGAATAGCCACAAGTAGAATGTGGTGGGAGATGACTTAAAATATGCCAATGCCGAAGGTCTACATCAAATGTGTCGACTTACTTAAAACAGATCTCGCGCAAGGAGACTCGAAACATATCGCTGTCAACAGCCCATATACAGATGTGTCAACTGATATCATCAATGTGATGCAGTCAACTTAAACTTGAAATATGGCGTTGTCAACATCTTATGCACAGATATATTGACTTCTGCTTGTAATGTGGCGCAAGATTGCATTATATATGCCGCGTAAACAATCTGTAAACAAATTTATAGACTTCTATAGCCCATCCATTTATTGTCTCTGTATAAACCTATACCTTAATTAATCATATTTTCGATCAAAAAGTATGAAAATTGAAAGATCTGCCGTTAGAAGGAAATATTGTACAGAAAGAAAGAATTCTTTATAAAATAGAAGGTCAAGTGTCAGGAAATAAAGATTTAGTCATGTTGTGAGAAACTCTTGCTAATTCTGGTGCACTTTATTGCAACTTTTGATTCATTTTTGATCACTGTTGACACTACATGGTAGACTGATGACTAAACGGTCGCCATGTGGTAACATAAAATTGTTATGTCGGAAATGAGTGTAAACAACAAATCCAAGTGATATACATATACTTGTAGTTGACTTCTGATGACAGATCATGGCCTACTGTATATCTAGTCCATCACAAATGTGTATATGTCTGATATTGTTGCTCCTAATTTGTATTATTTCAACTTTAATGATAGGGCCACAAACTGTTCAGAGATTCTGGCTTTAGTGGTGTCTGAGAGCTTAGCTTCGGACAAAATTGATGATCGACAAAGTCGGTTTTGTAGTCCGAATGGTTCACTTATATATTGATATAGTTTTGGAGATGGGTGTTCAACATTCGCATTTTCAAGCTTAACAGGTAGAGATCCAAACTCTTCAACATTGTTCGTGGTTCGCTGGATGTGCCTACTGTACAAACTTATTAACTTAAGTTAGAGTGACACCTCTGCCTACAATACGCTTGAAGATATTCACTATTTAAACTTTATAAGTGCGCCTAATTAGCATAAATTAAAAGTTTACTACTTCCGTTTGTAGTTCATTGGATGCACTTACAGCGCAAACCTATGAACTGAAGTTGAAATGGTACCTTTATTCATAATTTTGAAGATACTCAAGTTTTAAATTTTCAAATGGCCTTAATTTGCATAATTTTTCAAAACTGTCAAGCACGTTCATGAAAAATTTAGATTTCGTGTATGGAGGTATAATCTGCAAAGTTTGGAGTTACTGTGTATAATAGTCTTTAAATAAAATGTCGGACAAATTTGCAGAGAAAGAAAGAAATAGAAAAGTATAGTTGCTTCCAAGCATCTCTCTCTCTCTGTGCCTGCAAAATTTTAAATGCTACCACTTTTGTCTGTTGTTTGTTGGATGCGCCTTCATTACAAACCTATGGATTAAATTTGGAATGGCACCTCTACCTGTAATAGTTTTGAAGATATTCCGCATTTAAATTTTTCAGGTGACCTAATGTTAGCATCAATGAAAATTATACAACACTTGTGTGTGGTTCATTAGATGCACCCACAGCACAAATGCATGGATTGAAGTTGGAATGGTACCTCTACCTACAACAGTTTTGGAGGTATTCAAGGTTTAAATTTTAAATGGCCGTAATTTACATAATTTTCAAACTATCACCCATCTTCATTAAAAGAGCACACTTGATAAGTATGGAGGCATAATCATATCATAGTTGGAGTTTCTACGAAAATAGTCTTCAAATGAAATGTCGGACAAATATGCTAGTACATACATGCATACATACATACATACATACATACAGACAGACAGACAGACAGACAGACAGACAGACACAGACAGACAGACAGAGAGGCAGACAGACAGAATGAAGGAAAGAAAAAAATTATAGAGAAAAACGTGTTTTTGGCACACATACATAATGAACTGACACCGAGGTGTTGATTCAAACTGACTCCGTGTGTGCACTACGAAAAAGAGCCATATAAACTAGATTCTAAATTTGGTTGTTCTACTTTGATTGAAACCCTGCTTTGTTACATAGCAAGCATATATATAGACCAGAAACACAAACAAAACCTCTTTCTCTATGATATGTTTCAACTTCTTACTATAATGTGGTGCCAGACAACTTAAAATAAAGCACTGTCAACAGTCTGCATACAACTGTATTCGTATCCACTCAATATTATTGTGCGGAAGGGCTCGGGATAGTCCACTGCAAACATTTTAAATGCAAATATAATAAGTTCCATCCATAATGAGGTAGGTGCAAGAACACTTGAAATATGCCACTTTCAACAGTCCTGTTATTTCTTTTGCCTGCCAAACAGGCTGCACTTTTAGTGTTTTTTCGTGGGAGAAGATACTAGAATGGGGAGCAGAACGCCAGCGTCGCATGCAAGTACTACTCCAGCAAAGGTCGAGCAAAATTCGTGGCACGAACCTCCGTTCTATCTGCCAGTGTGAACTAAATGTCAACATTATGTTAATAAGTTGTGTTTGAAAGTTCCCTGCAATCGACCATTCAAAAGTCATTTTGCCAACTTTATACCTGGCCTGGTGTTCATTTTCAATCTTGTATCGGTAATTGTGCTTCAATGTAACAGATTGCAATGAGGTTGAGCTACTTACAACCATCGGAATAAAAAAACATAAACAAACAAACAAACAGCACCCGAGCTAATGTCGTGTATACACAAAATTGCCTCGAAATGTTACAAACAATAAAAATCAAACTTTTGTGGACTGTTATGTCGACAGCAAGCTTGTAGGCAACGGCACCTGGACACAGACAGAGAAAGAAATATTAATATATTCAAGTGTGTCCAATGGGGTCCGATCATTGATCTTTGTCGATTTTTTGTTCGTTACTTGCATATTTCGACGGATGGTTGCTGTCTTGTTACCAAATATTTTTCGTCATTTCAGGTTTTTAATACTGAACAGATCATCGATGGCATATTTAAAACAGGGGTATCTCAGTTCTGCATTTGTTTTTCGATGGGACCTATGATTTGCGCCGCCATTTTGCTTCTCGCAATATCAGTTTTAATCAAATTATTTTAAGAAAGTCCTCATGCATAATAAATATTGTCCTACAGTTTATTACATCACATAAAGGAGCTCATTTCGACCTTAATATAACCCGTACAAAGTACGTCTCATCACATACAATAACCCATTTCTAAGTTCATTAAGCAATTTAAGCGTATATCGTTGCGAGGCCAAACGGACATGACACACATTCTGGGCGAATCACATGTTTGGATTCACTGACACGTGACCCGTTGCTCGAAAATAAAATCCATTCGTGATAAATAAGTATATATATATATATATATATATAGATATATATATATATATATAATCTGGTATGGAAAAAGCTCATTTCGGTCGCATACTCTCATTTTATCCCCAACCCCAAAGTGGTATGTTGACTGCATAAAATAGCTCACGTGGTCTACATTTCTTCCGCAATCCGACACGTTTTGTGTCCATTTGATCGCATAAAATAGTTCACCTCTTACATCACATGATATTTCAGCAGGACTCTTTTGACGGGAAGCTGTTTCCTAACACTTGAAATTGTAAGAGAAATATGAACACTACTATACCATTAATCAGGGGCAGATTCATCAGGTAATTGGTGCATGGGCGCTCTTACCAACCCATCTTTTTTTTTTTCTCCAGCAAGACTCACTCGGTGTTTCGTATCACCGAAGGTCCTCCGTCATTGTGCACTTTCTACCAGTGCTTCGCAAATATTGTACACCAACAAAAGTATGTAGACTAATGGCTCCGTTCCTTGGTTTGAGGTCATTAGCGATATGAATAAATGAAGTATATATGTATATATATATATATATATATATATATATATATATATATATATATATATATATATATATATATATATACATACATATATATGCATATTTACATACATATATATGCATATATATATATATATATATATATATATATATATATATATATATATATATATATATATATATATATATATATATATAAATTTCACGCAAACCAGGGAACTTCAATATATTTTGATCAATTTTTGAGAAGCAAATTTAAAGCCTTCTTTAGTTAAAAAACAAAACAAAACAGGTGACGATTTCCGTCATTTAAAATTCTGCAGACGACAGTAGTAAAATCTCAAGTATTACAAAACTCAACAACTTTGAGCCATTTAAAGTACCACCAGGCACTTTTATTTGTTCGGTTGGCATCAATACAAAAATTGAAAAACCTGTTCTACTAGAAGTGTAGTGCTCAATGTGCGGGGAAGGGGAGCTTAAAGGGGCGTTTTGTTCCCAATTCATGAATTAGATATAAGTCTTCATAATTACAAAAGTAAGTCAGACAATGGCTTGTCACCCTTTATGACAAATACTTGGTAAAATTCAAAGTTCAATAAAAAATAATATTCATAATCACAAATAAACACCATGGACGGACGTTTGAAAAGTGAAATTTGAGAAACAAGATTTTGCGCCTCGCAGATTTTACCTCCACACATGCTGTGGTGCTATCGTCTCCATGGCCATCAATGTACGCCGTTTTACATGAAGATTTTTCTTTTTCCTTTCTTTCCTTTCTTTTTTGTTTGTTTGTGTGATTCTTTTTGTTTTTGTTTCTTGATTTTGTAGAAATGTTATGCAATTGATGAATTTTGTTTTTGTAGAAATGTTACGCAATTGAAGAATTTTGTTTTGTAGAAATGTTACGCAATTGATGAAGTTTGATACAACTGAGTGTGTGATCATTTTGAAATTATTGTAGAAAGACCCAAGCAATAAAGTTTAAAGTTCATTTCAAAACTTCAGCGAAAGGAACCAGCATGTGCTTGCTGGCCATCAATATCCCACGAAGAAATGTGCCAAGTGATACAGTTCTTACCTGGTGCATGCGGGCCCTGGGATCATTATCTAACAGCCAGCCTGCTGCATCTGCTTGGCCATGCTGACCAGTATCATGTGTTACAGTTAAGGATGTACATAGGCTTAGCTTGGCTTGATTTCAGTCCAAATAACACTCTCAACTCCGCTACCAATAATTTCTAGAGCTCTGTATTTTATTTGAACCCTGGCCATTAAAGTTCATTTATTTGCACTAAAATGTATTGCTTGACACCAATTATGAAAGCGATGATTATGATATTACACATGCTTGGAATTTAGCCATTCATTTTATCAGACGTAGCCTGCGGCTCGTGACAAAACTCCAAGATATATTGCCAACTGTTTTATGGGAATGCTTCATGTGTGCTGTCTGTGGCTTAATTCTTGACCCTGCTACGGGTTTGAAGCTACCGCATTCCGCCCAATACGTATTCGGGGTGCTTACAAAATTGGTTTAATAAGCCTTCACTTCAGAATCCTACTTTGGGCGTTCTTGATAAAATACCGTGAAAAAGATCTTTAAATATAGAATCCATTGGTGAAATGTTTGATCATTCAGATTCTAATGAGATAGGGGGCCCTCATTGGAACAGGGGAGCTTATTGGGTGGAATACAGTAGTACAATGTATAGCCAAACTGAATACACAAGTGCTGTGAATATAATCTATTTTGCATTTTGAGCATTTTAGCTGTTTTTACAGTTAACACATTTCAAAGAATCTTTAAGGACTCTCTTTTGGTGCCTCTTTCAGTTCAACCTGTTTTCCAAAACTTTGGAGCACGTATTTATTTTAAACTTACGGCAGTTCTCTAGCTGGAATTAATTCACATTGATTATTTGAATAATTTCACTTACATCAGACATTTTGGTGGCTGGAGTAAAAAAAACACATTCATTATTTGATTGCTTTAAGCTCATTTAATTGGATAATTTGAATGTCTTGGGTTAAATCATTCACCCCTTCATTAGTTTGAGTTAAATCGCATTGATTATCTCCATGTTTCCACTTGAATCATATTATATGAAATATTATGGGTTAAATCATGTTTATCTTTTAAATAGTATGGGTTAAATCGCATAGTTTTGATTATATTTGAACTTTTTTTCTGATAATAATTAATTAAATTGCACAAAAACAATAAAATGGAAATTGGAAGATTTTATTTTTAAGAGCGTTGATGTTTTTGTTGTTATTTTGTTTTTGTTGTTTTTTTTTTGGGGGGGGGGCAAAGGTCACTCTTAACTAACAGTGTGGGCAGGGTAAAAGTGGGTACATCATGCAGTCCAGGTGCGCTGCGTGGGAAATCAAATCATGTATTTCATAATAAAAACGGTAGTGACGAAGATGTTGTTCTGATTACGCTTGCTCAGGCAAAAACCAATGTTTTTATTCTAGACTATGTATGACACATTTACTGTATCATATTGCCTGCTACTTTGATATGCAAAAATAGCTTTGAATAGTTGCTTACCCAGTTTTAGTAAGAACACATGTACTGTATGGTATTCCTACTTTGAATTGCTGGTTATTATTTTGATAAGAACAGATTTACTGTCTGATATTCCTGCCCTAGTTTTAACTTGCTGGTTACAATTTTGGAAAGAACACATTTACTACCCCGTATTTATACTTTGAATAGCTGGTTGCAATTTTGATGAAAAATCTTCAGGGTCAGTTCAACAGCAGTGCAGATACCTACGGAGAAACAAAGCAACTGTAACGCTTCTGTGTCTTTAAAAGGATTCTCTTTGGATACATTTGTGTGACTAGATCATTCGGTGCAGAGGTGACTGAAAACATACTGCTTATAATATCCTTTCTATTTGCGCCGCCTCATTCCATCCGCAAAGGACGAATATATGGTATGCAAGGTGCAATGTTTCTCTTTACTAAGATGTGCCAAACCTTAATTCCTGTCAAACTTACCACAGTAGAATCATTTTATTGATATTAACCATGTGAATGAGAAAACATATCTAATTTGGAGATAGGTCTTATAATCGAACGAAATACATATACAAAGAAAAAAAAGGTCTGTAAAATGTTGGCTGTAATAGGTGAATGGTCTCTTTGTGCAGCCTTTTTAATATAAAGATTACATTTTACAGTGAAAACTGTCTATTAAGACCTTTTTTGTGACCGGAGAAAATAGGTGTTAGTAAGGAGCGGTCTTTAATATAGAATACAAAATATTGAATATTAATTGGGCCTGTAACAAGCTGGTTGTATTAGAGTAGTGGTCACATTATGGAGTGGTAGATAATATTAATATGTTTTCTCAGTGTTCATGTATATAGCACTGATCCTTACTACTTTCCAATAAACAAATTACGGTTTTGAAAATACGTTAGCATCGTTGACTGCAGATGTGGATTCACTTATGTACACGCCCTGTGACAAGACGCAATCATCACAAGCTACTTTCGATGACTTGAAGGCTCGCTTTGCATTGTAAACAGACTTTTCATACACTTTGCATTTCTCATGCGCACTAGAGCACGTTTGCTAAGCGGGACTGGCACAAATTCTGGGGAGTAACCAACACGTACATTCATGTGAAGCGTTTTCCCATTGCATGGACAGGTTATTAATAATCATTACTCTCGTATTGGTATGATTGATATTGCCCGTTTCGTTTTGTACCTCCGATAATTTTCCGAACATTGTAATTACAATTTGAGGCCCTCCAGGTGATAAACCATCCTTAATTTTTCTTTCTTTCTCGATAGGTCTTTCCTGGCACCACCTGTAGCAATTCCTAATAACTTTCATGTTTAAAAATTGCCAGGTAATCATGCAGAACACCTTAGGTGTCCTGCTTTAAACCTATGATATAAAAAAGAACACATAAATAATAATTGTAAATAAGACAAGGCAATACCTTGTTGATTCATAACCCTTTCCTGCTCAAATCTTCACCTGTTTTAATGTAACGCTCTTATGTGCCACAATTTTTGCTGTAAATTTCAGTTGACACCAGTTATGATGGTACACCGCATGTCTACAGCTTTTCTGGCCGCGGGTTGACCAGAAAGCACCCGAACTCTGCCAAGGAAAGCTGTTGACTGATTCGAATTCTGTCCAGGTCAAAAGGGCTGATGAGCAGGGCGCAATTTATCGACATAGTTATGTGGTTAGAGCAAGAAAGTGTATATTACTATCTGCACCTGATGCAGCTTTGCCTGGTGTCTACAATTATATTTTCGACTCTGTGCTCCTAAATCAGAGACCAAATCCCATTTAAGCTTGGTAAAAAAGTAATTAGACCCTCGACCAACTCTAATCAGTAGCTAACGCTATGATATTTGTTTTTTAATTTTCGCACCGCACCCTTTTCAATGCTCTTAAATGTTTATGTCAATTCTGGTGAGAATTCTGAAATTTCACACTCTGAGATTTAGTTAAACGGCTAACTTTAAGACTGATAAGATTTAAAATCTAATGGGGTAAATATTTTAAATAACCTCAATAGCGTGTATTTTAATTGGTGATATCTGGATAACTTTATGATTTCTTTGCATGTTTTGCATTTGATTCAATTACTACTATTCTGCACGGTAAGCGTAAATTACATATGAATGGTCAGGCAGCGCAGTCGCCGGTAAAAATGACATAGAAAAGGTTACTTGTGTGTGGAATTTGTATGGTGGGAAAAAATGAACATCGCAACATCTGACGAAATTGGCACCATTATATTGCGACGTTTTTGCGTTTGAGTAGTAATCAATTGGTTACCAGAGCAACCATTGGTAAAAATACCACGCATTTACTCTAGTTTCGATATTATTTATTCATCCACAGAATGGTTTGGTACTTTGAGTATACATGCTCATTCTGGGGAATTATTTCAAACAAAGCAAAACACATGTTTTTGTACTCGGAATTTTTCCAACCCGCAATATTTGCTGCCAATTTGTGGTTGCCGAAGTGTGGTGTTATTCGATACGCGGATTCTTCCATGGCATCACCACACTGTAAATGTAAAGCAACGATATATGATGGCAACTCAGCTTGTGGGTCTACCGCAAAATATATCGAGTTTCAGCATGTGTACCTTTACGCATGACAAGGCTAATTTCTGGTGTGATTCTCTTGGTCTAAATGTTTACAACCACAGAAATCCTCATAATATCCCCCACAGCCTTTACTTCCGTAGAATGTCTAAAGCAAGCTGCTAAACGAGCAATTTATTAAAGACCACTGCAAGTGCAGCCTCGTATTTGTTTATTCCTAATTACGTTCTATTCCGTATTAATATCACTCCCCTATAAAGACCACATTCCGTTGTACCTCTCATTTGACGCTATCAGATCGAAGGAAGTCTTTATTCAAATCAGACCTTTTTGCCAAAAGATAGTCAGCACCAACATCTTTACAAAACAGACAACGCTTTGAATGGCCTTCAGCCCGTACACCTGCATGTATCAAACCGTAAGTGGTGGGTCATCGTGTCTTCCCCTCTTCACTGTGAAGGCTTAGAGTGTGGCTGAAAAGAATGTCGGAGAATCCTCATAAAGTATTGCTGACGTCAGCGTTGATTGCAGTGTGTCAAGCTTGGGTGGGTAAGTTCTAGTGAAGCATTATCTGATGAGAAGTAAATAAAAAAAAAGAAAAAAAAAAAAGGGAAAAAAAGGAAAGGAAAAGAAAGAACGAAAAAAGGGGAAAAAATCCAAATATTTGGGATTTGTAATATGTAAAATAAAAAGGTATCTTATGAACACGTTATCAAGGCCATCAGAAGGAGCTCAAATCAAACCAAGACAGCTTAACTCTTCTAGTGCCCAATAGAGACAGTCAAACAGCTTTCCTTGGCGCATTTTGTCATAGTGCGCCCAAAGCGCGCCAAGGAAAGCTATTATTTAGACCCTCCGTATATATGGTCTCTGCAACTACAGGCTGGCTGGTACTTGAATAAAAGGTCGGCGTACAAAGAATATGAATCTGGTATCATTATGTTCATTCAGAGCTCATCGACTTTGGTTGAAATTGGCCATGAAAGAGTCAAATCGGTGACAAACATGTTGAATTGTTTATGTGGTATTAAACCATGACTCTCTTTCCCCAAGAGCATAAATATTCACTTTTTTTTTAAAACCCTGAGACAGTGTCATGTCAGAATTACTTTTCTTTTTGTCGTGACTCGTCTCAAATATACTTTCTTTTTCTTTTTTTTTTTGTTCTCTGTGACTCAGTGCCAGACCAGTCCCAGGCCGACGTTTTTGCCGTGACTCAGTGCCAGAACTACTTTTTGGCTGTGACTCAGTGCCAGAGCTATTTTTTTGGCTGTGACTCGGTGCCAGAACTACTTTCTGGAGCTTTTTACCAGAACCACTTTCTGAAGCTTTCTTTTTGCAACAAAGTTAAACTCTTATCTATCTTGCAATTACTTGCAAGATAGATAAGATTTTGTCACTCCGATTGTACAGGTGGGAATATTGGGATGGAATCAATCATAAACTGGCTTAAAAGTTGAAATGCTTGGTTTAAACACACGGAAATCTAGTGTTTGATATAATTGAGAACGGCTCATCAATGCCAGCGCCTGCCGCTATATACATTTACGTAACTTGTAACGGTCTCATTAAAGGGAAATATTTGGCAGCAACTGTAATGTAAATATTGACATATATACCCATGGATACATCTTAGGATAAAGGGTACATGTTTGAGTTCCAGTTGCAAATTAACGCTCAAACTCCATGAAATGATGAAATGTGATAGGCATCCGACATCAGTGAAATTAATTCGCAAATCATAATCAAACATTACTCACAAGTTTCTCCATGATTATATTTGAAGGCACACCCTTGGGTAGAACTAGCTGAGAATGCATTGCTGTCAAATTATCAGCAAATACGTGCCACTCGTTATTGGGCAATCTGCAGTACCGTTTTAAATTTAAAAGAAAACTTTGAAACATTTATGTACTTTGTTTAAGCTTGTTTTTTGTCTTGATAGACGTCGAATGAGCTTCCACGTCCTCCTGTATTGAAAAACATGTCTTGTGTGTTGCATCACAAACTGGGACTTGCAGTGTTACAATACGACCCTATCTCGAACGTGGTAAGCTCTTTTATGTTTTCCCCTGACTCATCGTAATTATGCTCTTTTAATCTATGATGTACTATGGAAAGACTATGTGTAGGCCATGATGAACGGGCGCTTGCAGCAAATGTGCCTTCTCTTCCTAATACGGGGTGTACATGTTAATTACGACACAAAATCACCAACCCTCTCGCTGGGCAACGGGAACAACCATTCGCCATGATATTGGCGTTTAACTTTCACGGTGCACCAAGGGTGTTGCTAACATTTGTAGTAATAAAGAATACTTATTCTAAACATATCAAGCGCATATAGGCAGATATATAGACTTCCTTGTTAAGTGATACGGGACAAAGCAGCTCCGTATTTAATGTAAATGGCCTCTACCACTCCGCTGCCAGAGATATCTGGTAAATGAAGTCAAACTTGGTTCATAAAGAAACCGCCATTCGAACGACTTTAACTTGTTATTTGCAAATTTAGTATCAAATATACATATAGGACACGGCAGCTAGAAGTGTATACTGTGGATTGTGCATACTTGATATTCGGTGTAAATACAATAGACCTTATTTAATGGAAGAAATGTTGCCATCATATTGTTTTTTGGTAAATTTTAAGACAATGTTACGCCCTGAAATATTTTTCATAATCCACCGATAAATTCAAACAGCCCTGGGATTGAAGAACCCAACAAAGCAATCTATAAAAAAGAGGACCGTGACAAACCTGTGTTCAGTTGACCTTGGATGTACAGACGGAAGTGGCCCTGTGACCTTCGAAATAGCAAAGGTCACCTTATTTTTATCATCATCACCGTTTCCAATGCCAGTTGCTTCCCATAACATCTGGAATGGTCATTTAAAAAAAAAAAAAAGAAAAGTGACAGGGTTAGCCATTATGTCAGTTTGAACTGTTCAAGTCACTCAAGGTGTAAAGTAGCAATACCAAAGAAACCCCATAGGTACTTTCCTATCAGTTTTTAACAGTAACCATGGGCTTGGAATCCACTCTACGGAAGCAATATGTCAGTTTGACCTTTCAAGCTGACTCGAGGTCAAAATTAAAAACACCCAAAGAAACCCCACAGTTACATGTACTTGCCTATTAGTGTTTAATGTTAACGGTAACTCTTCATCCACCAATACCCAGACTCAAATCAACCTGTTAGATACGTAGCTATCCTTATCTAGTAACAATGCTAGCATGTACACAACCATTTACCATTAATTATGAATTTATTTAGTTCTTTGAAAATATGGAAATACAGTAGAATGAAGTGAACATTCTTTGTAGAGGTCCATTCCATTCCCACAAAGTTTGAAAAGGGTTGGGAGAAGAAGTAAAAATAGCGAAAACAAACACAATTCACAGAATATAGAAATAAAATCGTTTCCCCCCCCCCCGCCCCATCTATTAAGCACATAAAGGTCCAGGGATACCCACTTGTGTCTTTGTATCATTTCGACCAAATTGACCAAGAAGTATAAGAGAACTAGATGTTTTTGATATCATGGCAAACTTACATATACTAGATATATATACATAGAAAAAATAAAGAAATTACTGGAGCATGGCCTCTTGAACAGACTTAGTAGAGACACACCCAAGGTACATTCCCACTAAGTTTGAAGTGTTTCTGAAAGTTTTGAAAAAGTAAAAAATGTGCATCACCAATACAGTGTTTTTTAAACAACATTGCAAATGAACAGAAATGTATGCATTAACAGATAAGTCCCTGAATTCACAAAAAGAACAAACAGAAGACAATTGTTCTCCTCTCACATGATTGCAACTCTTCTTGATGTAATTACAAAACATGTCCCGTTGTACTTGATGACCTATTCTGAGGCAATTCTACAGGTAGGGGGATCCCTTACAAGTAACAAACGGAATTTTAGCTTGAGAAGAATTATGACACTTATTTGACTCTAATAAGAAGGGAAAACTATCGCTAAGCTGCAAAAGAAGTTACATAACCGTGTTGATATGGCACTTGCACATAACTACCTCCACTCTTTTTGAAGAATTTGGTCGAGTGGATATGTGCGTTTCTTATTTCAGCTAGGCGACTGGTGACAAAGGTTGCAGGTTCGAGTCCCACTCGTTCCGAACATAAAATATAATGAAAATCACATAGGATCTGGGCCATTATCATAACACATGTGATGTTTTTAACTGATGGTATCCTCTCTTGATTCCAGTGATGTAGGGTCATCCTGTGGTGTATCGGACAAAAGAGATCGCGTGAAAGCTGGATCACAATCGAAGAAACAAATCCCCTATTCGCCATGAACATATGACTGATTTAAATGTTTTGTGACAACATTGGACCCCAAGCTGGGCAAGTGTAGGCATTAAAAATAAGGTTGGATTTGTTTATATTCAGAAACCATTCAAGAATCTACAAGTATCTTAATAATTACCTGGAAATTTTGTAACAGCTTAAAATGTGAGAATCACCAGAGGGGCCTGCCACTCAAAAGATCAACATGACGTACCCTTCATATTTGATTGGTCAAGAGGCATCAGGAAATTCCTCTTGAAGATACGCTATCCGACAATTCAAGTGTTCAAATCGTATGCCATTCTACCAAAAAGCACCCATCGTTGAGTTGTGTATATATATATATATATATATATATATATATATATATATATATATATATATATATATATATATATATATATATATATATATATATATATATATATATATATATATATATATATACGTATCCTTTTTATTCAAAGCTACTTACATTGGACCATCCCTCAATATTTATTCTGTTGGCTCGTATCATTATATTCTCTGGAACTACAGGCATGCTGGTACTTGAATGTAAGGTATTTTTGCAAGGATCATGAACTTAGCATCATTATTACAATTGAGAGCAGTTCCACTTTAGTAGTCCGACTAAGGTCGCAGTTGGCATTGAAAGAGTTAAATTAAGTGGTCTCTTCTGTAGACTTGCAATCCTGTATCCGTGAAGCCAATCATAGCAGATCACAAGTACAGAACATCGATCACTTCCTTTAGTGTCTGTCTGAAAGTGTCCTGTGTTATTGCTGTTGCTCGTCATGCACCCACCAACTTATATATGTATACACACACACACACACATATATATATATATATATATATATATATATAAATCAGTGAAAACTAAGGCTACCAATGACTGGTCTTCTGTTTTGGTGTTTGGCTTTTTTCTGATATATATCAGAAAAAGCCGAACACCAAAACAGAAGACCAGTCCTTGGTAGCCTAAGTTTTCACTGATTTATTTCTACACTGTGCATATTTTCTGCCACGTCTTGCTCTAAGAGTGTCCCTGTGACATGTTGCAAGCCAACTAGTCGATGTCAGGATGTTTCACGTCAGCCAGGGCAGCAAGGGAAGAATGGCTTTTGAATTATTATTGAGATCGTGGAAGGAAGCAAAGGCATATGGCCGATAATTTGACCGAGCCGACAACAAGGACTAATCAGCAGAGATGTAACAGGTTCATCTTGACCCGGTGTCACAAGCATGTTGTCCCCTTGGATGAACTCCAAGCCACAACATGCTGCTGCCCAGCATTACTGTGACTTCACAATTGTAGCCATTACACTCGTTATATCGTCATAACAATCGGTAGCACAAAGTAATGCCGCTAGCAATTTCGGTAAGTCCCATAAATGCAAGCACAAAACCACTTAACAGCAGCGATTTAATATATGTTTTTCAAATCATATACAATTTTATTCACTTCACGTGGAGAACTTTGATTTTCGACATAGGCCTAAACATAATTTAAAAAAGAAGCATCACGAAAAGATAAGGCCTTTAAGCGTTTCGGTGCAATGAGACTGTGCCAAAAACAATAGTGATATGTAGTGTTAACCAATAGTAATAAGAAATCAGAGAAGAGGAGCGCTTCACAGTTCAATGTCGGATCGAAGTTTACAACGATGTTACCTTTTCCATACGATAATGTCCACACATTACCATTACTTTACCATGCAAAACCCGTTTTAGTGACGAGGTCTTAAAATACAATATGACATTATGCAAATCAACTAAATCTGAAAATGGGGCATGCAAATCACGGGCATTTAAGAAATGTTGTGTAGGTTACCCTAATCGACACGTATTACCCAGGTAAAAATACAAATGTTTAAGATCCATGGCGGATGATGGATAATTTTTTTAATTGGTTCCTTTGTTGCTGTTTTTATTGTTTGTTTTTTGTTTGTTTTTGTTTTGTTTTGACTGCAATAGGACCATATACATAAAATTGCAAACAGTTTACAAAATTCATTTCTAAAATGTACTTAGTATTATCATCTTTTGACCGAAAGTATGTTTTTAACAGTTGGCCATAATCTGATAAAGTAGGCCTAGGGCCACAAATGACATCGGATTTTTACCTTGAACAATCATATCGATAAACAGATGTATATACATGATTATCATTATATATATATATATATATATATATATATATATATATATATATATATATACAAGATCATTATGGACCATATCAATGTTTTGCGTGTGTAAATTGAATATTACACCAAATATTCCCTAAAGAAACCCCAGATTTCCCCCGGAACATCCCTTGAATGATAGGAAATTACATCGTTTAAGGAACCATACTTCATGAAAGGTATTGATGATTACCTAATAACAAAAGAATTGTATAGTAACTAACAATTGCTGTCGTCAAAATTTAAGTGGATAACTACCTCATTTCACTTTTGTTGGAATACAAAACTATATTGATAATGAAATTTGAAGACTTGCTCGACTTGCCACAGGAAATTACCCAGTTTACGCTCTCAAATGTTTGTTGATAGGATGTTGGGCAATTTGCTTGCATTTGTAACGTTTTATGTGGCTTAACGGGATGTGCATTATTGACATATACTGAGAGTCAGTGATAACGCATCAGTCAACTCCAAGATGTGTTGAGTATCCAGGTTTATGTTTTTGCTGATTAACCACTTTTTATAAAGGAACACACACGGCAACATTTCACTGTAATGTAGGCTTAATAATAGCAGTGAAACAGAACATTTTGAGTGTTTTGCAAAACATCAGGGGCAGTATGGATCAATTTCAAATGTTGCAATCGCCGGTGAGGGACACACTGACAGTGATAAGCTTTGTATGCACTGCATGTTTCTCTTGTCAAGCGCAGTATCTTCTTTTGTGGTTTTAAATTTCACTATTACTGTGAGCCATGAACGAGCTAGTGTCGGTCGTAATCTTCTATCGCAAATGAAGGAGTCCAATTTGCATGCCTTGCTAAGATGTACCAATCCTTTCACATTTCTGGATTCAGTGTCCTGGCCAACAGTTAGCCAACCGAATATGGATTGGCGGGCGGGGGGGGGGAGGGGGAGCCTAGTTCGCATGCCACTTTCCAAAACGCAAACCCAGCTGGCATTATGCGTATTGGCATGGTTATGTCACCACGTGTTAGCAATGTCATCGTGAGAAATGGGATTTCCATTTTCTGCTGAATTTCTGTTGCCTGTTGTATCACAAATGATCACCAACCCACACATTGCCTCACACTGAAAATCCCCTTGATGTTTTACCGTCTATAGGATGACGTTAGACAAGAAGGAATCTACATCGATCGATGTCTTCAAGATAATAACAATTTTGGGTTATCATATCACAGAAGAGATCACTAGTCTAGTGACCAGAAGTCTGTGATCGAAACATATCGACAGCATTTGGACCAAACTATTGTTACCGTGCAATTTTGATACCTTTCCCTTGTCTCTGAGTATTAGAAAACATGTTGGCATTCGGTAAAAATCAAGCGCACTCAAAGCAATAGTAAAGTAAACACAGCAGCCTGATTTTCATTCAAGGTGGCTTTAGTTTTGCATATTACGAAGATGAAAACTATACAAAAGTGAAGAATAATTTTTTTCTTGTCCCTTTAGTCTGCGCAAAATTTCTCAGCCAAGTTTACAGAAGAGATAAAGTTCAGCCCAATCTGCTTGTCCATGTACTGTCTAGGACCTTTAGGCCTACATACCCTGTGATTGATGCCCGACTCATTTGTAATCTTCAGGTAATGTATATATTTTCATTTGTATCTATATGCAAACATACTTGTACCAAGTGAGTACATAAATTACGATATGACAAATTGTAAGATTTTGTGATATGAGGGAGCAGCCCAAGTAAACGTTATGTACCTCCTCGTCAAGAACAAAGTATTCTTTAACATGAGTAGGACATATGACACTTTATGTCATAAAACCAGGAACCATAATACAACATTTCTCAGTCAGTGGTAGATTGTAGCCTGGACTAACGGTTCTCCTCGTCGTGCATTGGGCACAGTACACCAAAAGCATGCAAAAGCAAGATGTAGATGGTGGCAAACTGTGGCACTGCCGATATGAGATTTGCCATTGTCACAGAATGTTATAGTAATGTTAGCACGTCGGTTATCCTAACGTCTTCCTGATCGAGTACATCTCACAGATAAGCGAAGCCATTTTCACAGAATATCATAGCAACGGGAAAGTGATCAATTATCCTATGTCATCATGGGCCCGTCATCTCATATATACGCCAAGACATTGCCATGTAATGTTGAAATTCCATGTTAGTCAATCAGATACCCTGACGACATTATGGAAACGTTATCACACAGGTAAGTGAAGCCGTTTTCACAGAATGTCATAGCAATGTGAAGGCACTCTGTCAGTTAATCTACGTCATGTCACAGATCCCGAAAGAGGGTAATGTATAATGTTACTGTAAAGTGACGTCACTGAGTCACGTAATTAAATTCCTGTTGAATAATTACTTCGTGTTGCACCTGCCATTAATTGCCAATGGTTCATCATTTTTTGTGGGGTATGTGGAATCTTGTGTGCCAAAACATTCGCACCAAATTAAAGCGAAAGGTGTGTATTTTATATTTCTCTAGTGATGTATAAATGGGATAATTACACGGTACTTCACCGCCCAGTAGACCTGGTATCAAAATATAACATGTATCCCGTTAACCCATTAATGTACAATATCCCTTGTTGGATGTAACACATGAAGCAACCTGTGCTCGGTACCGAAAGTTGCCTGCTCAACAGATCGGCATCCATGCTTTCTCCCCTTTTAATACAAACCTTGGTCTGCTGTGGAAGCAATGCGAAAAAACCTTCAGATAAAATATGTTTACAAATAAGCTACATAGTGGCTCGTTTTTGCACTAAAGGATCATATATGTTCAAGCTTCCTTGTTCAAAACGTCTTGCACTGTTAGAAATGATATGGTGTCATTTACTGGGGCTCTTTTTGTGAAGATATGAACTCTTTCAGGGCCACATTTTCGACTGGATGAAGAGCTTTCAATCTACCCAAAGTGGGAGTGGAACAGCTGTTGACTTGGGCTATTATATTCCATGTAACTACAGGCATGTTGGTACTGGAGGGAAAGTTCTGGTTACAAGCGACATACATCTATCATCGTCATTTTGATTCAGAGCAGTTCTTTTTATGCTGTTTGACTTTTGTTGTCAGTTGGAACTGAAAGATTTGATCTCATCGTTTTCGCCACCGCAAACTGTAAAAGTGAAGCTTGCGATAGAAATGAGGACAAAAGGGTCCCTTTGCGTGGGATCTCTTTGCACTAGAGCATTTGAAGGGCACTAGTATGTCACACCCGGTACCCGACAGTCGAATTTTTCAAATATCTGTATTCCGTCGGGTATTAACTGCTACCCGCATGCATACATAAGCGCAATACTGATATCAGTGCATGGTAACATGAAGTACAAAAAACCATTTGATATCATTCAATTGATCAAATATGGTAATAGCATATTAGAACAAAATATCAAATGTAAGTTAAAGGAAGTTACAGTTTCACAAAGCATTAATTTCTAATTTCCTCGTAAATTATGGATTATTAACATTGTGTATTTAAGGTCTTTCAAACAGAGTAAGATTGTCCACAGCATAATGACTTGCCTAGACTGGTCTCTGGTTGTTCAGTATTTTCCTTTGCGCTCAATGTTCACACAGTAAATTTCAGGAACTGTAAAATTGTTCGTGTCAATTGAACTCAAATTGGGCGTTGCTAATCAGATAAATCACGCTGAAAGATAGGCGTTATGGTCGGGTCAAGATTATAATTCATGGTAAATAGAAGCAATCTTCTGCACAACTTCTCAGGAAATAAACCTTTCATTGCACAATTCCCAGAATAAAGAGCTTACCTTTATATAGGTATCAAATGTATGTGATACACAAAACCCAAATATCGGGTATAAAGCCCATATAAGGATGGCTCACCATGGTTCAAACACTTCATTATTGGAACCTTTATGCTTACGAGGGACCTGTACCTTCATGTGAGACATGTACAAATGGGTACCCTCATATGTTAAATGGATGTACAACACTTCCTGTTCAACACCCGGAATCCGCTAGCCATATTCTGTACCCTCCATGCTCGTTTCTGCCACTGAATATCCCTAAAATATGAATACAAAAATAAGGATTAAAAAAAAGCTTTAGCAATAAACAAACAAACAAACAAACAAAAATCAGTGTGTGATGTATGAAAATAACTATCCACTGACATGTGATATTATGTTTAATAATATCTTCCATGTGTTGAATTCCCAATTCATGACAACAGAAAATACAACTTTGATCTGATATTCAAAACGCCAAGAGAAACTTAATTTATCAAGAGCGCAGTGCAGGTACGTGCCTTAAGAATTATACAAAGTAGCAACAGACGTTCCCAGCAGTACATTTTTTCTCCTTCTTTTCCATTCTTCTCTCCAATTGACTTGGATGATATATTAATCATAATCATTTTTTATATATCTTTTGTGCTATATTGCATGTGAAAATGCTCAATATGTCCAAGAATTGCCCGGAGGTATGCATTGCCTAAGACAACGTCATTTTCACTTGTACCATGTGTCTGTTAGAACAAATACAATTGACGCATGCGCAACGTACATGGAAGGTCATTAGCCACAGGGATCTTTTTTCTGAGGTTTGACCTTATATGACTATAAGGTCATAATATAACAACAATTTACACTGAAATTATTGATACATATGTAAGTGTTACTTTTAATATTAAATATTACAGAATACTTACAATGCGAACATTGTCACACAACATCTGTTTTTGAATGATGTCAGTGGCGCATATTGACTGGAACATGGGGAATTGAGAGATTAAACTATCAAGCATGTTTAAGGGAGGTCACCACACTAAAATAATTAACATGTGTTGAAGTGTGTAAATTGAAATTGTCGATGCGCATGCACACACACATGCATATTATATGTGTGTGCGTGTGTGTGTGTGTGTGTGTGTGTGTGTGTGTGTGTGTTTGTGTGTGAGTGTTTTAGTGTTTCATACCTTTGATATTGCAGAATGAGGATTATATGGAAATGGTACGACAGAATAATGATTGCAACATATGGTGTTTTTTAATGTCACTGGCAAATGCTGACTGGAGCAGGGAAATGTAAATTCAGTATAGTTATAGAGTACTGCACGGCACACCACAGTACAGTACAGTATAGCACAGTACAGTATAGTACAGTACAGTATAACAGCGTACAATATAGTACAGTACAGTATAGCACAGTACAGTATAGTACAGTACAGTATAACAGCGTACAATATAGTACAGTACAGTACAATGTAATATAATACAGTACTGCACAACACAGCAAAAGAAAGCACAATGTTTCACTTCAGGCTCTCAGCCCACACATTGGTCGTAGATGAAATAAAATACGCATTAGACGTATGTGCCATGCAATATGAAATTTAATTTGTGAGAAAAAAATTCACATTTAACAAGTTGTCGTGGAAGGCAGCTTTAATTCTTGAGTACACCTCCCCCCCCCCATCTTATTGGCATAGCCTATTTAACACTAAATGGCCAAAATTAAGGTAAATCATTCGATATAGCGTAGTCACCACTTATAAATTAGATTATACGAGTCTCTAACGTAGATGTCACTTATTATTAGATTATTGGAGTCTCTAAAGTAGTTGCTACTTATTTATTAGATTATGAGAGTCCCTTACGTAGTTACCACTTGTTTATCAGATTATAAGAGTCTCAAAAATCTTTCTTATTAAGTGCTCAAAGGAACATGCATTTTTACGTCGCTGGCACGAAGAACCATAGAGTATTATAAGGCATAATCATAATTTCTGCAGAACTGCCTCTACCACCACCACCCTTCCACCATTTTACTGGCAATCCTGCAGCCGTAATAACTGGCAGCAAAGTTTTTTGGCAGCAGATTACTGTATCCTTAGAAGTTTCTTTAAATTTAACTCCATTTTTCAAAAAAACTTTTTCGAAATTAATCTATGGGTATTATTATCACAAGGGGTGGTGGGGGGGGGGGGAGTAGACAAACTTTGAACAGGCTCTTTTAATCGTTTTCCTAACATACACTCTTAGTGCTAGGTACTTCATACAAACATGACATTGCGTGCATATTTCTTAACCCTTTCTCTCTGAAATCTTCCCCGAAGCTCACGAATATGAATCTTGGTCAGCTTTATTGTATTTTGTTGACATATGTCTTTACTTTAAAGTATTGTGGTGAGAATTGTAGATAAGATATATTATGATAGCATGTCTCAGGTGAACAACTTTCCTTCGCACTGATTGGACCCTCAAGCCGTACCAACCAGGGAATGTTGTTGAATCAATCTCATTCTTACCAAACCAGGTTTGCCATATTTTTTGTTACAGAACCGTGAGGGAGTTGTTACAATTTTACCCCTCGTGATGGCCAATTAAATTATTTGTCACGTGGCGTCTTTTGGTTTGGTTTTTGGGAGCTAAAATTGGCGAACACAATCGAAAAGCCGTGTGGTAACAGACAAAGCTTGAAATTTGGACCTCTCAGTAGATCTTTTTAATTGTATCAATTAAACATGCACCCCGTCCCTCGAATACGCTGTTTAACGCATTAAAGTAGTTCAAAAAAACACTTGAAATTACGCCATCAGTTTAAAATGAAGCATGTATTTTTTGTTATTTTTGGGTGGGAGGTATCACATATCTGAAACAGCACTTTGAATGTTGGGCTCACTGTTACACCTTTCCAAAGTGTCAACCTCCCCCACTGGTGTTTTATCAAACTTTATCAAAACTGGAGCCGTAGTTACACAAAGATCAAAGATCAAGGTTCTTTATTAACCATTTCTACCCCAAGAAGGCCAAGAGTTACATAGTACGGAATTTTGTCGAAAACAAAACAAAGAAACAAACACCACTACCCCACGCCACGCCACCCCACCCCACCCCCGCACTCATGGAGAAAATATCATACTAACACCTACTGAGAAGATGCATGCACACTACACAGACAAAAAACTCGCACATGAACAATTTAAGAGCAATAATACAATGGGATTCACATTCCACCACTAAACCTAGTGTCTGAGCTCAAAGTTCTGTACAATGAAGTATCCAAAAGATTTTATCTGCATTGAGCTGGAGTTGAAAATGTAAAATGCCTCCTCCTCCCTGCTCATCAAATCAAAATTTACTGTAACTTTTGACATTGTATATACATGTACAATTCTTTTCTTTGATCGTCGTATCTTTCACAATGAAAAATTAGGTGGAACTCATCTTCAACTTGATTCAGACTGCATTATAAATAATTTCTTTAATCAAAAGGGATATTGTTGTGTCTGCCTATTTCAATGTGGAATTTGTGTGCACTACCTAATCTTGTTACCAAGGTTCTTTGTTGCGGATTTGTTAAAATAACGAGATAATGTTGGTACTCACACTTTGTTTCGCAGACTCTGTAGAATCCTAACGTATTGCCACTAAACCCATTTTCTTTATTTTTGTCCAAGACCTCATGCCACATTCCTCCAAATTTCTGTTTCATAGCACCATACAGAACACACCAGCTGCTCTTTGTCAACCTCATTACCGTACTGGCCGAGAATGGTACTGACGCCACCAACATATGGGTTATTATCATCCTTATGCTCATATGCTTCTGCATAGGCTCTTTTCAAAACACTGGTACTTTCAATATTTTTCATTTGATCGACATATTTAACAACATGCTTCCAAATGTTTGTATAAAGTGGCTATCTTCCCAGCTTCCCATATACTGCCATATTTACGGTTTTATTATTTACTTGAAGTACACATTTGCAAAAGTGTACATATAATTTCTCAATCTTACTTTTCAAAAATTTTGTTCTCGAACCAGTTCAGGTTTTGTTCAGCTTTACTGGCTGCAATACTACTAAGAGGTCCCCACGAGTCACAACCATATAAAAGTATTGGCTTTATCTGCTGATCGAATAGCTTAAGGCTTATACATGGGTTTGGACTATTGTCAGTCAGAGAACTTTTTAATTGAAATAGTGCTTTTTGTGCCTTTTGTCCTTTTCTATATATGTTTGCAATAGCCAGCAGTTTGTACCATTGTACATAAGCACAATGCATAGATATTGATATTCTGGCATTATTTTCTATGTCTAGATGACCATAGTAAAATTGGCGACAGTCAAGACCTCCATGTGTATTGAATTCTATATTCTATTCAATACTCATGCGATCTGTTCAATCGTCCTTGGAGCTTGTGTGGTGAGGTTGACAGCAAGACCAGGTCGTCTCCGTACATCCAGCAATTGACTGCCAACTCATTTAGCTTGGGTGTGTCTTCCTGAACACCAAGTGTGTTGGGAATGTCATTTGTGAATGGGTTGGAAAGTAAGGGGCTTAAAACATCACCGTGTTTGACACCTAAATTAGTGATAAACATTTCGGTTCTCTTACCACATATCTTTACACTAATTTCCATATTATGATGCAGGCTTTTTATCCCTTTTTAAAAGTTTCCTTTCACCCTATCTTCTGCAATATGAAAAGCAACCCACTTCTGCGCATTTTATCAAATACTTATTGAAACTCCACAAAGCATGCATAGAGTTTTTTTCCATTCTTTGCACATATGTTTTAAAGAGGATCCGAAAAACAAATGTGTGATCAGTCACACGTGCTTTACTTTTTGTGGATATCTGGTTTATGCTCAGAATGTCATATTTATCAACAAATGCTTTTAACTACTCATTCATGATGATTCCAAATACTTTTCCCGATATATTATTCACTGTAATTCTCTTGTTATAAGCAGGATCACCAGCTTACCCTTCTTTGTGATCGAACCAATATACTCTTGATTTCATATTTTCGGGTAAAATTCCTGTGTTCGGTATGAAGTTCAATACACTCCTCTAGGTGTCAAGTAGAGCACTGGCAGTACATAAAATTTTCCCACTGAGTCTGTCTATACCTTGAGCCTTACCATTTTTGTATGCGCTTTATAGCATTCATAACTTCTGACCTCGTTATACTTTAGTCAAGTGCACAAAAAATACGCTTCTTGTTCTGACTGGTCTGACTCAGGTAGTATAGTTGTGTCCAATTTTGGAATTTCTGCCTCATTCAGCAATTCTGTGCAGTACCTCTCCCAATCCCTTACGTCAACATGAACAGTTTGGTCACCTGTGTTAGTTTCCAAATTTCTGTATTGGTTAACCATAGTCCAATAAGCCTTGGGGTCGCGTCCTTGAATGTTAAAAATTTTACCCATAAGTGCTTCCTTGTATTTACGCTCTGTGTTCTTCACAAATTTCTTACGCTGTTTCATTTTGTAGGCCTCTAATGAAACAGTCACTAGAATTTCTGCACGCATCGAAACAAACAGGAAGCTTAACAGTCTTTGCCAATGTCTACAAAAAGTCGATGCCCACTGAACTGACATAACGATACTTGAGCTGTATTCTTTGTTAACCGACCTATCAGTCAAGTAAGTTGGAAAATATATGCAAAACAAGGATGATTGTAGGCGCTTTAAAATATACTGTAAGGCGCAATTGATAAAAAGTGAAAAAGAAAACGAAGTTCAAAAGCACAAAAAACATGGTAGTATGAAATAATTAAAACTATTTTGTTCAACCAGACAGGGTCCTAAACCGTATCCTGTATTTTCGCAGAAACGAACTCGTGCTGTATTTACACACCTACAACTAGTACTTTGCAAATGAATTAAGATCTTTATGAGACAATCGGTGACAGTCTCAGTTGACCTGCCCTGCGTCTCTGAGAAATGAAACCAGAATTTGTTCACGAAAACGATACCACATTTTTCGTATCTGCTAAACGTTCAGTAAGACAAAGAAAGTGGTGATCCGAAGGAAGGTGCTATCTCGTCCAGTCAAAGCACCGTTTCAAAGTTACTTGATATGACGTCACTATAAGCTGCCCTGCGTGATCATTCTATAATCGTATCCTTTTAACAAAATTGATCTATATTGCGTATTCCTGTCAACATTAGTGTTTGGTGCATCTCGGTCAAACCTACCGTTACCGGAGCCTATAAAATCCACAGAGACACCAAACAACTGAATATAATTGGTGTGTAATGGTATGCTTAGACTGTCTTTTGTGTATTCAGGAGCCGCCTGTGCCACATGAAAAGTCAGAATTTGGATTGCAGCTCAAGTGCATTTGTATAAATTGGCTGAGATTCGGCTGCGGAGCGACGCTGATGAACGTTGTCATTATTGGTATTAAGCCTGGGGGGAAATGCACGATAGAATATTCTGATAATCACCTTCGACAAAACGAAATAGATTAGAAATAGAGAAATCAATACGGGCCACTGTGGAAATGCCGCTTTGATGGAGAGACCACAAGCTGAACCTGTAATAAAGCTGCAGTTTGCTCTTCTCAGTCCAAAAAGTGGAATTCCCAATTCCGTTTGAAGCTGCCCAGTGCATATGATGCAGTCAGACGGCAGATTTCATATTGCGCCACATACACCTCTCTGTGTCATTAGCTCTGTGTTTTTGACGCCCAATTGTTGAGCAGGCGATGCAGATCTTGTATGTTTCCGAGTCAATAAACATCCATTTACCCGGTGCACTTTTCTGCCATGTGTGATTTGTCTGATTTCTTTGTTAACCTTGTTTATTGCAGAGTGTATATAACTTTTGTCGATTTTCCCAGAGACCGACCCTAGTGTCAATGTGTAAGGCGACAATGGAGTCTTGATTATATTCCTCTGAAGGCAGACGTCAAAAGAGACGCAAATGTCATCTCGCAGCCTTTCAGTACGGTTGAGAAAACAACAATATGAACTGCATGAATATAAGAACACGAGCAGAAACTCATTCGGGGGCCCTAAATAGCAAGCAATCCAGCAATAGCGCATGCAAGAATAGATGGCGAGACACTGGTAAAACACACCCGTACTCCCTTGCCCATTAGAAAAAGAAAGAGTTTATTGCTCCACCTGTGGAAATTGCAAATCGGTTGTACAGCACGGTATACATATGAGGGTTTATTAGCAGGGGAAATATGGAAAAGGTCTCCCTCCTCACTTTGTGTTCATCCTTGCAGTTTTTGTGGATGACCTTTAATAAAACCCGACCGGCATACACAGGTGTTCGCAGGAAACGAGCCACGGTTTTATGGCCTTGCCATATTATATTATACTCTTCTTTTGATGTCTAATTTCTGCCCACGGTTGCGCACGAGTTCAAAGCCATTTAGTCAAAGAAAGTCATCAGGAAAGCCTATGTACCGTTCGTGTATCAACTCAGATCACTTGAGCAGTCACGTGACTTCAATCTTTGAGACCAAATGTTGCCCCGTGTTTCTCTCTTTTGAAGTGAAGAAAGTAGATAGATACATAACTAACCAATTATATGCATATTCAGTATGTCACGCATCTGAAACTGGTAAAGTAAAAATATTAGAAGTAAGCACCGTTAATTTAATTGGCCAAATGCAATGCCAGTTTGATGCAACTCTTTTTGAAGTGATGGAGCAAAGTAAGGACACAAATGATGCTGATTGTGATGATAATGATGATAAAAATTTGGCATTGAATAATAATTTATCATTACCATTATCATTAAATAATAATGATCACTATTGTTATTATTATTAGCTATCCTCCTTTCTAATATAAGATTGGAACACTTCCTTGGGGAGAAGGTGTGCACAGATAATACACATAGGAATAAACCATTCTATCGAACGTCTGAGGAAATTATCCTCGTTCTAGAGGATATACATGAAGATCCAAAAGCACAAACACATCGGACCAGCATGATTTCCATATCATTGAAATTTTCCCTTACCGTGGAGATTTGACTTTGCCTCTTATCGAATGCAAAATTAAGCAATAGTTTTGGGGGAGCAATTGAGCTGTCAAAGTTATTTTATTTTTTTATTAACTTTTGATCATTGTAAAATTAGACACATATCATTGTGCAGTTAATGCCATGATCATTATCGGACATACATTCTGTATACAGGAATCTCATGCATAAACAAACAACACCAAACAGTAACAGCTTGGAACCCTGGGTTGATTAGATGAATTCGCTTCTTTTTTTTTCAAGTGACTTCAGGTGATCCCTCTTGCCCAGTGACACCTTGTAAGTGAAAATATCCTTTTGTCTTTTGCAGAATGGCTATGTCAGGGGTTTCGATGTCAAATGGCAGAATAAAAAAGAAAAGAAATAGATTTTAACATGTGGCTCAAAGGTTTCAGCTTCAGACATTGTGGGTGCAAGTTTGAAATTTGAGCCAAGTACACAGACATAGTTGGACACATGTGGTAAGATTGTGCTGAGCAAGTCACTCCAAGGAATATATTGTTGGATTTAGTAAGGCGGTGCTGACCAACTCACTCCAAGGAATAGGTCTTTGGACACAAAAAGTAAGACTCTGTGGACCGAGCCCCCCCCCCCCCAAAGATAGATAATATTGGAAACAAATAAGAAGATTATGCTCATTAAGCCATCCAAAGAAATAGATTAGAAAAGGTGAGCGATTCATTGATATGATGTTGCATGTACCTGTCACACATTTTCCAGCTAAACATATCATACAACTTTGCAAGGTTATCCAACCACGGCTATAGTGAGTGGTATCTGCAAGGAAATTGTATCCACCTCCGGTTGCGTAAATTCGAACCTGCATGGGGATGTTATCCAACCTTAGCAACGTTAAATATAATCTAGGGGTACACGCTATCAAACTGTAATCTATAGGGAAAAGGGTAACTATATAAACTGTAATCTTTAGGACAAGGGTCACCTAATAAACTGCTATCTATAGGGGAGGGTCGCTATATAAGCTGTATAGGGAAATGTCACTACATAAACTGTAATCTCTAGGGGAAGGGTCACTATATACACTGTAATCTATAGGGGAAGGGTCACAATATAAACTGTAATCTCCAGGGGAAGGGTCACTATATACACTAATTTATACGGAAAGGATCACTATATGCAGGGAAGGATCACTATATACACTGTAATCTATAGGGGAAGGGTCACAATATAAACTGTCATCGATATGCAAAGCGTCACTGTATAAAATGTTATCTATAGGGAGAATGATGTGCAGCTGTAGCACATCAGGGGAATGGTAGCCACCGGTATTGCTGCAACCTGTAATCGACAGTGGACGAGTATTCGCCTATAGCTGTACATCTTGTAATCGACGCTGGAATAGTAGCCAGTTGTAGCTATATAACTTGTATTCCAGAGTGGAATGATATCCCAATGTAGTTATGTAAGCTCCAGTCCCCGTACAATGGTACCCACATGCAGCTATTTTGACGCTAATGTACGAGGGACTACAATCCAGCCTGGGCAACTATTTAAACGTCAAAGTCATGCTATTCATTTTCACTCTTTAAGTGCCAAATTTTCGACTGAGTCAATAGTTTTTCTCGGCGTACATTGGGTGCAATGTCCCCAATGCGCGGCGGGAAAAGCTGTTGACCTGGGATATTTTCTCTGGAACTAGAGGCATGCTGGTACTTATGAAAGGTCTTTTTACGTCGAATACGAATCTGGGATCCTAGTGTTAATTCAGACCAGTTTGACATTAGTTGATCGACTTAAGACGTGATTGGCACTGAAAGAGTTGAATTGGATGAAAACAGTACAAGACTACATGTTCAGATGAAACAGCTTTAGTTCCTGCTCATTATGTCTGTGTGTCACCAAAGACATTTTGTTTTTACTGCAATACTTTTTCCATCTCCGTTACCAAAAACATTCTTGCTTGGAGCTTCTCGGAAAACGTAATATTCAGAAACACTGAGTGAGGCGTAACAAAGACGTTAGTTTTAAAATAGATAATTTAGGTAAATAAAAATTTACTTGAACCTCAATAAACGAAGATATTTTGCAATAGGCATATTTTACCAAGCCTATGTCATTGTCGTGGAAACGAATGAGCCAAAATGGACAAATTCAAATTCAGAACCTTCATAGGTGGGCAGCGAGATAAATCACGGAAGTTGACTACAGGGCACCTTCAATTTTTTATCTAAAACGTTAAAATGGATTCCCATTGCGGACCGTGTACATTTTCGGACGACCCAGCAACTAGTGAAAACTACAGAATAGTCTCGAGCCAGAATGTATCAATAAAAAGTCTGTGACAATACAAAACCCCCATTACAGACATAACTCGGCCGGCCATACAATGCCATTTTTAAACCTGGAAAACACACTAATGTCTACATGAGCACCTTTGTCTCTGCAGGGGTACAAGGATAGAATAAAGTGCCTGCAAACGTAAATTCAGACACATTAAACATTTTCAAAATGTTTATGGTGTCTGAAATTTTTCAGTAGCAATTACTTAACTCTCTGAGTGCTACATTCTGGATTGAGTCACCAAAATTCCTTGGCGCACTTTGGGGGAATGGCGTCCAAAGCGCGTCGAGGAAAACAGTTACTGTTGACCCAGATCATCTTATTCTCTGGAACAATAGGCCTGTTGATACTTGAATGATTGTCTTTTTCACACGCAATATGTAACTGGCGTCCTTATCATAATAGAGCGCAGTTCGTCTGAAGTAGTTCGGCTTAAGTCGCCGTTGGCATTAAAACATTTAAGCGCGTGCTGTAGGTAATATTATTATTTTCATTTTAATATAAAACTGCTTTTAAGCAGAGAAAATGTTACGACAGACCATCTTTAAGAGGAGTCTTGTATAACTGTTCTGTGATTTTTTGAGTGTCCGCGTGTCTGGCACGCTATCTATCTATCTATCTATCTATCTATCTATCTATCTATCTATCTATCTATCTATCTATCTATCTATCTATCTATCTATCTATCTATCTGTCTGTCTGTCTGTCGGTCGGTCGGTCGGTCGGTCGGTCGGTCGGTCGGTCTGTCTGTCTGTCTATCTATCTATCTATCTATCTATCTATCTATCTATCTATCTATCTATCTATCTGTGTGTCTGTCTATCCATCTATCTGTCTGTCTGTCTGTCTATCTATCTATCTATCTATCTGTCTGTCTGTCTGTCTATATATCTGTCTGTCTGTCTATATATCTGTCTGTCTGTCTATCCATCTATCTATCTACCTATTCATCTATCTATCTATCTATCTATGTATCTATCGATCTATCTATCTATCGATCGATCGGTCTGTCTGTCTAGCCTGCTATCTATCTATCTATCTATCTATCTATCTATCTATCTATCTATCTATCTATCTAGCTTGCTAGCTATATATCTATCCGTGTGTGCGTCGGCCAGAGTGCGCCGAGGGTTGTTGTTGACCAGTTGCCTATATATCTTTTGATGGCTAAAGAAGCCGACGATTTTAACGACACAAGTCCAGTTCTGGTCGTTTATAGAAAAATATTTGCATGCCGACAAACTGGCGTTAACTCCCTTAGGGAGAATCCCACTCTAACAATGGGGATATATATATATATATATATATATATATATATATATATATATATATATATATATATATATATATATATATATATATATATATATATATATATATATACATATATATATACATATATATACATATATACATACATACATACATACATACATACATACATTCATACATACACTGATGTAGGGTTATTTTTGTGTCTCTCTCTCTCTCTCTCTCTTTCTCTCTCTCTTTGGGGTGGTGGTGGTGGTGGTCCTCTTTAATAATTGTGAAGATATTTGTGTGACCTTAACGGAAAGTTGTATCCTGAATATATGCTCTAGAATATTTGAACCGATCAGTTTTTACTTTTTTAAGTGCCAGTTTGGATTTGGCAGAGTCAAGAGTTTTTCCTGGTGCAGTTTGGGCGTCATGCCGCCAAAGCGCGCCCAGGAAAGGTTTGCCCTGGTCCATTTGTATGGTGTCTGTTTCATTGCGGTGGCCACACATGGGCCCACTAGTGTCAAATAGTCCGGTTAGTCTCCCTTGCTAGAGGTAGTAAACATAAAAAATATTCACTTCCGGGAACAAAGAAACACAAGTTTGCACCTATAAATGTCAAAATTTACATGAAAATTAACTTGTCTTGTCACTAAAGAGGTAATGAATGACCGATAATTGATAAATTTATAGATATCAATATTAGAAACATGTCTATAAAACATGCCAACATGTACCCCAAACACAAGGGAGCACTGGGCAAATTAACATTAGGGGGCGCATGTGTGAACTGAAGGGATGCTGGTACTTGAATTACAGGTCGGTTTACGAAGAGTGTGAATTTATTCATTTATTTATTTATTTATTTATTTATTTATTTATTTATTTATTTATCTATTTATTTACTTATTTATTTATTTATTTATTTATCTATTTATTTATTTATTTATTTATTCATTCGTTTATTTATTTATTTATTCGTTTATTTATTTATTTTTGTTTGTGTAATTATTCATCTGTTTTTGTTTATTTGTTTTTTTTTTTTTAATCTTGATGTTATGTCAACTGACAACACATCGTCTTTTGTCAAAAATAACAATTTAAGAGCTGACATGTAAAATGCATGTACCACCTTCATCTGAGCACATATACACAGTTCTGATCTTAACGAAATAATTATCTTCTTAATAGATATACCTCATGTGCTGAATTCCAAATGTTTTTTTCTTTTAATTCTGAGGCAATCGTTTTGGAGATAGTGGTACATAAAAATGTTTCATTTCAAATAAAACTGTTAACATGGGAGAATCTTATTGTAAAACGGCGTCAATTTACCAGGCCACTTACATTTTGTCTTGTGGCAATCGGAAGTTATTGCCACAGCAGTTTTCTTTTGTTGCTCTTTCATCCGTCAATTGTAATAAACAAATTCTTCTTTCATGTTCGGCAAAAATTCAACGTATGCATTCAAACATACCTATTTTCAACAGCCTGAAAAATTGATTTTTGTTTGATCAGTGATTTACAATTTTGTTTTATTCAACAGTATTGTTGGCCTCCGGAGCACAATTGGACTATTAGGACTTTGAACTGCAGGGAACTCATACAACATTCTCTTCTCCATTATTTGGGTTTTAAGTTATATTTAAGCCTCAATTTACACTCCAACTTTGAACATCGTATGCAAAACACTGTAAAAAATCATGATATATAAATTTTGGTCAGATTTTGGAATGTTCAGATTAGAAGGATGAAAAAGCCCCTTAGCAAAGCCGAGGCCCTTATTGGTATGAAGACGGTAAATCTATTTTCCTTGATCTCGGCACTTCATTTTATTTAGCGAAATTTTTCCCTTTTTTAAAAATTATTTTATATTTTGTGAAATAGTGTACATCTAACAATATTTGGATCTCACAAGTGCCCCGTACAAAACCCATTCTAACCCAGGCAATGTTTTATATGTAAAGTCGGGGGCTTGTAGTCTTCTGTTACATGTCAATTTTTATTAGTCTTTATCATATTTATTTAAATGAAACTAAATTTATCATGACAACCCCCTGCGTAACAGGTGTATAGCGTAACTTTAATTTTCTTTACCCCCCTCCCCCCCCATATATATATATATATATATATATATATATATATATATATATATTGTCCATACAACACCACCTACTGTACAACTTAATATACCGGGCAGCCAATCGCATGAGTAATAATCTCCTGGGAACGTCATATCACCCATGCATCGAAAATGAATGAATGTAGGCTTCCATCCATTTATTTCAAAAATAAAATGAAAAAAATCTTTAATTTAAAAAAAGGTATATAAATTTAAGTCAATTTAAGTCAAATTCATTAGCCTCAGGTAGGTTTTCAGAATAACCAATGATAAAAATGAAATGTTCAACTGATCCTGTATTGGTCCAATGGAGACCAGCCTGTTCACCGTAAGACTATGAACCCAAAAATTGGTGAATATTCACAAGCGGGTGCAGTTTAAATAAAATTCTTTCTGACACTGGTCAGGCAGTTTACTCATGTTGAACTGGCTCGCGCGATATGGACATCAAAATGTCCCCTTTTCCTCACCTTTTATAGACAGTACCGAGTTTCACTATTAAGCCACACAAAGTCCACAAAGTCCAGTCTAATTTAAATCAAGCAAAATCCTGCATGTTTCTTTGTGAGTAGATGTTCCATAAAAAAACAAACAAACAAACAAACAAACAAACAAACAAACAAACAAAACAAAACAAAACAAAACAAAACAAAACAAAACAAAACAAAAACAAAACAAAACAAAAAAACCCAAACGAGTATTGCACAAGAAAGACGACATTTCAGTCCTGTGTAGCTGATATGGCAGTTGTGTCGAGAAAAAAAAAGCACTTTAACCCCCTCACTACCCAGTTGGACACCGAGTCAACTGATTTCATCTCGGCGATTTCGTCGCAACGATAGCACAGCGTACGAGGAATATCTGAAATGGCCATAATAATTCACACCGACACACTTATTGTCATCACGACCGAAAGGGTTGGCTGAGGAAGGGATGCTGCCTAATAGAGGGCGGATCAAATGGTGCTGGTATTGTCAAACCATGTCAGGTGTTCAAACAGATAACCCACTTTATGCCGGACGGCCATTTGTCAGACAAAATGAAGCTGTGATCAGTGGGAAGTCGTGATTCATTTTCAAAATTTATTCTCCAGATTCAACAGATCTAATTACACAGTGGATACAAAATTCAATTACTGTTGGGTCACCGAATCTGATAGTCTTATTGACTATCTACATGGACAGATTTAGCAAAGTAAACAGTAAAATCTTGTTTTCTAATAATAATAATAAATAGGAAATAGGCACAATGTAAAACAAAAACAATTAACAAGATGAAGAATAAAAAGCCTCCAAAACAGACATTTCTCATTTTAACCCGCTTCCCTTACATGTAAAGATTGCTCGTATTGCACCGCGGTAAGGGGACCTTGGGTTTACCTTTACTTCATAAACCAAAACGAGGCTCAATTTACAGCATTCTCTCAACAACGTAATCATTTACACCTTTGCTAGTACATGATCTTCAGCTTTGTTCGAAAATGGAAGCAATAAAAATATATGGTTACATGTAATCAATGTAATATAGAGGCATTCCAATCCCAATTGATTGACTGCGTATAAACTGTATTCGATTTCACTGCATTTCAGTTTTGGCATTTTGTCGAGGCTTCAAAATCATGAAAATAACAAGTTCTCTTTACATAATAAAGTTGACAGCGACTTTGGTACAAAATTTGAATTATCACTGGCAACTTAAAGTCTGTTCAATAATACCACGGAATATAAATGCATTCACCATATTTACAATCATCATATTCTCCAATAACGAAACAAAATGCAAATTACTCAGTTATCTGAAAGTATCTGTCGAAGTGGGATCCTACCTTCATTTTGTAAATAATACGCTCTTGACCGCCCCATGCTACGATAAGCCTGGGGAAACAGCCGCGTCATATCAGTACAACAATTGTTGCAACGCGTGCACACTCAAGGCTTTTAGTATCACAAACTGATATATATTTATATGTATATATATTATATGTATATATATATATATATACATACATATATATATCGGTGATTTGCACAGGACAACAGTACTTGTTGCTTGACTTATTCTATCACGAATAACATTCTCAAACGAAATAAATCGAGATCATTTCTCATTACATTTTCCCTGAAGATAGGATCCAAACTGCAGAATGTTGCTGTCAGTGGGTGCACTTCTCGGTTAGTAAACATGTACGATTTCGTGAAATGAAGAAAACATATATACGATGTTGTATTTGGCATATGGACGCGTGAATGGCTAGACTCGTTTCTTTCTTTCTTTTTTTTTCTTTCTTTTTTTTTTTTTTTTTCAGGAAGCGCCTCTGGTGAGAATGCGTTTACCTGTACCTGTTGTTGACACAACTTCCAGGTAGCACTGTACTTCTAGAAATTTTTTCCTCGTGATTAGTTTCTCCAAACACAACTCTTCTTATATTAGAGATACAAAAAGGCGTCTTTCATTTTCGCTTAAGGAACTGCTATATATTGTGAATGAAAATACAATGCAATAGTTTCACGCACTGTGATTTTACCCATCAAGTTCTAATGCGAAATTTAGTCCAACGCGAAAATTTTCAGAACTGCACTATGTCACCACAGGGCAGTGAGGTGGCAAGTTAGCTCTACCAGGAAAATGTGTCACGACAGGGCACCAAATGAGCCTTCATCCGCCACCGGCGACTCCCGTGGCAAATCCTTTTGGCAAATGGAAGACGGATATATCTGGGTAGCAGACACCTAAACCAAAGTATTATAACAAGCTAAAACCTGTCACGATTTCAACGATTTCAACGATTTCTGGGTGCACATTATGTCCAGGCTCTGAAGAACCAATAAAATATGAAAGCAGTGTTGTTCCACAGTGAGATTTTACTCTCCTAAACCCTGTCAACTACGCAGTTGTTCCTTATCTGTCAATGACCCGTCTCATCATTGCAACATAAAGTATTCTTGTTGGTGATCAATATGAATTTTTATCTTAACTTACCAAACATGAAAAAAAAAAAAAACAAAAACAAAAACAAACAAAAAAAAAAAACAAAAACAAAAAAAACAAGAGGGCTGTGTACACAGCCCGTCCTCAGCTGACATTAACATTCAACCCATAATAAATCCCAAGCTAGTCTAGGGGATGAGGATGTTGGAAAAGAAGTAAAAAATTGCGAGTTTTCATTGCAATCCCCATTTTACATGACAATAAAAAAGAATGCATGCATTAACCGCGAGGTACCAAAATTGAAAACAAAATATTAAAAATCAGGCATTCAGAGTATCACCTTCTAGAGAACGTTTTTGATAAAATCCTTCAACAAGCTACATTACCGCCGAGTTTCAGAAGGATCTGAGTGACGGCTTCCTAGAAAAAGTCAAAAAATGGGGAAAAGACACAAAAAATTCTTAAAAGTTAGAAAAACAAGAGCTGCACAACCTGTTGAACCAAATAAGGTCTGAGGGTCTCCAGACGTGTCCCAAGCAATTTCAAAGCGATTGGCTGGGCGGTGAATGAGGTTTTTTAAGTTTAAAAAAATCTTTAAAAAAAATCTGAAAGTCACCAAAACGTGACCATTTGAACAAACCTGGTAGAGACCTACCAATGGTTCATTCCTACCAAGCTTCAAGTGAATCTGGTTTGCAGTTTTGGAAATAAAGTTGAAAATGTGAGTTTCCGTTGCAATCCCCACTGACTTAATCAGTGATCAATAGGAAAGCATGCATAAATGGACAAGTACCCGAATTGAAAGAAAAAATCGTTTCAAATCAGGGATCCACAATGTCACTACTTAGTGAACAACTTTGTTTACCCCTGCTACAAGCTACATATCCACTACTTTTCAGAGCAATTTCATTGACAGTCTTGGAGAAGTGAAGAAGTCGAGAATGGCCTTAACACACAACAAATCGTTAAAAAGATACCAAAGAAAAAAATTGCAGCGCCACCTGTTACACAAATCCGGGAGTCCCTAGAAGCTCCACGTGCAATTTCAAAGCAATTGGCTGAGAGGTGTTGGAGAAGAGTTTTTTATTTTGGCCAAAAATGACCAAAAAAAAAAAAATCCAAAAATACATGGCATATGACCATATGAACAAAGTTGGTAGAAACCCATCCAAGGTACACCCCCACCAAGGTTGAAGTGAATCTGGCTGATGGTTTCGGAGAAGTCGAAAATGTGAATTGTGGACAGACGGACGGACGGACGACGGAACTTAATCACTATAACTTCAGCTGGCAAGTCAGCTGAGGTAAAAAGAAACCCCTCACACCACGGAGAGGTATGTTCAGTACAACATTTTGTAGCAGCTTTTCGACAGATGAAAATGTCCCATGATCATAAGCTCACATTTTGCAGTTCAGCAGGACTCTCTGCGATTTTTGAAATGACCATTTCTGGAACTTCAAACAGCATATCAAGATATGACATCCACACTCTATCTGTTTGCACTCTCTGTCTGGCAATAGCCTTTTTTTTTTCTTTTTTGGTTACATTTCATCCATCCAGCAAGTCCGAGTCATTAGACGCACAGAAAAGATACCACACTTCGTCTGTCACCCTGAATATATATTTTTGAGAGAATTACACTAATTGCTACAGACAAAATCAATTTTTTGAACAACGGAATACATGTATGTGCTGTTGCAATCGGTAGCAAGTACATTACGTCATCCTTGTGGATATGTGTCATCGTTGTGAATTACGTACATCCCTGTCATCTTCGTGGAATGCTAGTGTAGTTTAAATCTATTCTCGTGTGATTCTGCCATACTCATAGGCTACCTGGTGACAGGTCAAAGATATACCCTGTTGACAATCATCCCGTGGACTCTTTCTGAATCTGCTCTCGTTAGAATGGACTGTTTCCGAGCCTGCCAGAAGGCACCCACTGACCGAACAAATAGTATTCAGTACCACCCACAAAGTTGTGCTTATTCTTGTGAAGAAGAAAAAAGAAACTTCGAGCCACATGGTAAGATATGGTTGTCAGAGCAGCTTTCCGCACAGGAAGTATAATTTTCATTTCACAAGGGTTATTATCAAATTAACAACTACGGTTTGACGCTGAGTTGTAATGAGCCGGTTTCTTTTTTACTATCAAAATTGCGCTGGTACCAAACAACGGAGAGTGTGCAGGCCACTGACCGATCTGGCCTCTCTGCACAGCCCTGAGTTTGAAATGACAGTCATCTCGGCCTCCCTGAGAAGTTCCTTTCGATAGACCAGACAGTTTTTTCTTTCTTGAGTGTTTGAAGGGAATGGTAACAAGGCGGCCAAAACATCATTATATATCATGACTTTCTCCAAAATATATTTCTGTATTCTTTCAAAATCGGAATACACGTAAATTGTCACAATATATATATACATACTAAAAATACCTCCTAAAATATAACATTTTTAGTGGGTTGATGTTTTGGCCATCTTATTCCGCATCAATTAATGATGCTTTATATCGCGAACAAGAAATCTGTTCGCAAGACAACATTATACAGCCAACAAAATGGACTTTTGACCCAGTTGAGATTGATATGATTCAGTCAGATCCCAGAATGAAAATGGGGATACTGCATGTTTCTATGTACACCGAGCTGAGATCTACAATACCATATCATCAAACTATAGACAACAGTTCGTGCTAATGTATTCCCCTGTTTCTCAACGAATTCCCTCTGCATTTTTTTTCTTTTTCTTTTTTTCTTTTTTTGCAGTGCTGAGGTAAAGCAGTTGATGAGATGATGAGAGCATTGTTCAAAGAACTTCCGCTAAACCCGTTCTCGTAAACGATGGAAATAATGACTTTTTGAAAATTAACATACACGGTAGTAAGATTAAGGATTTTAACCGTGAAGATATAAGTTACTGATGTGACGTCACAGCCAATCCAAAAAATCAATGTATGGAGTGTACAACACATTGCGCAATGATATTACTCTGGGCTGTAAGGGGGGTATATGATACCTCCCTGGACCAGCAAAAGGAGCACATGATACGCCCTACACAGGTAAATGAGGTATATGGTACACCCCACATCAGCAAAATGGGTATAATGATATGCCCTATGTCAGTGAAACGGGTGTACGATACACCCACCAACAGTGCCCCGGGAAAATGATACGCTCTACATCACTAAAAGGGGTACAAGATACCCCCTGCATTAGCGCGTTACTACAAAGTGTCACAAGTCATGCTAGTTGCCCTCACCTGCACCGCTTGTGAAAAAGCTGTTGAGCACTACCTAGAACTCAGAATTACCAGTAAATGGTGGTCATAATATAGCCACCACATTTCAATTTTGCTCACACAATATGTGTGCATTGGACAAGCAATATTTTGGCATAACAAACAAGAGAATCAAGTTAAAGCTATTGCATTGAATTTGTTGTACTTGTTCCGAACGCGAACAGTGTGCTGCATACTTACTAGCTAAAATTGTGCATCCACATCTTTGCTTTAAAGCGACAGCACTGGACAGGGACAAAGAGGCGTCAACATTGTTACACCAAATAAAAGAAAACAAGTCGTCAAAACGAAATGTTTTGGAATAAGTGACATTGCAATTTGGACTTTTCAAGTATTTTTGACTTTAAATGAACATGAAAGACCGAAGCCACAGTTCATGTTTTTCTTCTCGCAATACTATTGCTTCTAATGGTACAAAGGGAATGGGATATCTTTATTGAAACATTTAGTTTTTGTTTTTGTTTTTGTTTTTAAAGTCTCATTGTGTCCTTTTGCTCCTGTGGGGTACCCATAATTCCCAGGTGTTTGGGTGTCTCGTGGTTCTGGGTTAGTATTTTGGCGGTAACACCCATCAGATCTATCAAAAGAAGGCAAAAAATTGATTCATTTCTCCCTTCCAAGCTCAAATGTCTATAGAGATCTAAAATACCCGTAGTTAACACATATTACATAGTTATATTAAATCCTATCAGAGACGTTAATGTTAAATCTTTTCGGCCAAATTCTGTACATCCATATCAAAGTGACAGCTACTCTTGTCATTCTATCTTACATAAAAACATATTCCCGGGTGGTGAGGGATTTTGGCAAAATACCACCCAAAACAAACAAAAATACACCCGCTCGCAAACATACACGTAAAAAAGTTGCAGAATTCACATGAACTTTTGACTCCGTTGACAATAAGCTACAGGAACTTTTGACTCCGTTGACAATAAACTAAAACTGCCTGTCATTTACTGTAACTGCCTATAAACTTACGGTGTATATCATTAATTTACAGTAATTACCCGTAAGATATTGGCATTTGCCAGTAACTTATTGCCTTTTTTTCGTAACGTCAACTGATAGTGCGCTGACAGTAACGTACCGTAAATTCTACAGTATTTTTACAATGTGGAGATATATGTACTATGTGAAGAGCTTACAGAACAAAGGGGATATGGACAATATCATGTGTCAATAAAATTAACCTGTTAATATATAATATACATATATATATATAATACTAAAACAAGCAAAGTAAGCTCTGTCCCTGACGTGCTTTGAGGCACATCACATTGCAAAACATGAACACCATAGTGCAAAAGTTAAAAACAAATACACTATAGTGCAAAGGTTGAAAACATGTACACTATAGTGCAAAAGTTAACAAACATATATACACTATAGAGCAAACTTAACTAATATCACTGTTGCCGTCTAACAACATCCCACACGGAAAATATTAAATATTCAAATAATTGTGTCACATGTTACAAATTGAATTCACAAATCGAATACCTAGACAGATAAACATGAACTCCTTAAGAGAATCTGAGGCACCCACAGCGGGCCAACTCACACGATGAGGTAGCTAGTCGTCGCATTTACCGTACACGACAAAGAAAAGAATACTACTATCCACTTGCCGCCAAATTGTGACACTTCACTCTTTGAATAATCATAGCGTTCTCTGTTTCGCTCTTCGCTCAAATATGCACAATGGACTCTTTGGTGATCTGTAGAAAATCATTGGACAAATTTAAATGTAAAACAGCACTGTACCAGATCTGATAATAAATATGAGGAGATCACTACGTTAAAAAATTGAATATATCGTTGCCTCCCAATTGTTTAAGAGGACCAGTTGGTTGACTAGCTGAAGTCAAGCGTATTTGACATACTGGACTTTCTATTGGATAGATGAGTTTCACTTGGAAAACCATTGGAAAAGATCTTTTTTTTTTCTCCAAAAATGTATTGATACCCACATTTTGTCCGATACTACATTATAAATAATTCAACAGTGCCATCTGACCAGCAGTTTCTACTGATTTGCAGAATCGGATTAACGGGCTTTTTGATTAAGTAAAAGGCAGAAAATTTAATGTGTGATGTCATTGCACTTAAGATATGAGCTGCAGGATATTAATTAATTCCATTGTGCTTCAAGTGTAATTATTTACATAAAAACAGAACGGTTTAAGCTATGTCACAATTAAAGCGGCAAATATTTATCTATATTACACGTGTTTCTCTTACTCGCCCTGAGATACAACTTTTTGGTTCAATTGGATCAGCATTGTTACATTAATCTTCTTCATCTTTTGATTACCTCATACAGTCGAACTTACAATTCAACCCGAATTTGAAATACGTCAAAACTATGTCACCAATAAATAACATTCTTGGCATATATGGATATGCGACATGTTCATATGAGCAATTTTGCAATATATATATATATATATATATATATATATATATATATATATATATATATATATATATATATATATATATATATATATATATATATATATATATATATACATATATACATTTACATATATATGTATATATATATATATATATATATATATATATATATATATATATATATATATATATATATATATATATACATTCATATATGTATATCTATAATATATTTACTGAGATGTTAAAAAAATCTGAATCCCAAAAGTTACATCTTAGTATGGAAGCCAAAAAGTAGTATGTTTGTTTTTGTTATGTTAGGTCTTCTTCGCTGAGTATTTCAACCTCCGCGTTAAGTACGCTCTGCCGTTATCGCTTCAATGCAGACTTTATCAGTGTATTACATCTGGAGGGAGGGGGGGTGTCTGTAAAACGCTGTCTTCCACAAAGTTTATGTCCACATTATTGTTCACTTTTTTCTATGACTTAGTCGATATGGGTGTTGTTGTGGCTGTAGCGGGTTGAGGTGATGTTGTGGCGGGTATCGATGCTCCTGCCGCCCCGCTTTCGTCTGACGTGTTTTCAATTGGCTTTTCATTTGGGCCAGACAGTTTTGATAAATTGTTCTCTTTCTTCCATTTCATCCTCCTATTTTGAAACCAGATTTTAATCTGCCTTTCTGTTAGACCCAGCGCGTGAGCTATTTCAATACGCCTCCTTCTGGTCAAGTAGCGGTTGTAGTGGAATTCCTTTTCTAGCTCCAACGTTTGGTAGCGTGTGTAAGTCTGCCTCGTTCTCTTCTGTTCATACCCGAATTCAGCTGAAAAAAAGAAAACAGAGAAGAGCATCATCACACTGACTTACAAAAGAAAGTATTTAAAGACGCAGCCAGCAGTCTCTTGTTTAACCGGTCGTTACCGGTTGGCATGAGAAAAAGAGTTCCTTGCACCTGAAGTCTCTTATGTACCTTGGTGTGGGTGTTCACACGTGCAGGCAATACAAATGTACTTGCCTCGACCTTTGACACAGGCCGACCCCAACAGCAAATCATCAACATACAAAAACAAGCGCTGGAACCACACAAAATAACGCAGGTCACGAAATGGGTCAAAGTTCACGTTCCTCTCAAATCAACGGTCCTATCAGGTCTGCTGCACACAGGAAAAAAAATGGCTGCCACAATCTGGTGTTGAAAAAAATAACTGGACAAGACGAAAACAATGAGCAAAACTGAATGTAGATAGCGACTAAGCTTTAGGTGACTTACGACCATGAGTCAAGACAATCAATGGCAAGCCTTAATGTAGAAATGGCATGCTATAGGCCTTTAGAGGCTTGCAGGCAAATCAAACCATCAAGTCACCACCGATTATTTGCAAGGATGCAAATGTATCTCGATCTGGCTCATCTATCACCTTGGATAAGTTTCATTTGTTTCTGCCAGCGGAAGCCCTAATCAGTTCTTATGAAAACATAAATTATTGAGGCAAGCAGGTGTGTATACGACTTTGTCACTGCTGACCCCTTACTGCATATTTGAACAAGAAATAATTAAGACGGTGTAAAATACAAGTGTTTTTCCATTTTGATAATTGAAACAGGCCAATGGGCTTGATAAAGGCGGTTCCACGGTTCTTTTCTTTGAAAACTGAGACAAATTGTTAGCATTGCTTTCAAGTGGTAACTTTACGCAGGATATTTTGTCCCGTTGTGTACATAGGTGCATTCCCGGCCCTACTGGCTTCTGTTCTCATGTATGGTCTAGTTGTGTATCAGAGTCGGACCCAGCCATTGGGAGCCTGCATGACGAAAAATGATCTGTCATTGTCCGCTTTCGTGCGTTTCAAAAGAATGACGAGATAACGCAGCCATAGTCGATTGGCCCTCAATCACGGCCACATATTCACGCGCTTCAATCGCGCGCGGAATGCCAAAGTAAGATCGATGTACCTTTGTCGAGGCACTTCTATCCACGTAATGTAAGTTCACTTAATTTCGCTGTATTTATGTTTTGGGTAATTTTGCTGATGGCAAAAAACAGTGAAAATAGAAACAATTAAATGGTACTTCAACACATGTTAAATAAGAACTATGTTTACGATCTTGAAATTAAAACTTCAGTTGAATGTCTGAAACGTAAAAATCGTGAAAAATTCACGCACGTGAAAATAAGTACATTTACAGTACAAGAATGGACGGGATGAGTCCGGTTTGCTCAGTCTGTTTACAATTTGGCGGTTACCCCAAAACCACAATATTGCAGATCCTGTTCAATGTAAATATTATTAAAAACGAAGGAAAAACTGAATACCCAGGGAATCGCCAAAACTACTAAATATACTCGACTTTGTCCAGACATGCTCGCCTAGCATTGCTGACGAGTAAGCCCGTGGCGAACAAAAGAGAGTTACAAAGGAGGTAAGAAATGAATATTCACGTTTTATTCTTTCCACGTTATGCTCAACCATATTACCATCCCCTGCATCAAGGAGCTAAAATATAGCGTTAAATTCTTCCAGTGACGATTACAACAGGGCTTGACATTAAGGATTTCTGTTACTTGTCGCATAGCACAATTTTGTCCAAAATTCGGCCGAGTAGTGTGTTACATTTTCTATTTAGTCAGCAATGTTACTTGTCATGTCTGAATTTTTTTTTGTCCCAGAGAATTGAGCTTTTCTCGATTTTCAGCCCTGCAACACAAAGTTGTGTTACGCTGAATTATCATCATATATAACCCCAAATTCAAATTCCACCACCACTATCATCAACAGCAACAAAAGACGTTTCGTTCAAGTCCAGCATGCCAATAAAGTTCTACAGAAATTCAGTTTGGTCCAGGACATCAGTTTCCCTCGCAGACTTTGAGCGCAATGCACCCAAAGTGCACCAGGGGAAGTCACTGATGCAGTCCAAAATCTATTATAGAACAAGTTACTGCAATCAAAGTCGACATCTTAGCTTATTTTTGACAATAGACTGAAAGACAAAAAAAAAAAAAAAAAAAAAAAAAATTCGGAATATGCCTGAGACATGGCATTGTCTTTTTACATACACAATACAAAACTATTCCAGTAAGAGAGCACATATAGAACTTATAAAATACGCAATTATGCCACGAGACAAAACATGCAGCCACATATAAACAAATAAACAAATCAACTAATCATTAAACTGTCCGCTCTGGACCCACACATTGACAATGATACGGATAATCACTCTTCTGACGCCAGCCAGGTGCTTCCCAATGTCTAACAATACAAGCACACCTTGTTGGATGTTTTATAAAATATTATTTATGAATTGTGTAACATGAGGGAAGACCCAAGTGTATTCCTTCATCTCATTTTCACGAGATTGTTTTTCACGACCAGATAGATCAGTACATCGAGGACAGAGGTCAGGCATCTTGGATAGATCTAAATATATATATATTAATGCTGTCAAGAGAAAATTACCAGTGGGGCAAAGTAATTTGGCCAGTAGATGTCACCTCAAACAACGACGCTCGGGGTCTGTGGCTATCTGACTTTAATGACATTACAATAAAAGCGACTCTATGATGGTAAAGCCTTTGTAGGTTGAAGCTTCCAAAACGTACACAATAAACGAAGGAATTTGTCAATGTCAAAGTAACACTTGATTTAACTGTATTCGTAAACTCTGGAAACAGGCAATGTTTACATATGTTCAGTTACCTGTTGTAAATTGAACATGTAACGCTATAGCCCTGGTAAGTGTCTCCGTATTGAGCATGCAACAATAGGGCAGAAGTATGTTTTGTGTATTACACACAAAACATCAATGCTTTGTAATGTTTACTGAATACTCGTAAATTGGAGAGTAAAAATACAATTTTGGCCTCGACATATTCCGTGTGCCTGTGGCTGTAAGTGTATATTAAAAACAGTAAAGCAAGGGACCATAGTTCACGGGTGTGTGCGTGTCTGATGGTGTTAAACCGCTTCACGTTCATCTGTTAACAACGGAACAGCTCAGAATAGCAGACGACATTTGCACATCTGCGCCGATCTGTCATCTTTCTCTTTTCTCTTATGTTTATTTTAGGATTCACCATCAACAGCTAGTTTCCAAGCCATAAAAGAATACGCCCCTATGGGCAGAAAATTGGGTGATTTAAATTTATGGTCATTATCACTGATTTGAATCAAAGGGACCAATAGCTTCTTTCTGGCTTTGCATTGGAAGAAACTGTGAGTAAGGTATTGCTGCACCCAAGGGTGTGAAGAGAGACGTTTTTCCTGTCACACGTGAATTACTGGTTTTTGATTGAATAAGAGCCTTTGCCAAAGGGCACCCTTTGCCGGGCATCTGTGCTGTCCAAGAGGGCAGAATAAATAGGTCATGTGACACGTGCTATTGGGGCTGCTCAGTAACGTGAAGCGGGTCAGTGCTACAGTTAGGCATTTATTGCACCATGCATTGTAACCTCCTTTAAATAGATGTGTAGATCTGTCATCCTGACTCTTGGTAATGGAACACAGATCTTTGATAAAGTATCAATTTCATCTTGCAGAATTCCTTATAGTCATCATTCAAAAACTTGCGGTTATGTCGTCCTTGCTCGCCATGTAGCACCGGAGACGCCGGCGTGACACGAAGCCCATCACTCAGCCATCTTGATTGGCTGATGTTGGAACTAATCACTCGACTCTTTCACTAACACCCCGGACAAAAAGCAAAGGGAGAACATGGGTTTAAAGTATTTCATGTAACTTTGTCTTGTATTCGACATGGTAACGTCAATTTCCCCTGAACAAAAAAAAAAAAAAAAAAGACTTTTGGATAAAGCCTCAATTTATCTTCCATGCACATTTTATTCACTCCTGCGTGATGCTCGATAAAAAGACCTGACTAAATCAGCTTCTTGCAACTGTAATGATCACTCTCAGTTACTCTACACTGAGAAAATGGACAAAAAAATCGGTCACGTTGCCTCTCGTGTATGCCTTGTCACTGTTGATTTGCTCTCCGTTACTGCTGTTGGTGGCAGTACTTTGCGTATCCAGGTCAGTAGGCATCTTCCCAGCGCAGGAAAAAAAAAACGTTAAGGAGGTTCAGTAAGTGCAAAGTAATGTAGGGGGAAACAAATGTGTTTACCAGGCATGCTAGAGAGCAAAATATCATATCAAGTATTTACATGGGTTTGCTCCTCAAGCCTTTATGGTGCACAATCAATTCCTGGCACTTTTTAATGTCCTTTCGTGATTGGTAATTGGCTCAGAATGAATGACTTGGACGTTGGTGTTCATACAAGACAAGAGGATGCAAACATGAGAGTATGTAAACAAAGCCTGGCCGCCAATAGTTTATAATAGACTCCATACATATGTGGCCACACAGATGGGTGTTTAGCAATTGATTTGTGTCAATATATTGTATAGATTCGCTGTCACAGGAACATTTACATCTATGAACACGTGTTCTGGTTGTGTCGCGGCTGGCGCCTTGTTGTTGTCACCCGCATGATGCAGACCTTTGTGCAGCCTCGGCTTTATGTCTGATATAGAACCAGACTTCATGTGTTTGTTTATATAACCACATATATTCAATGTAGCTTGACTTCAATGTTTTATGACATGGCAAAGCCGAACTGTTTACTTGAAAGGTAACATTGTAAACAACACTGAATCACCATATTATGCTTGAGATGCCGGTGCTGTTAGTACCGGCCAGCAATGTGAGAAGTAAACGAGTTACGTGTACGAGTAACGAGGCTTGTTACGTGTGCGAGACTTGACCAGACTGACTGCTAGAAACACCTATATGTGAAGCCATTGTTTACTGGCCTTGAAGATGGCTATAAACAGGGAGTTAAAAGCATGGCGACATTGACTGATGGGTGTTGTGAGTGCCCAATGTACTCCGTGCTTAGGCGCCCATTAAATATTTTTAGACGCTGGCTTGCAGTGGCATCAATAGCTTTTACGATCAAGCTTTTGTCCTCTAAATCGGAATTTTGATATTTTGAATGCATCTGAAGTATTCATCAGTTCCTTGAATGCCAGTTCCGTCCAACAACAAATACCCGTGGCCTAGTTTCAGATCTTCAACTTCAAAAGAGATGTTTATGGTGATGTAAGTGATTAAGAAAATGTATCTATGGCCCCTGTGACACCGGCGCAGTAAATCACCTGCGCCCTTCTTCTGTCGACAGATACCCCCATTTCCCGCAACTTGTAGCAAAATATTGTACTTTACCTCCGTTCATGGACCTCATCCATGGATAGATAGGGATATTTTGCGCTTGCATTCCATTGACCATACCGGACATGTTGGCACTGTTGAAATGAGCCACCATAGTGGCCGCCGGAGACCCTCCACCTTGTGTGTTGACCATTCCGCAAGTGTCTTGAATTTTGCAATTGTTATGTCCGTCATTATATTGTCCATTTTGAGGGGAAGGGAAGTTTGGAATCCCTGAGGTTTGGTAAGCAGCGCCACTTGGGGGGAAAGAGCCGGCTTTTGCTGCTGATGTGATGGGTCTGATGTCAATACGATCGTACGGAGGAAACCGTGGGTAGCCCGTAGTAGCGTGAACCGCATCGCCCTCATATCCCACATTTTGACTGCCTCCGTAGAAATTTCCTTCAAATTTTCCCTCATGATTTGTAAAAGTATCTTGATTTGCAGTATTCGGCAAACTTGCCGGCAAAATATTACCGTAGTAAGAGCTCATAATACACGTAATTTACCAAATGATTTGTGGCCGTCCGTGAGCTCTATAGCATGTCGTCAACCCGGACCAAATAATATTCTCCTGCAATATCAGGCACGTGGTTTTATTTAAGCCAATGGTGCTTTCAATGGGGATCACATGGTCTCAGCCATATTTGCATGAGTAACAGATGTACATGTGCTGTGTTCATTGACTGAATCTGCGCTGTAATTCATGGCGCGTTTTTTTCTTTGTTTGGTTCTTTTTTTATTTTCTGTTTGTTTTATTTTTTACACTGAACATGGAACATCACTGACAAAACTTTTGTCATATACAAATTCACCGGCGGGGTTTTATATGATTTCGTGGCGGGATATAGTATAGGAATGTAAGAGCAAAGACGATTAATATGGATCAATCTGAAGTGGGTCACGGGGCGATGACATTTGATACGGCGGAATTGCTTCCATATATTCATGTCTCTATGGAGAATATATGATGCATGCCTAAATAGTTGCACATTTTGGGTTATATCGGAGAATCCCGACCAATGAAATAGTATAAGGACTGACAGCTTCGTCTAGAATGTGAGCGGTGTGTTTGCAACATAACACCGACTTATCTTTGTATCGGTAAGTGTACAACGCTTCGTTTCTGAAGAGAAAAAACTTGCTTTTTTATGATGCTCCCTGCAGAACAACACCATGCTGCAAAGATGTATATTTTTCATGAAAACTTGTGATAGTGAATGTAACTGGACTGAAGCTGACGCGATTACACTAGAACCACAGGAATTGTCGAACAGTGATAAGTGGGGTAACTTCTAACATTTGACAAGAAACGAAATCGGTCACACATCAAAGTTTTCGTTTCCATAGAGATGCTGTGATTTCGGTACAGAGGGGGCACCGAAATGGGGCCATGTTTGGTGGCGCTAGTGTCAATTAGATCCATGAACAGCGGCTGCAGAAGTAGGCCACATTCCGTACGTAAACATTTCAGCTTCGAACAAGATTTGATGGTCAGCCGACGAAATTCCGCCTTTTTGTTGAAAGCCTGTTTTTCTAGATGTTCACGTCATGTACATCATTGTTGACACTGAATTTTTCTCCACCACTGAGAATAAATTTTCCAAAATATGAGAAAAAAGGACGCAAAAACGACTAATTCATGCATGGGCGCTTCTCTTTACTATCAACATTTGAATCAATTTTCTGCCAGAAAGTAATTATATAACTTGCAAGATTTGAGTGCCAGGTTCCTTTGAAGTTTCCTTGGCATAATTTACGATTGCAAACCCATATTCATATACTGTGTGGCTGCGGATAGCGGTGCGTACAAGTACAGCATGTTGTGTCGGGAACAGCTCAAACAGCAGCCACCTACAGTTCAAGAAAGGAAACACGAACTCCACGGCATGGGGCGTTCGTAGTTCTGTTCGTACGCTGTGTGCCCGACCATATTCATCCAAGATGCTATAAGGTCTCGCCATTTTTTAAACGTGTATTTATCGTTTTTATTAAAGATTCCGTATAGCGGAATGTCAAATTTTCGTTTCACCGTTGTTGACAGGACGTTACGCTTGTATTAATGTTTAAATACTGGGGGCCGACGTTTTTCGTCTGTCTTATACATTCATCAAGCAAAAGAAAGACATTCTGACAAAAAAAATAATTAAAAAAAAATCCCCATCAGCAAAACAAAGACAGTGAATGTGTAGCTTTTTTCATATGTTTGACCTCCATTATGAACTGTAATTGCTATGAATTGTCCAGAAAATGAGAAAGGGCTAGTGTTCGTAATGCTCGTGAAAAATATCATTTGTCAGCTTATGAAAAATATCATTTGTCATATTTAGCTTCCATAACATTTATACTGCCGAATACTATTCTATAACCTCCTCCCTCGTGTTTCATTTTTTGCACTTTTTTTCTTGTTTTTATGGGTGAATGTGGTTGTGAGGTTTATTTAATCATGTACCAACAGATCTGTGCAATAGGTATCTCATTTTTTTGTCAAAATAAAATATGAAATGAATATGTTTGAATCGAAAGAATTTGTTTCTTCGGAAAATGTATGAGCAGCACACAACGGGTGGTAAGTCAGCCGTCACGGTGGTCTCTGTGGCGGCTCGTCCATGTGTGCTGTCAATAAAATAGGCCCCGGCCCACTCAACCATCCGCCCAATCATATCTGCCAGTCCCACTTTTTTTCTGCAAAAGAGGGGGGAAATGTGTTTGTGCATACAATGGCGTACAGTAGGAGGATAAAGATTTGTCGGTGAAGGTCGGTGTAATTATGAGCTGATGTTGTGAGTATTTCAAATTGGCGAAGCTTTCATAGGAAACCGCCATGAGCCGCGGTGACGTTTGGCTTGAGTAAGTTCCCAGACCTGGCGGAAAGAATTCTTTGATCTGAAATCAGAGCCATTTTTCAAATATTATTATTGTCGTGGACCTATTTGATGGCAATCCCAGAAAGGCCTATGTTCTTGCGCAAACGATTCCATGCCGAAAATACCTAATAACACGGCTACTGCTCGGAGTTCGTTTGCGGGGCACTGGCTGCAAGGCCAGGAGGCTAAGGGGTCATAGAGTTTGCCGCCCTGGCACACTGGTATTTGTTTCCCTGCGTCTGCATTTCCGCAATTTATTGAAACCTAAATTATTTGCTCGATTCTCCAGATTTGTGAAGTTATCATAGCTGCTTAATTCTCCACTTTTAAACAGAAAACCGCAAGAAAATTTTGTAGATTTATTCATTTTTGACATGCCTTTCCCGTTTGTGTGCGGTCTTTCAATGGTGAAGTAAAATTACGCGTGCTCACTTTTGCTCAATGTTGAAGAAATATTACATAACCAATTTATCATTAAAACATCGCACAAAGACCAAAAAACGCTGGTACAAGCCGTACCATTTAGACACACATAAAAATGACAGAGAGGTAACATGAAACATAAAAATCAATCTCAGGCATAGCATGCAATATATGAAATTTTCTATAATGTCTGAAGAACCCGTTTTATTAGTCATCTCGATGTGCTGTAGGGTAATCCAGGTTAGGTTAATATTTTCAAATGAAATTTTAAAAAATCTTAAAGTTTGAAATATTTTGATTGTGTATTTCTTCCAGGAATGTATTTCATAGCCTTATTTTGATATATGTGTATATATAATATGATCCTCCAATACGACAGCGTTTTTTGCTCTTTGGAATTGAAAATTATTTTCCTTTGAATGTTGCAATAGAATTTTGTTCCAGAAATAAGTTGGGCATATTAAAAACAATATTAAATTTATATTCCATTTTGATAAGGCAGAGACAGAAATAGCTACTCCAACAATTCCAGTTAAAGATTCTGGTATTTTCAGACATAAAAAGATAAAAATAAAAATGTATTTCAAAATTTGGCTATTACATAAAGGCTAGTTTGCATAAAGTGAGTTTTTTGTTTGTTTGTTTGTTTGGTTGTTTTATTTTAATAGAGTGATATAGACAAATTTGCCTGGGATACGCTCATGTCTGGATGGCCTTAACTCTGTTGCCCTTCTCTTGATTGCATGCGTCACTACATGTCTGCACGATAGCTTGTACGGTTCTAAACAGTGAATATACTCAGGTAGCACACTCAAGACATTTTTTTTTAAATTTCAACCTGAAAGAGCGGCGATAAAAATGGAGCGTACATCGCACGAGTGCCACACCGTGACACAGGGCCGTCTGTGACTAGCGTAGCTTGCCATGGACCCGCTGTCGTGTGTCTTACAGTGGCATGTTGGATAGTTCCTACATGTTAAGGGCAGCTGTCAATGGGGCTCAAACCTGTCACGCGTAGATGAAGTGTTGTAGAATTTAAGACTGAGCAAACATAGACTGTATGTAGTACAACTAAACACTTGGAAATACACCAACGCAGCCAGGCAAAAAAAAAAAAAAATCTATAAACCTGAGCATGAAACACTGAATGAGTTCAGGAAATAAATATTCTCAGTGTCTTCGGGAGGGAAGCGCGAAATATCTCACTGATGATAACAAATCCCATAGTCAGTGTTCCTAAACTTTGGTATTGGAGAGAAGTATTGCAAGGAGTACGCTTTTCGAAAAGATCCATTAAAATTGTAAAAAAAAAACAAAAAAAAACAAAACAAAACAAAACAATAACCATGATGATAGTATCTGCATGCAGAGCGGGTGACAAGTTAAAAGGAAAATGAATCGTGTGATCATTCTGCACATGAGCAAAATTTATTTTCTCAAGAGACAACATGCGATTTTTTTAACGGTTCATATATATATATATATATATATATATATATATATATATATATATATATATATATATATATATATATATATATATATATATATATATATATATATATATATATATACGTATATATATAGGTCGCATAAAAAGTGTGGAGTGGCCCATTTTCCTATAATTGATGATTCGACCCCAGCGACTCGTGCCAGAACCTAGCACTCTATGGCGTTAACAATTGTGTGTATTTTGCGCTCGTATCAGAGGCTAGTGTGCTAAATAAATACTGCATAAAAATGATTTATTATACCATAACTACTGTTTTATAAATGTAGCTATGTTTGGACGGCTATGGTAGTCACAGACTGGTAGTACATCGGTTGTGACGCATGTATGCCTTCAAATGCTTACTTTTAACAAGGGGAAGATATGTGTATATTTTGCACTTTCTTGAAGGATCATGAACGGGCTGCGCCGCACTGGACAGGTAGGATTTGGTAACTGTAAAACTTTGCGATTCTCTCAATGAATCATAAATTATGCAGCACGATTCACAGTTGCTTGTTTTATTATGTGTGGTGTATTTTATATATGCACACATTGGCAGCATCTTTGTTTGTTTTATTTAAATTTGCCTGCTATGCTTGTAAATTTAGCTTACAAATCAAAGTTAAACACCCATTTTTCTCGTTTCCGTTTTTATTTCAATGATTATTAGCTTTATATATGCTATCGAAGGCTGAAAATTACTTAAGCTGTTTTATCATGCAGTGCAAATACGCAGGATTTAGTTCTCGCCACTGAAAACATTCAGACACATCCAATTCTGAAAACAAAATTTGCGATCATATCTCATAAGGCCTACTTGTGGGCATTCAGCTACGAGAACAAGTAATAAGCTTTATAATCATGGATTTTATGATAAGTTTTGATCAGTTGCGAAGAAGATTTCGTTGATCCCATTCGCTCTCGTCATCCGTATGACCATCACGTAGCCTCCATCTTGTCGGCCGGAGTCTGCACTCACAGAAACAGGTCACTTATCTAGCGGCGGCAACTTGCAAAATACTCAGTTCTTTTATTCAGAACATGGGATTAAAGAGCTTTACTGGACTGAGAAAATCATTGCTGGGCCCCCGTGTCCACCCTATTCACGCCATCCCTGTGTCTAGAACATTAGACCAGGGATACGAAAAAATCGAATTCTGCGAAAACTATGTCTGAGAAATTTTATGAGGTGTTGCGGAGTATTTGCTATTCGGGGTCCCATTTCAATATAGGCTGAGTGTCCATTCAGCTCTAAAGCTGAGTTAGTATCGTGCATTGGTGGGGATCAAGTCAGGAAATGGGAAATGTAAGTCCGTTCCACAATCTGAAGCTGAGCTTCGGCGCTCGAAAAGCCCCTGCGCAAAACCGCAATCCAATAGGCTCAGGGAGAGAAGACCTAAAAACTACCGCCACCTTTGGCGTGCAAGCATTGGGGGGTTAAGCCCCGGCAACCAAGCATTCCCCCTGCCGGTGTCGTTCTGACTGCTGAAAAAGATCCTAAAAAGCTGAAGTCTTATTTGCTGGCAGTTTTTTAATCTCTTCCTGACCTACATCTACTTTGACCTCCATATTATTTGGACCCATTTCAATGTACAATGATTACCCTCTTGGAAGGAAAATCTACCATGCAGTATGAGAAAAACGAGAAAACATGATCACAAGTAATCTTTCTTAAGTCTTTTTGTGTGTGTGTGTGTGTTTTGTTCTTGTTTTTATTTTGTTTTGTTTTGGTTTTGTTTTTTTTGTTAGACAAGTGCGAAGAGCGGAAGACCTAATATTTTTTGTATCAATGTAGGTCAGGGACAAAGAAAATTATGCAGCCAAGTTTCCCTTCCAAACTGGGAGATTTTCATCTCTAAAGACCATTTTTCTACTGGGACAAAAGTTCCCAATACAGTGGCATATCCTCATCTCGTGGGAAAGGAGGAACTTGACAGCCAAGGCTTGTCAATAACAAAGTCCAACTTCGTTCATTACATATTAATAACCTTTTTAGGTCAACAATTGGAGTTTTTTACCTGACCAGATACCTCGTATATGATATATGACATTTTTTAAACCTTATTCGCTATCGGGTGCATGGTATGTGGCTCTTACAGCTAGTGATATACATTGCATGATTCTCTGCCTTTTGATACCATGTACACACACGGCTCTTCACCTTTTCAGCGGACGGAGTACGGAATTCTTCAGAAACAAGCCATTTGTTTTACATCGTGACATTTATACAAAGATTATTACTCTATCCCCAAAGTTTTAATATGCAATATTGCCTCCCAGTTTCGATGTAGCTGTCGCAGTTGTCAGAAATATTTTGACAGTTTTAACGCGCCAAATTTTGCAGGTACACTGTTATCGTGGTTTATATCTATTTATTTATTTATTTATTTATGCTGTGCTCTACACGCTTGCATTTTACACTACATTTTATGATTTTAATGTTGAATGTGTCTCCAAGTATCACTATGATTTTAACCCTTTTGTGGTACGAGGGAGCAGCAATGTAAAAAGTACAAGGATCTTGATATTTAGAGTTACAGAATGAAGAAATCTTTACTTTTGTAGATACAGAATGAAGAGTTCTTTACCTGTGTAGTTACAGTCCAGAGTTTTTTCACCTTTGTAGGTACAAAATGCAGAGTTCTTTACCTTTTCATTTACAGAGTGCCGAGTTATTTGCCTTCGTTGCTGCAGAGTACAAAGTTATCAACTTTTGGGGTATGTAAGAGACATTCGGCCTTAACGTTTCATGTACGAGTTGTATAGCATAAAATGTCTTTTTAACTACACCATACGCATTTCACTATCGTGTTAGCCATGCAGTGCAGAGCTATTTCCTGAAGCCACAGATAGTAAGGAATATACCAAACTCTTCGCAAGATCATGACCGTGATATATTTTTTTTGAAAAAAGTGCCCACTAAAGAGGGTTCCTCAAAGGAGGGAGTCTTGATACTAACCACGCAATAAAGATTTGGGTCATTATTCGATGTTCAATACATTGTATGCTGAGTCGTAAAAAAAACCCAAAACATGAACATACATGTAATTTTGTGCTTTTCATTCGTCAGCTGCAGGGTGTAGAATATATGGCTCTTTAACTTCTCAGCTATTGGATATACACCCTAGGATTCTCTACCCAAATAACTAGACCGTGTTCCTTTGAACACACACACACACACACACACACACACACACACACACAAGCACAATCATACATTTTTTTTTATTTACAAGGAATACCAGAATTTATGCAATATCACATCACACACACTGGACAGGCTGCCTGATCGTCACCAAACCCATACATCGTTTGCTTATATGCACAGTTGTCAAGACATATTGCAGATTATTGCGTAAAATGCCTGGATCAGTTGCTCTTGTTTCAGCGTGTATTTTGGTTGACGGGTAGAGTGGATAAAAAATATACACTTCAACGCTAACTTTCAAGTGCTCTGAGAACAATTGACCATTGACCTAAAAGCAAGAACTGGGGCACTGAGCTCATTCACGATGACTGGAAAGCTTAATGTTCTTATAAATATGCGATTTGGAGTGTCTTATCTCGCTAATACAAATATTTTACATCATATACAAGTGTGTAAGTGCAAAACTAAGATAGAATAGAAACCAAAATTCAAGTTCTACAACTGCTACTGATTCCCTTTGTGCTCAACTGCTTCACAGAGAAAAAAAAAAAGTTTACATCATTTTACAATCATAAAAATCTCGGAAAATATAAATACCAGGATTTTACAACTTACGTTCAGGGACGTTCATGTATAAATACAAGTACATAATAATGATACTTTATTGACATACACCAACATACATGGTGTGGTCTCATATAAGCCTGACAACAAAGATACAACAATAAAAAAGGAAATAAAGAAACTTTACCTGGAGCAGGTGGACCAAGTACATGGTATTTATAAGAGCAGGGCAATGAAAACAGGTTTACTGGTGTTTTCTTTGTGTCTTGAAGGCACGGACAGAATATTAGAATTATTCGCCAGTGCATTCATTACATGTTCTGCAAACTGCCAGTACATTACTGGTACCAGTTGGTTATCATTTAACTATAAATAATGCAACTCACTGATTATCGTGCAATGCACTTCGATGTACTACTAAAATATCTGGAAGTGTTTTATGCACGTGACCGAACATGTAAAGCTTAAATCTAACACAAGAATTGCGTCTGTTGCGAGAAATAACTAGTAAATGATAAAATAAAGAATTATGATTCGGCATGCTTACACAAATGTAGAAACAAATTGTTACAGGTTTCACAAAATTCGCAAATGTTTGTGCGAACATGCGTCTTTAGGCAATGTTCCCAGGGACTTTTATTTTAGGTCTGTTTGTTTGTTTTGAGCTTAGGAAGTGTTGCGAACGAAGTTCCCACCTGTAGAGTTATAACTAAAGTGTAGTTCCCAAAACTGCCCTCAACGGAGAGAAACAATAGATGATACGTCTGTTTGAACTATGAGGTACACATCAAATTTTGGGAAAGATTTTTCAGGAAACAGTAATGATCCACTTCATCGCAGGTTTAGGAAAGGTAAAGCCTGACACGGTTGACAACAATCTATATCTAGTAAACACTAGTTTCAGGTAATTATATCAACAACTGTAGATATGTGCGACGCATCATTCTGAGCTGTAACAAACGAGATTTCGACATAAAGTGGCGAACGCGCCAGCCAATCGGGAGGTCTGGGCTAAAGAACTAAGGACAAAATTTAATTCTGTCATTTCCAATTAAGAATTGAAATATTTGTATTTAACCCTTGTACATACAGTATGTAAATGTTTTGGCCTACAGATGACTGGGATGGAGCCCATATTTGCCCCCCCCCCCGCAAAAACAAACAAACAACAACAAAAAACTGTCATAGAGTTTTAGCTAAATTAGGTACTGTTGGTTTGGTCTCAACATATTTCATTAAAAAAATCGGGATCAGGGCATAGCCCTATATTAATCCCTCTTACACAAAGAGGAGAAGTATTTGGACATTACACAAGAAGGAAGACGGTACACTTGCTCGGCACCCTTGTAAGAGATGTAAGAATACGTGACAAGACAGGTAAGGTGGCAGTGCCACACAGCTGGAAGAAGTAAACCAGGACAAGAATCAACAGACAGCAAAAGTGTTGGGATAAATGTTCACACTATATCTAGATTTAGATATTAGAAACAATAACTGCTTTGTATTTAGATGTACAGATACACTTCTGTACTGGTGGTTCATATCCAATACTGGCCCTGAAGGGTCTGGTTTCAGAGCAGGTGTTCACCCGAAAGCATCTGAATGTACACAATGCATTTTGCGTATACAACAAACTAACTGTCAGGCTTATCCGTTTCGTTGTTTTGGGCCCATATGTTTTGCAAATTGAACATGCATACTCTACATAAAAGTTAAAATGGCTGCTCAAACATAAAGGTTCACACAACAACGTAAAACCTTAAAGCAAAAGCCTTAAAAGCAGATAAACAGATATTAGCAAGAAGGTCAGCAATGATTATATTTCAATTTGATTGATCTATTTTTCATTTTATTTTATTTTATTTTGTTTTATTCTATTTTATTTTGTTTTGTTTTATTTCATTTTATTTCATTTTTTATTTTATTTTATTTTGTTTTATTTTCTTTTATCATCATCATCATCTAAAACCTAGGCAGAAAGTGAAGTGTACTTTCATACACTGAAAACCCCTGAGTCAGAAAATACCTTACATACATTGAAAACCCCGGAGTCAGGAATATGTATAAAAGGAGCAACTGAAGCTTTTGAAATCATTGTCCAAGGGCGAAAAGACTCAAGACAAGCGTGGATTGTGGAAGAACAGACGTGTCTTTCAGGTGGTGCCTTCATAAATTTAAGACGACACGTATTACGTTCACATTGACAGTTCCAAGGTCCTACTGCAGAATGACAATGTACAGAAAGCCGACTAGTACCAATATAATTTAAACTTATATGGTACACCTAAATGTATGGCCGTTGCAGATGTCACCCACATGAAGCAAGTGTCTATAACTAACCGTATATAAACAGGAATGAACATGGACATCAAGCCTCGATATCAATAAAATTCATAATTATTTTGTATGCATATAACTGCTGCTGATGGTAACCACATACACATAGCCTAAAAACATTTCCTTATCTAATCTGGTTCTGCAGCATCCTGAACCTGAATCAGTATTTGTGTCAAAACAGCCACAAAATCACTTGCACGTTGGAGCGACAAACGCTTGGCTGTGTAGTGGCGAGATAGATGTTTCAAATAACTTGGCCAGAGGTCAACTCTTGAGCAAGACCTCTCTCCCAACTCCTGAAATTGGATCTGGTCTGATACACCGTGTAGAGGTGTATAGATGTTGAATATATGTTTCAAAAAAAAAAGAAGACATTTTCATAGTTTAGCGTCAGTTTATATCCATACTTTATGAATGGTAAACTACCGAAAATGCATATTTTATATCAATATTTGCACCGAGAGAAAATCAAAAGATCACAATAACTTGAGAAATGTGTCAAACAAAACCCAGAAGCAGTGTCTACTGATAGGTGGCGTATAAGACATGTTAATAATGAGATCTTTGGCTATTCTAAACAACTGGCATAATAGAAACGAGGATTCTTGAATCCACTGCCGTTGCCATCTTTAAGTATATTCTTTTTTTTTCGCAAAACCGTGTTTCTCAAACGTTTCTGTCATATATATACATCTTGTCTTGTTCAGCCTATTATCAGAATTCTAACATTGTTATAGATGAAAGAGGGGAGAGACCTGTATTCCAAAAATTATCTTCTGAGAGAATAATAATAATAATGATAATAAGTAATATGACTAAATAAAATAAAAATTCTAATTTGACAACACAACCATGGTAATCTCTGTCAAGTAACAGCTGACATGTCTAAAATATATACATCTGTAAGTAAACACGGAATGTCTTACAACCTGGTAATATCTTTCGTATTTAAGATGATCCTATACAAAAAAAAAAATAAATCAAACAAAAACTTAATATCCCGAAGTGAATGAGGGTCTTTAAATAAATATTTCAATCACTTGAGCGTATGTATATATATATATATATATATATATATATATATATATATATATATATATATATATATATATATATATATATATATATATATATATATATATATATATATATATATATATATATATATATATATATATATATATATATATATATATATATATAGTTCCATAGTCAGCTGGTACTTGCAGTAAATAGATTTTCGTCCTCTGATGTCAATACATCATGATAACATGCCGTTCTCTATTAACCACTGTGACGTTTTTCTGTTATTTTAGGAAAATCCTATATTTCCATAGCAACAAACAGACAAGAATGAAAAATGAGGGTACAGCGGGGAGCGCTCAAAGGAGTGGGCAACGTGCCGAGTGTCGGGGAACAACAAGGAACATTATCCACATGTAATGTGGCACACTCGGCGTGAAGCTCTCCAGTCCCCCTGACAAACTTGTTAAGGCCTTATTCACACAGGCTTTGCAACATAAATTGTCTTCAAAGAGATGGACGTTGTGCTACCTGGGCCCCTTTTAATAGCGCTGTTTTGCAGTTATCAGTGTCAGCAATGGGAAGGGCCGGGCTCAGGCTGGACAGGCCTTGACCCAGACCGCTGGACCACCTAACAAGACTGTTTGATTTTGACATGGGTTGTCTTTGTGGCCCATGAAATACACACACGGATGAAGAGTGAGCAAGAGACACAAATATTTGTTTATGATCCATATATATGTGTTACACGGAGCCGTTACAAGTGGAAGTGTAGATTCTTTGTCACCGTTGTTGCAAGGTATACCAACCGCGGTTTAACCCTTTTAGTGCCAAATTTTGGACTGAGTCAACAGCTTTTCTCTGGGCGCATTGCGCGCCGAGAAAAGCTGTTGACCTGGGATATTCTCTCTTGAACTATAGGCATACTGGTGCTTGAATGAAAGGTCTTTTTACGAAGAATATGATTCTGGGACCCTAATGACAATTCATACTTGTCTGACTGAAGTAAATCAACTTTAGAAGTGATTGGCACTGAAAGCGTTAAGTTGTATACATACACGCTTTTATAATGTGTGTGTTTTTTCCCTGCGGTACTCGGAAACAAACCCTGAACCCGTTGCTGCAATACATTTCTCATACTGCAAATTTGTAAAATCTGTGACCGTGTTTCTCGCAAAGTCAATATGAAGTACCGAACGGACCTTTCAAATTTAGATTAACAAAAATATGGCTGGGATTATATATTTACATATCAATTTCAGTTTATGTATAAACTATCATATCTCTTCACTGATGATCACAACCGATGTTTCCATTACGTAGTTATGTGCACAGGTCGTCTAATGAATGCCATGTTTCACGTTTATTTGCAGAAAACTATAAGCTTCTGCAATTCTGCAAATAACCTGGGTATCCTAAAATACGATTTCTGCCTTAAAGGGAGAACGTGCATTTCAAATATCCGGGTTACTTGCTGTTTTTTACCTAATTACAGGCTACAACAGTGAATATACGTTTGTAGGTCCATTTATGCTGAAGAATGATTGAAAGTAAGCTGAGCATGCTAATCGTCCATATTCAGTGAACAGTAGTGGTCAGAATAAGTAATTTAATTTCACTGCATTTTTTTTCCTTGCTTCTCTGATGAAGCAAAATGTGATAATAGAAACATGAGGTTCCTCAAAAGTGTAACGAAAAGCTTCGGGTCTAAATAGAACTGAATTTATAACGGACTGGCAGCAAGAAAAATAAATCACACAGGTCAAGTCACTGACATCAAATCTAATGCCAAACTATCATATATATACATACTCGTCATTGACGTCAAATCTGATGCTAAACCGTGGTTGAAATATATATATTCTTAAGAAATATTGTGCATTAGTGGTAAACACAAATGCCGCCGTAATTTTGCGGTTCCATCCCAGCACTCTTTTGCACAGAAATGTATGGATCGATATTTTGTGAATGTTTTTTTTTTTTTTCAGTTACCCGTTAAGAGTACTCTAATTTGTTCCATGAAATTTTCAAGGCAATGTTCCTATAACTGTTTCATGCCCCTGCTCAGTGGCTCCAGGCAGGACAAGTAATACAAGCATTATCACCTGGACAAACAACTATTAAGATGGTAAATTTATTTCCAAAATGGGGCAATTTTTATTGAAATATAATGGCTTTCCTCAGACCAATTAGTACATATTAGTATATTATTTTGCTGCTGGTGAAGCTGTCGCCATAATTTTAGCATTTGAGCATACCATGTAATTTGTTCTAACGGGGTGACATATTATTCATTCTTTGTGCATAGAAGGATTATCTGATTTAGTGTTTATTAACTATTATATCAATATTATTTGTACGTCTATTGTTGGGTAAATAGATTATAAATTATCATTCGCGCAAACTGTCTCCTGCAGATTTGTGTGAACAACAGGACTTATAAATGATTTTTACACAGTCGCAGCTGGGTGAGTTCAACGTTTCTTATTCTAAAGTAGGCATAATTAATTGTATAGCCTAATGTTTCTTATATTTTCCTGCATTTAACACATTTTCTGAACAAAAACTCCATGTGTATACAGCAAGAGTGAAGTATTGTATACATGTCTACTTTGCTTATGGGGCTTAATATAACTGAATCAGCATTATATATTTGTAGACCCAGTTTTTGAAACAAAAATTCATTTACCCCAAAGCGCAAAGGGTAGCCCCTTGCCATTGGTCCATTTCTTGTCAACAGCAGTGACCAATTCAGGGTGAAAGGGGGATGTAGATTTAATATGTGACAGATTGTAGTGTCGGCGTAAACATCCAACATATAAAATTAACGGGTTAATCACTTAGGGGGCGATTAACAGGTTAAACCGAGTCCATGGTTGGATTCTGTGCAAGCACGTGCGTCATATTCCGTCATGTATATAGTGTAATAAATTGTATGAAACAAAAAAGGTGTTATATTCTGATTTTTGAACGCCAAGAGATGTGCTTTGTTTTGATTATTAAGATCTATGAGACAAGACAGGATGAGGACAATTGTCAAGATTGGGAAGAATTGCCGTATTCCTCCTAATAGGAGTGTCAAGCGCTAAGAAAATAACAGTAAATCAGCGTCCATTTTGGAACTGCGTCTTGAACATAAATGAAGCAAATACCATAAAAGGATGGGTATATATAAAATATTTAGCCCCATTTAACTTTTTTTTCTTGTGAAGCTATCAAGGTGGATCAAGCTAATAAGAGGAGAATGAGCGCTTATCGAAAAAGAAGAAAAAAAAAGTTAATCAGCAAGTTAAGCATTCTGTCAAAATCACATAATTCTCCTTGATGCGGATTACTAAATTTTGGTAAGTTTTGTCCACTCAAGCTATATTCAGCAACATAATAACAGCTACAAAAACATGATAAAAACTGGTAAAAACACTCTTCTTTCAAATAAAGGGAGGGAAAAAGGAAGGGGGTATTATTGTATTTTTCAAAGAGAAATATGGTAGATTTTTTTTATCACAATAAAAGCATTATATATATATATATATATATATATATATATATATATATATATATATATATATATGTATATATATAACTAAAAATGTCTTTAAAGAAAATTATATCTTAATATCTTAACCCCACCAAAAAAGTTCTTGTTTCAACAGCAATTTATTTTCTTTTTTCTCAATCCGAAGTATTCATTGGTGCAAAAAAAAAAAAATCAGGATTTGGGGGAGTGAAAAAGATTACCTTCAAAAAAAAAAAATAAAAGAAATAAAAGAAAAGAAAAAAGAAAAAGAAAAAACCCACGCAAAGTGAAAAAACTGTAGTTGTCATCGCGTTATGATGAAAATTTGTTGTTTTTATTTGTGTTTTGGTATTATTTTCTGCACTATTCGTACAGAGAAAGATATGTTTACTGTCAATATTTAATATTGGGACAAAAATGGTTACCAGAAGAGCTGTGTGAATTAGTGTTGTAATACGCAAGCATGTAACTTCCCGGACGCTTATGAGTAACAGAAAACAAAGATGTTTACAGTATATATATATATATATATATATATATATATATATATATATATATATATATATATATATATATATATATATATATATATATAGTGTGTGTGTGCTGATGTTGATGCCAAGAACTCAGGTACACGACAAACAGTAATATCAATATTCACCTCTGCGCAGAAAAAAATACCCATAGAAATCAGAGAAAAAAATGAAGTATGCATCATGTAATAATAATAATAATAATAATAATAATAATAATAATAATAATAATAATGATGATGATAATTATAATAATAATAATAATAATAATAATAATAATAATAATAATAATAATAATAATAATAATAATAATAATAATAATAATAATAATAATAATAATAATAATAATAATAATAATAATGTGTGAGCTTTTCTCGCAGCAAGTTGGGGTGCACGTAGAAAGAATCTCGGAAAGAAACAGGTCAACCAGCACCCGTGCTTCCAATTGGATAAGCGGCTTCTGCCGCTAACCCCCGCATGCCAACTGCCGATACACGCAGAGGCAGTGGCCCGTACACAAGCCTACAGACAGGGACGCACATATATCCGACTACGAGTGGTCGTTCTCGGGTGTATGGGCTTACACAGTTCTGTCATGCTATTATTCAATCAACCCTGCACCTTCATATGCCAAAAATACACCTCGCATGTATTCCAAATATTGTGGATCAGCTTGAAAGCCTGGGGTCCGTACATGCAGAGCACCACCAGATTACCTCCCCCAACTTAACCCTACCTTCGCTTTTGCCATCGATTTTGGTCCCGAGCCAAGAAATACATACTTTTTTTAAACCCCCAAATATTAATAGTACAGAGGCCAAATATAGATAGTGTGCTTTATGAAGTAACTTTAACAATTTCTGGAGCATAAAACACGTAGTCTGCATCTGTATACACACACACACACATATATATGTATATATATATATATATATATATATATATATATATATATATATATATATATATATATATATATATATATATATATATATATATATATATATATAATCATCCCCTGCATACAGCACAGGCACAATTTGAACCTCCTGGTCATATACACATACATACAGACACACAGACACACAAACATACACACATGTGTGTATATGTGTGTATGTTTTATGTTTCTGATGACGACATTTAGTGCCTATACATATTGGTCGAGGATATCAGAAAGTCCTTTTAGGTGAGGATGTTGGAAAGGTCAAAAACTAATATGTGTTGGTTTAATATAATTAGGTTTATAACATTATATGTACTGTATAAGATGTAAAGAAACCAAGTGATTGCTTGATGGGTCATTCTGAAGCCAAGCCAAATGTTATGTTCACATTGTAAAGTGGCCAAATTTACAAGTAATCAAATTATTAGTTCATCTATAATCTAAGAAACGCGACGATGTCTTTTAGAAAAAAAAGGTATCAGACCTTGACTGGCCAGATATTGTGGAAAATTGCACATGACTGTGCGTTGCCACTATATGTGTGAGCGTGGAAGTTCTATCGATCTCCTGCGAATCGCCGCCAAGGTCTGAAATTCCAATACACCCACTGCTGTCTGGTCCACAGAGCAGCTTTCACGACCTCTTTTGTAATAAACGGACTCATGGCAAAAACTGGAAAATGGCTTTCAAACTTGCCAAATTACCGGACAGGAATATAATATACTTCCATGTGTTTCGACTTTGAAACTTGTTGAGATTTGAGGAAAATACAATAATGTACTCTTCTGGCAATGATGCATGCTGTTCTAGTGTGCATCTAAAACATCAGATTCTTCTATTTGTACCATTACCGCTCTTCCAATAAAATCTTTATTTTCTGGTCTTTTGGGTGGTCTGTACTAATAAAGAGACCTGTTAATTATATCATGTACATGTGCATACACATGTAGATGTACATGGGTGTATATGAAAGTTTGCATGTATACATATGTGTTATCGCGGACATGTATACCTTTTCCATCTGCTTCTTTTATCCATCCATGCACTTGCGCTTGGCTAGTTATGCCAGAATACACACACTGAAATCGATGTATTAAAATACTGCTTGAATATATTTTGCATTTTCCTTGTACAAATCAGTATGTGTAATCGCATACATATCGTGCTCATGTGTTGTTCGCTTAATCGGCAGTTGAAAAATGCCCATACTAAAATTTTGTTTGCCTTAAATTCAGTGCCATATTCCGACTATACAGATAACGATTCATGGAATTGACAAGTCTTATCGAATCTTTTTCATTGCAAGACTGTTCGGGTTCGGCTCTAAGAAGGTAAATGTTACGTTGATGTTATATATATATATATATATATATATATATATATATATATATATATATATATATATATATATATATATATATATATATATATATATATATATATATATATATATATGTGTGTGTGTGTGTGTGTGTGTGTGTGTGTGTACATACATATACAACACTTACAATTCTGACAATAGGAATATTGCTGATTTTACTGTTCTCCTGGTTCTGTAATTGACATTGTGCATATCATTTTGTTCTGATACATGTACGTTATATGTATTTGTGTTGGTTCATGTTTGGCAGATTTGCCAAGTATTGTAAGTTTTCGGTGCAGCTAATACAGTTGATTTTATATACACGTATTAATATAACATCCATTCATCGATACATCCATCCATACATGCATATACACGTATTTATCAAACATAGCCTCATAGAGTACATACAGACGTGTACATGTATACAAAAAGGATGTAGTTCAAAAATGATTCTGTAGTTCACTTCTGAATCTGATGAAAACCGAAATAATATGTTGTGAGAATATTGTGTGGGAAAAATGGACTTAACATCAGCAATAAAAAATGTAGAAGTGAGTTTCGGTCAGGCACTATGCTATCGGTATCATAATGTCTTCTGTTTCATCTCTGCAACTAAGGACCAATTCTATATTCCCGTGCACTCTGCTGAAAAAATGCACGATATAAAAGAATGCACATTAGTTTCACAAGAAAAGAAGAAGAAGAAGAAGAAGAAGAAGAAGAAGAAGAAGAAGAAAAAGAAGAAGAAGAAGATACATAAATAGAGCACATAAAGTGTAAACCGACCGATCTCGCAATCTCAATTTGATTCGCAAGCAAATCCCCTTCAGTCACAGGATGGGGTTGGCAGTAAATTAAGCGTTAACTCTTTCGCGTTTAAATCTCCCGGATGGAAAGTGTCGCCTGCTTCAATATTTCTGACCACTTGAAACACTTTAAACGAGAATTGTAGATGATAGATATCAGGGTAGCATGTCCCTGGTCAACAGCTATCCTTCAGTGGGGGATGAGCTCATAGCAGAAAAAAACAAAAAACAAAAAACAAAAAAACAAGCCATTGATCCAATATTATTATAAAACCAAGATACAGATAAAGGACAGTAAATTCGCATAAAGACATTGCCGATGCACAACAAACAGCTGCTGCTGGACGCCTTTGTATCCATGGTGACTATGTCTTTCTAAGCACGTCTTTGCTCATCTGATTATTTACACAGCGTGTCCCATTTCACCAAAATCTTCCTTTTTCATCTGCTTGGCACCACCGTTCGCTTGATTAATAATTTGTTAAATAGTTACATTACACGACACTTAAATTTAATTGTATTAGACGAAAAAAACGGTCGCCGTGGCCGGTGTTCTCCCAGAGGACCGACTTGTTCCAGATTTGTACAAGGCCGCACTGGATAGCAACTGGGCTCTTATTCTTGTTACCAACTAACGAGAGCGTGTTCATAGTCATAGCAGAAAAGGTTAAAGGTCACATTTATGGCATGTCTTGCGTGATTACCTCAGTAGCTAATACATAGTATGTATAATAAACTTCTGAAAAATGATATGTTATATATGAGAATTCATTTCTTCTTTACTGTTGCAAAATCATCTCATCAAGTCCAATGGAAGAGATCCGTCAGTTCTCTCACTTTTTTATTTTTGGTAAAATTTCTCTATATATGGAACACCCTCCCCCCTCGAAAATCGCAGGTATGAATGTACGGACACGCCGCTTTCAGCTGATTCGGCGAGAATTATGCTGCACTTCAATGTATTATTTTGCACTGGAACAAAACCTTTACAGTATTCCACTTTATGAATTTATTTATCTTTATATAATATGCTGGTGACACTTTTCTTTGCTGTCGATTTAAAGTTTGGAACACCTGCTACAGAAGCCCAACCGAACTAAATTCCACCAGTTGTTGATAAAAAAAATTGTGTAGCGCCAGACCAAAAAAAAAAAAAAAAAAAAAGTCTATACGAAATAAAAAAAGGTCATCGCCTTGAAGTCTTGCTAACTGTGGTATATAATTTGGTAAATCTATGATCTAGGAAGATAGTGAACTGTATCGTCTAGACTTAATACCAAGTTTGAATCCTGACATAACATAAGAAAATTCTTACATAAAAGTACACAGAGCAATCAATCATCCTGTACAATCTGTCACAGAAAACTTGCATTTTAGATCAGATCCAAATTGACTGCAGCGGTTTTCAAAATCACATTTAAATGGGAATTGTGTTGCAAAAAAATTCAAAGCAAAACGTGACATTGGCAACGGTTGGATTACTTTACCACTATGTATTTTGTTTGGTAGCAGATCAAAAGCAATTTATCAACGATAACAAAATCCCCAACAGATTGTCAAGTCCCATGCGCATTATTTGCTATCAGCAGAGAACTCGTTGTTATATTTGTGGGTGAATTGATTAAAAAACAAGCAACAGCTAAGGTGAAAATTCGCGACAATACATACTGCATTGCTACAGGTACAGCCGATTGTCTGTTTCTACATCGAATAAACCTATTGCTGCAGTTCCCTGGTATCCCTCCCTCTATGGCATACTAAATTTAAGACCAACGTTGCATTTTTGCTGATCCTCTAAAAGAGCTTTCATTGAAGTAGCAACAGGTCAAGCCTTAATTAACTCATTCCACCCTGATAGAAGACTGAGTCAACAGCTTTCCTTGGCGCGCTCTGGGCGCAATGCGCCCAGAGCGCGCCAAGGAAAGCTGTTGACCATGGGCATATAATTTGGAATGATCTTCCATGCAAGTTTCATCCAAAATATTGAAAAATAATCCCTAAATTAGTAAAATACAATTAGCAGACGACATTTAGATATTAGCGGGAAAAAGCGTCATCAGGGTGGAATGAGTTAAGTCCGCGGCTCTTTGCATTGACTACATGCAGTCACGCTGACTTGTTGGAAGGGCAGATATAGAATGACTTGCCTGCAATACATATACTACTGACCAAGGCCTCTCCTATTAAAGAAGTTTCTTGCCATTTGAGGGTATTCGTTTTTGTTTGTTTTTCTTTCGTTTTGTTTTGTTTTGTTTTTTTTTTTTTTGTTTTGTTTTTTTTTTTTTTTTGTTTTTTTGTTTTTTGTTTTTGTTTTTTGTTTTTTCTTGTTTGTTTCAGCACCTTGAAAGAAAAAAAATTGAAGCCTACCAAACGGGAAACTATAATGTTACTAGTCAACATCACGCGTGAGAAAATGCTACTGTTCATGACAGAAATATTATTGATCACATGACATTTTTCTGTGTGTCGCACGATAATTCTCTTTGTTTCATACTGACTGTGTGTCTAAGAACAAAACCATTCATAAAATAATATATGTGTTTGTTAAAAAAATAGTTATGTTTCCTTTGCATTTCATTTGCTTTTCTTCAATTGCTAGACGAAATAAAGTTTTGACAACCATATAATCTGAACAGGAATGGTAAACTTATGTTAACGAAACCTGTGATCAGCCCATCTGGTGGTAAACGTTTCAAAAATGTTACAAAACTAGACCTGCTTCCCACAAAAAATAAACACTTTCGTTATCTAAAACAAGATGCATTGTGAGCATACTGGGCATCGCGTCTTATCTAAAATTAATTTGCCCAGGCAGTTGTAGATCTTGTTTTATATTTTTTTTTTGGTTAACCACAACATAAAACAGAATCATCATGAAGTGTTTCAAACAAAGTATGGAAGCAGCTCAGAAGGACCATAAATGTAAGGTCAGCTGTAAAGACACCTGCTTAGATCTATCCGCACTTAAAGACTTGTTTTTACGTTACTTCAGCCATATAAAAATACAAATAAAAAAATTTAGAAGTTTTATTTTCAGTGCCCTTGATCTTAGGTCAAACTCTCTACAATGTAGCCTCAGTTTAGTAAATACAATTAACTGGAGGTAATCACGAGGTGTCTGTTCTGATACTTTAGTGTAGTAGCATTGGATAAACGCAAATTTACGACGCTAAACGACTAAAGGAAAATATGTCATTCTTGGCCGTTGTGAGCAGCCAGTGGCAAGGTCTACATCATACACTTGATCTTTTTTACACACTAAATTTGAATATACCAGAGAATTTATCGCAACATGGACCTATTGGTAAAACGAAAGCCGTAAATACGAAGCTCCACAAACGGAGTTTTGATGTACATCAAATGTGTGTCCCACAGGTATCAAGAACAAGTTCAGTTTAGAGATGAAATCAACACTCCAAAAATAAAGGTAACCTCCCAATGAAAGGTTGTTTTGACATATAAGCCAACGACAATGAATGTGTGCCACTGCCAGGTTTTGAAACATCAACTGGAGCAAAACTGCTGCTTTCTCCAAAGCTGATTTCTTGCCCCACCCCTTATCTCCCACAGATACTTTATAGGACCAATACATCCTTCGATTTGCAACCAAAGAGGTACACAAAATATCTCTCAGATTAAAACAAAACGAGAAGAAAAAAATAAAAATAAAAATCAATACCACTACGTTAGTCATTTTATTATGTTTCTGTACTTGAAAGTATCGATAGATATTATATTGATGTGGCAACCATGAACCTCTGGCGAGTTTGTCACTACCACTATTAAGATACATCGATATTGTATTGCAGTGGCAAGTGATGGTTTTTACCTTTAAAAGCATTGAACGTGGAAAGAAATGCCCAGCAAGTGCATGGATGCAGCAAACAGACAGTTAGCATTCCTGAAATCTTTTTTTTTTTTTTTGACAATCACATGCAATTTCTGCCCAGATATTATTAGCATTATCAGTGGCATATGTGCAGGCTAAAACTTGCAGGATTAACGCATGATCTATGCATAATGAATAGACAGACATGAATAGACGAACGCCGATATTTTCCAAGACGGTTTCCGTACCAATATATCTCAATTATGGATAACTGGGATCCTGACTTTTTTTCTTTTATTTTCGTTTCTTTCTTTTTTTCCTGGTGTTTGCTAATCAGGTTAGTTTATGGTTTACCCAAAAGAAAATATGATCATGCTATCCCGGGCTGTTTTGCATTCATTCTGACGCTATTGGTTTGCCTTAGAGAAGATATCCTTGAATATGGTAGGTGCAATTTAATTGAAGCAACTTAAAAATTCATAGTTTAAAACATTCTTTTACACAACCTCTCCACGCTAGGAAGAGCAAACTGAGTTCAGTGAAAGTTCAGAAGCACATGGCATTGGAGTCAATACTACTGATAAATGCACTTAGATCCGTTACCACAGACGGAGATTTAATGCTTTTATTCCAGATGTGAAAATTGTCAGCCTGTGAACGGTTTCATCTCATTGACACTTCTGTCTCGTCAACTCCTCTGAGTAAGCAGGTCAGTAGTATAAACAACTCCCGAGCTTGCGGGAGTGACGATGAAGATCATCGAAATGGTTGCCACCATTTCTTTTCGGCACCGTTGGTAACGAATTCTATTGCCCTATTTAGTTAAGGTGGGGGAGGGGGGTTTCAGAAAAAGATTTAAAAGTGCAAACTACCACAGCCATGAATGACAACTATATTGGCTTTGTGTTCCTGCCTCAGGTCATGAACTGAGAGATAGACTGGCGCCCTTCTGCAGGTTTCGCATGAATTAAATTAAGATGTAAAAGCCCGACTGAAGAAAATGCAAGACGTTGTCCATCTCCGGGGACAATAAGATCTGAAAACCACGCATCTGTGTTGCTTATCAGCGATTTGCAGCTAGGCAACGAGGGAGTAAGCATTTCAAAAATAGCTCCAGATGAAATTAATTCCTTGCGTACCTTTAACGAAAAAAGAAACCGCGGGGGGTTAACAGCGCACTGCTTCCCAACATGGCGAACTAAGGCAAAAAAAACCAACCTGATGTGCAGCATGAGGTTAAATAGCGGAAATGGATTATTGTGCCCTAGCCTCCTTCCCTCCTCCCCCCAAAATCTCTATCTCTCTGTGTAATACATAAGAAAATTATAAAAGAGAAAAAGGCGAACGACTTTTAGACATCTTTGAGAAATATTGAAAGTTTTATATATATATATATATATATATATATATATATATATATATGTGTGTGTGTGTGTGTGTGTGCGCGCGTATGTATGTATGTATGTATGTATGTATGTATGTATGTATGTATGTATGTATGTATGCGGGCGATTCTCTTGCCGAACTGAATTAATTTGAACCTACACAGAATGTTATCGACCAAACTGATAATTTGAATTAATTTTGACACAAAAACAGTTATTCTTTAAATTTTTGGATCTGGTGCTACCACGTTATAATTTGCGTCCCTGGTTATCGGAACTAGTGATACTGGCACAGAGTTAGTACCAGGTCAGTGCACAAGACAACCTCGATCATATCTGCAACTCCCAACACATACCAAACGAAATAATTGGAACAGGTAGAATATCACCCGACCATTACATTATACAAGCAATGAATGATATTTGACAGTAACCTCTGAATTTTTAGAATTTTTGCTGCGAAATGTTGCCCAGATTCAGCACCCAGTATGTTACTTGTCCATCTCATCCCAGCCCACCGAGCTAAAAATGCAAAATGGCGGCCCATCATACGAGGAAAAAAGCAATTTCATCCCGAATAAACATGTTCATTTGCAACGAGAGAATCACATCATATTGGTGTAGACAGAATTATTTTCGTTAGCCCCATTATACACAAAAACAGAAAATAATAAGAAAGTGTCTTACCACACTCGCTTGGCAAGCGGTGCGACTTGCTCTCCTAACAGCGACAGCCCGCTCCGCCAGGCGCCACTTTTCTTTTTTTTTTTTTTTTTTTTTTTTTTTTTTTTTTTTGTTCTTGCTACGATCGAGGCCCTCGTTGCTTTTTTTCAATGTCGTGACGTAAAATATTTCATATTGCGTAAATTTTAGAGGTGTATCGGTCGTCAGGGATCGTATCTGTGAGGATGATTTATTTTTACATGGGTTATCTTGAAAGCGCCATTATTGCCATAGCCCACACGTAAGGAACTGGTCAAAAAAGTAAAATAAGGAAAGCGATATGACGCCGCAAGTATTTTCCCAGGCATCAGCTCGACGAACTGACTGTGGTTTAGTATTTGATGATTTGTTTCGGTACGATTGAATGTTTGCCAGTCGGTGTCGAAGATACCTACGTTTGAAAACCGTGAGTGAGAGCATGCAACTTAGTTTATAACCGAGTAAACGAAATTTTTGTGCAGAAGAAAATAATGTTTGCCTTAGTTTGAGAAAACATGACTGAGAAGATGGAATTTGTGGCTGAGATCGAAAGCGAAGTTTCACATCTTCGTACATGGTCATGTTTTTGGAAATGTTTTTGGCAAAGGTTTGGCGATCCGGAATCGTCCTCCCGCCGAGTCGGCCTCGTAGGGATACACTTAAAAATGGGTCAGCGATTTGGTGTCAAGCCAATCAGGTCACGGCACGCACTGTGAATCCAAGACTAGTGGATTGAATCACGTTACATACTACTTCTTACGAAAAGATGATAATGTATCATCATCTCACATTCGTGTCTAACAAAAGTAATTATCTTCATAATCTGTTCATGCTGTGTCGTATCGTTTTAACCCCTATCGTTGTTTAAGAGCACAAAAGAAAACCACAGAAACCAATATCAGAAATCCCCATCATACCATACGCCACACATCCCACTATTAAAGGAGCAAGAAAGGTGAAAGTATAGCCTCGCGAACAAGAATCCTATGAAAGCGAGATGTAGCACATCAGTAGGTCAGCGGTACTGTCTAAGCAACTGCCCGGCGTCAACTCAAACTTAGCTGGGTTAAGCAAAATGTCCACGTGCCCCGTGTAACAAGCCTGTGAGGCCTATTTGTTTCTGCCACAAGCTCGGTTCTACAGGGTTCGCGGCCATTTCACCAGCCTCAACAACATGCTTGGCGTAAACCTGTGGCACCAAAACAAAAGCGTTCAGGCCGCATCCACGAAAAACAGGCACAAAGCAAACGACACAGTGCACCATCAAAGCTGGACCCCCAAACCTGCTGATCTGGCCGGGGTAGCGGCGACCTGTGTCAAGCAGTATAATGGAGCAATACCTACCCGCGGCCACGGGTATGTGCAAGTCACAGCTACACATGAGTATGAAGGAATGTAGGCGTTATAATTTGAACGTAGACTCAAACAAATACGAAAACTATATAAACAAGAAGTTCTCCTCCTGCGAAGAGTGGTAAGGCAATGTTTTTGTAGTTCTAAAATAATAATCTAAGTGATAAATTTTGATTTTTCGTTTTGCATAAACTTGTGTTTGTATGTAACTATTTTGTCGGGAGAATAACCCAAAACTTTGCGGCATTATGAAGCACAACAATCTTCAAGAGCCAAGGTTACTTCGAAAATTGTTTAATTTTGTTGGCAAATACCAAAAGCAGTGTGGCTATTAAACACTCCAACTTCTTCTCCTTCCAATCATTTGATCTGTGCGCTTGCAGGTTGCAAAAGTATTGGATTATTTTGACCTTCCACAAAGTAGAGCAGATTTTTGGACAATAAATCAAGAGAGAGGTAGTTGAACAGGTTTCCACCCCATGGCTAAATTATACTGCGGACGATCATAATTAGTCACTCAGTTAATATAGCGTGATGATAGAGAAAGCAATTAAGTGATTGTGCACAAAATGTGTATGTATCATGTTGAAACAGGTGAAGCAGAGAACAGAGTTCAAAGGTGTTCATAGTTAAAGGGTCAGAAGAATTGAAACAATTTTGGTCATACATATATATATAGAGTGTACAGCACCTGTATATATGATGTATATATGATCACCGTGACGTAACTCTGATTCTAGAAACTCTTAAACCGCGTGAAACTTTGTTCTCTGCCATCTGTTGGCGTCGCACAAGCTTGTGAATGGAACATAGTTAACACAACACACATTTGTGGATGTAATAGAAAGCACACATAACAATTGAAAAGATTTACTTTTAATTGTTAACGATTTTAATTCAAAACCTTCGCCTGTACAAATTCACTTCACAAGTAAAACATGAAGCATATTTGTGGTAGCAAAAACTCACCTTCCCGGTGGGCCGTGTGTGCGGCAAAGACCACACCATTTACATTGGTGCATACCTATCAACTGTCCGGTATTCCCCGCGAGACTCTCATTTTGAAGATTCCACAAGATGCAAAACTAACAGGATTTTCAGGCAGCATTTCATCTCTGTGTGTGTGTGTGTGTGTGTGCGTGTGTGTGTGCGTGTGTGTGTGCGCGTGCGTGCGTGCGTGTGTGTGTGTGTGTGTTTTCATGCACCTTTGTGGTTGTCATGTGGGTGTGAAGCCCTTAGTTGTGTGACCGAGATTCCTATCAAAGAAGCATAATAATAATAATAATAATAATAATAATAATAATAATAATAATAATAATAATAATAATAATAATAATAACAAAAACACCTGTCATTTTAACAACTTGTGAAATCTCCAAAACTGGAGTCTCCGGTGAAGACGAGAGAATGGGCAGATATGCATTTACTCCCTGACCTTTGGCAAAGCCAAACCTACCGTCACACCAACGCCATTGATACCACTGGCCGTTTACCCCGTATATCAACAAATCCACAAATCCACAAATCCATGAAGGTGGCCCACTGCAGGAATGTGATCGCTCATTTTTAAAAAAGCATGAAAATGACAAAAACAAACAAACAAACAAACTTAAATTACATGGTATTAACATGTAAATATAAAAGATAAATTTGGGAAAAAAATGAATTCAGGGTTTTTTTTCCTGAGGAGTCACATCCTTGGGCACAGCTGTCTTTCGAGCATAATTATTTGGCATCTTTTTACCACCAGAAAGGGCGATAGAGATTTTTAGTGAGTTTTGAAAAAGGCAAAAAAAAAAAAAAAAAAAAAAAGACTGTAAGCCAATCTGAACCCCATGTACGATATGTTCTTCATATATATATATATATATATATATATATATATATATATATATATATATATATATATATATATATATATATATATATATATATATATATATATATATATATATATATATATGTGTATATATATATATTTGACGTCTGAGGTCCTTTCACGAAGACATACAAATGTCAGAGAAAACTCGTTAAAGGTATGCACTTGTTCTATAAATATGACGACACTTATACAATATATGCAATAACCAGTTAACACAGCTAGAAATTTATCTTATAACATGGAAATATATAAACTCATCAATGTCAACAGAAGCATTCAGCTCATGAAAGGTTATTTTGATTTAACAGATTGAACTAACACTTGGTTGATTTAGTACATGCTGCCACACTGATGCGAGATCGTAAGCAGATATGCACTAGGAGTTGAACTATACACAGCACCAAATAGTTACCCATGCACAAAGACATATAATCTGCACTCAGTGACCTATCTTGCTGTCCATATCAAGGAAAACAGAAACTGCGAAAGCAGGCATTTGTCAGTTTACGTCAGATGTAGATGGAGAGGTACCGATATTATAGGTTCTCTATGGGTCTAGGCACATCGCTAAGAATACTTGGTGCTGCCTCAAATCTATGTTCGAGTGAAAACCTCTCTTATTGGATCTCATTGTTTTCTCATTTTCTCTCCCATTCTCTCTTTTTTTTCCCCTGTCACACTAAAATAAGGGCACCGACGTCACAGACTTTGCAACAAAGTTAATAAACCAAGCGGATGCAACATGAACTGAGAGATATTCCTGGATAGGTCAATGACATCGACTAAGAATACATGAAACTTTGGTCTTCATTTTCATGCATTTGACAAACTGTACCTCAAAGAATCAACTTGTGCCTTGATCTCTTCCATGCTTATCAGGCTCGTCATTGATACTGTCGCTGTATTTATTTTCCTTTTTCCATTTCATCCGTCGATTTTGAAACCAGATCTTTATTTGTCGCTCTGAGAGACAGAGCGCATGCGCAATCTCAATTCTTCGTTTTCTGGTGAGGTAGCGATTAAAATGGAATTCTTTTTCGAGTTCCAAAGTTTGATAGCGAGTATAGGTCTGCCTTCCCCCCCGTTTACGATCCGGACCTACAAAATAAAGAATCTGTCTCAAGTATATACATTCGGAAGTTTTTCACGGGTTCATTTTCAGAATATTCTGATAAATGCGGTCGTCTGATGAGAAATTCCTATTGGTAGAAAGCATGCAAGTCACGCCCAATCGTCTGCAAACGATCTTTGTGCTGAAGGGAAGCCTACCATGATGACGACTCAGTCAGCTGTAGGTCACGCAAAGGTCAGGCTTTAAAAGTTCATTTTTAGTGAAACGTTGTGAAGATCTCAAATATAGAAATAAATCACTTCACGCATAATGTTTGTATAAAGCCCCACACACACACACATATATATATATATATATATATATATATATATATATATATATATATATATATATATATAATATATATATATATATATACATATATATATATGTATATATATATATATGAGCTACTTCACGCATAATCACACACACACACACACACATATATATATATATATATATATATATATATATATATATATATATATATATATATATATATATATATATATATATATACATATAATTAATGTGTGCTTGGAGTAAATTTGTGCGATATATATATATATATATATATATATATATATATATATATATATATATATATATATGAGCTACTTCACGCATAATCACACACACACACATATATATATATATATATATATATATATATATATATATATATATATATATATATATATATATATATATATATATATATATATATATATGAGCTACTTCATGCATAATCTGTTTTTAACCGACATTGGTGACAAACTGGACTTAAACCAATAATTTTACCTCGTTTTTAGACACACGAGTTTCTAATTATTAGTGTCTATAGATTATATACAAGGCCAGACAAAAACTCGATTATGGCACCATACATTGGCTCTTACGTTTTGATTTGTTGCTGCACACACACACAAAATGGCTTATGTCAAGAAGCAAAATTCAAAAGCAAGTAAATTACCGAGGTTTTATTCTACTGGTAGCACCCACCTCAACCCAGATAAACATCTTTTGAATATTTTTGTTGTACTTTGTCATGTTTGACCGACAGCCTTATGAAGACTGAACTCGCGAGTTGTCTCGTGCATGAAGATTTTAAACAATAATCTTTTTGTTTTGTTTTGATTTGTTTTGTTTTGTTTTTTGTTTTTTCCGAATCAATTGCAAAAATGACATGTTTATTAAACATTTATTGAATGCGGGCCACCTTAGCTGATGTTAATAAACTTTTCCCTCATTTACTGTTCATAGCCTTTTCAACATTTTTTTTTACTAGAGTTTTGATGATTAGTCAGGAGATTTTCCCAGGATCTGCAGCGAACTGGGTGTTTCCGGAACAGAGTAATTGCAATGATGAGAAATGTAATGTCATAACTTTCACAATTTTCACTGGGATAAGATCACCCCGCCCCCTCCGCAATAATGATATCACATTTTTATTCTAAGGTAAATTAAGATCTACAAGAAGATGAAAAAAATGAAAAAAAAAAGATGAGCAGCTCTGTGACCTGTTAACCTTTGTTCTTTGACCTTCGTCTCGCCAACCAGACACGATTACGTAATTTTTAAACATGCACCTCCCCTTTTGGCAAGTGACGGTTATACAACACGTGATTCGACCCCAGGGGCCTAGAGTATGCATTTCTGCGCCTTCCCTCAGCAAATAATATGCAGCAGCATGCGTGAAGCGTAGCGGATGTCGATTATTCCCTCCCCTATCATCACGACAGAAGGACTGCCAACACTCCTTCCCATGCAAGATATATGATGCCCATAAAAACCACCACAAACATGTAACACCAAATACACTTCGATAAGAAAAGTCTAAAATAGATTGACTTCAAACAGTATTTCTGAAGATGGATGAAAATATTCATTTACTTTGAATGATTGATTAATACACATGACAGCTGAGAAAGGAGATCGGAACCAGGCGCTTACGTAATGCAGTTTTGGTTTTCGAGGTTTACGTAATGCAGTTTCGACCTCCCAATCAACTTAATCAACTTCTTCCATTGGACTTAAAGCTTGGGGAAAATGGTATGCAGTTTGCGTAAATTTCTTTGACTGAGTGTTTAAAAAATCTTCTGTGGGCGGTTGCCACCAAACACCCTGTGCACGACTTGGGTGAAATCAGTTGTCGAAACTGAAAGATCAAGGAGGTTAGAGCCTTGTAAAGACAAAGGGAAAAAAAAACGTTGAAAGGAAAAACCTGTTGAACCTGCCACATCTAATTGAAAAAAAAAAAGAAAAAAAAAGAAAAAAAGAAAAACAATCTGTCAACAGGCAAAATGCCTATATTAAGACCTCTCGTACAAATTCATGTTTAAATGTTAGTTATGCAATGTGCGAACACAGAAAAGCTCAAGCAATCTGCAGTTTTTAGTAATCAAATTTTAACTATATATATATATATATATATATATATATATATATATATATATATATATATATATATATATATATATATATATATATATATATATATATATATATGCTGATTGAATATGAATGACTTGAAGCAACTAAATGTGATATAAACACAACTGAGAATAGTTGTTCTTTTTAGTATAACTTTGTTCTTTCTTTCTTGGATGAACATTACCACCAAAATGACAAGGCGCGTTGTGCGAACATAGAAAATAAACGGTATCCCGAAAAGGAACCCTAAAATATTCTTCAGACTAGTTTTTTATGTTTTGGTGTATCCAGTACTTTGGCATGGAAATGTCGCAACGAAATGAGGGAAGAATACTGAATATGACTGATCAGATTTTTTTCCCCTGACAATACTAGGTATATCACACGAGAGGATGTAGGCGTCTTTGTGACACAGTTGAACGGGACAGAATATCCCTCATTTTACCTATGTCTGGATTAACCAATCAAAATTGTTCTCTTTTTGGCACCCTGGCAACTAGTGCTCTACATTTCTGTTTGGGGTACATGGATGTTCATGCGCCTTATTCCAGTGTCCTCGCCTACAACAACCCCCCCCCCCCCCCCCCGTCTCCGAGCTGTACCTTCTCTCTCTCTCCTGAGGGTGTCTGATGGATCAAAGTTACTGATTTCAACATAAAATTACCTCTTTTGTTTGTGGGATGAAGTGATATTCCGCTGTGTATTATGGACACCGTCAAAAGGGATTTTTACCAAATCTTCATTTGAGCTGTTCATTTCTGTTTACCAGCACACATTTGACAATGTTATAGTAGTTTCCTATTGTTGACAAATTATTTCGTGTTGCGCACCCCAAAAATGAATTTTGTTGTTAAAACAAAGAAAGTTCGTCCCACAAGAAGAAAATTTAGCACTAAGCGTTTAAGGAATGAGGGAAAACTTGTGCCTTGTACTGGGCCTATCTGTTTGGCGCTTTCTAATGTTGGCAAACGAAATTATTTTCTGTTTAGTACATTGTATTATTATTATATTAAGCAAGTCCACAAAGATGTTCCTAGTGCATATCCGCTCCACAATATGGCCCCAAAACAATGTTTTTTCCCATGGTCTCGGTACATTTTGATCGTGACACAGGGATAGCTGCGACGGAAAGAGAGCGGGTGCAGTGAAGTTGGGGGCGTGAAACACAATCGCCAAAAATTATCTGTTGCTCAACGCCTTTCAAACTGGTCATCTAATGAAAACCTTCACTAAGATGTCCATGTTTCTCTCGTATACTATATGAATGGGGCTATTTGGCACAAAGTCGGCACAAAGTTCAGAAGTGCACAACATGCATCTTATATGTGTAAAGTAATGAAATTTCACCACAGGAATATAGGAATTGTTCTTGAAAACATCAAAAAACGGGATCTAAAGAAGCAGAATTGGTGTATATTTTCAACGGAATGTACCACGTCAACGAAATGAAGTATAGCCCGACACGATTTCTTGTTGCAACATGCGAACGTAGGCTTTTTCTTGGTTACGTCATGTGGTGGAAACATTACTGTAACTTCACTTAATATCACTGTGTTTTTATTCGCCCTTTATTTTGCTGATGGCATAAAAATCGCGAAAATAAAAAAACCCTGAAAGAGTGTCTTAAAATAGTTTGTAATCGTAGCTCTGTTCAATATGCAAAAACCGTGAGAGGTAACACGCATAAAAATACATACATTTTGAGTATTTTCTTTCCTCATATTTTTGTATTTTTTCATTATCATTTATTTATTTATTTATCTATCTGTCTATCTATCTATCTATCTATCTATCTATCTATCTATCTATCTATCTATCTATCTATCTATCTATCTATCTATCTATCTATCTATCTATCTATCTATCTATCTATCTATTGTCGTTACACTTCTGGGTCCTCACACCTTGTATGTTATTTAGGTTTGCATTTTTTCGTGTCCAATGCCATCTTGTACGTTCGAAGCACCCACACGTACAAGCATAATTTTTACTAATTATGTAAGTTTTCTCATAGCGGCAAATACAAAGACGGCACTTTGATGACGAGAGCGCTTTGTGAGAGATGAAGTCCACAGAGTAACGTGTACTCAGGGTGGACAGTCTCTATCCGAGAGCGATTTATGTGTTTATGCAAAGACTATCATCGAAGGCTTGTCTTGTCATCAAAATCAGAACGCCCTCCTCCACTGTACTCTTTCATCCATTTCCCGCTCAGACCCCTCAGATAAAATGTCGTCTGCTTATGCCGACTATGGAGTTTACGGTCAAGTTTTTGTTTCTTAAATTTTGAAAATATCACCAAAAATATTTCCTTTTTGCATGTAAGTAAATTTTGCTAAGATTCCAGGGTTTAAAGAACCCAAAGACAGACGACAAAACGTGTTCACTGAAGTTTTTTTTAAAGATAAATAATTTCACTTTTCAAGTTCCCCACAATCATTTCTGTCTTGCATACTGGGTTTGGAGGAGTCGTCTTTAGAACGGATCATAAATTTATGTCCTTTCCCCCGTCCTCCCTTCTCTCTCCCTCTTCTATACCGCACATCAGAGAGACTGAGCTATATACAACCAGCTCACCCATTCTACAGGCATATGACTGAAAACATTCAAAACAAATAAATTAACCATATAAGGTTAAGCACCTTCAACTCTCTATTCTCAACGCCTGATCATGATCTTAATTTTCATATAATATTATCCTCATAAAATAAGTGAACATTGATTTATAAGTGAATGAGTGCCATGCCCGAGGTAAATGTATCTTCTCTGCAAATGGATAATACAATGGTAATATTTAGTTGGGGCACACCCTCTCCCAACAACTCCTTGTTCGACTTAAAATCCTGATCAAAAACGTAATTTAAGTTATTTATCTAAAAAACATCATCATAGCACGACTGCCAGAAATCCATTGACTAAGTTTTCCACTCTCCTTAAACATTCCCCGTCACTACCTTACATACAAATAACAACATGTTGAAGTAATGTATTTTTGCCATAGCACATTTAATAAGCAATTTTTGGAGACAAGATATGTCAGCCTGACAAATGATTACGGGAGTTCAGCGGGTCACCGTGTAGCCACCAGAGCATGTTTCGGAGCCAGAAATAACATATACCAACTTCTCTGACTACTCTTTGGCTACACAAAGACGACCCACGTGGTAAATTGTCGACTCATTATCAAAAACTAGTTTCTTGCCACCAAGGCCCATTCTCTTGTTATTTCTCTGTGCCAAGACATCCATTCTTTCATTCTATCTTTCTTTCTTCCTTCTTTACTACCAAATTTTGTTCGCAAGTTTCAGCGAACACTATTACACTAAGAAACTTCAAACATTGGCATTATTATAGGTCTATACATGCATTTGTGCCTTTTAATAAAGAGGAGAAAATATATTGAACATTATGCACATTAGGGGCATTTGAAACTTTAAATCATGAATAACTCGAAAACTATTATAGGTACAGATAATCAATCCAACTTCAATAAGAGGTATTCATATTAACTGAGATCCTGTGCTGCCACCTAGGCTGCAGCAAGGAACTTGACAGGAAGGAGGGCAGATTCATGTAGTAAGCATGACTAGATATGATGCTATGATAAAAGTAACAACTCCGCAAAACAAAAGGCTCAAGAAAAATCGTTCACTAAGTTTTAAAACATAAAAGATGCCAAACACATGTAGAAAATTTAATCTGTTTGGCATAAAAAGTGTTATTTCTGGATGGTTAAGTTACATAATTGGTACATGTGCCCTGATAATGACTGAAGCATAGTTCCGTTGCCTAGCAACTGAGGGGACCCGAGCAGGTCTGTAGCTCATATTGTGAAATATTAATATATCCTATTCACACGTTTGTAACATTGCACATTTTTGTAATTTACATGTGGCCTCTAAAGGTTAAAAGTCAAGGTCATTTAAAATTTTCATCTAGCCATAACTCGCTCAATTTTTAGCGAATTTTGATCATGATGGGCTCAAATTGTAGACATTGTAATACTGCACATTTGTCCTATTTACATGTGGCATCTAAAGTTCAAGGATCAATCTCATTTGGACCTTTGAAATTTTCATTCAGGCCTAACTCTGTCAATTCTCATCCCTTTTTAACCATGTTGCACAAAAATTGTAGGTATTGTAACACTGCATATAGTTTTATTCTGTAATTTACTTGTAACCTTTAAAGGTAAAAGGTCAAGGTCATTCAGACATTCGAAATTTTCATCTAACCATAACTTGGTCAATTCTGCATCTAATTTTGTACATGTTGGGCTTAAATTGTAGATATTGTAACACTGTACACTTTTGTAGTTTACATATGACCTCTCAATGTCAAAAGTCAAGGCCATTGGGGCCATTGAATGTTCCTTTAGCCATAACTTGGTCAATTTTTATCCAATTTCAGTCATGGTGGGCTCAAATTGTAGCTATTGCAACACTGCACATTTTTTTGTATTTTACATGTAAGCTCTAGAGGTCACATGTCAAGTTCATTTGGACTTAAAATATTTTCATCTAGTCTTAAGCTTAATGGAATACGATGAACCAAAGAAAAAACGCTGTAGCATTTTATATTTGCAACTTTTTAAGGCACACAGACCGATTTGCTTTGAAGCAAATCTTCTTTTCTAGTGCACAACCTTATTTGAGACTGTGTGATTCAAATGTTTCACTTCACAAAAATGATAGGGTGAATCCTCTTCATATTTGGTACGGACAAACGTCGTCTGGATGTCCGAAAACTTTGTTTCAGTGTCCACCAGAGTGGTTTTTGGATTTTAAATAATTTTTATCTGCTTGTGTTGTGGAATATTCGTCTACTAAAACAATCTGCCAACTGCTTATATGGCAAATATTCTCGCAATAATATTTACGCGAACGTTTCCTGTACGAAAATGTATATTTTCTATGGTATTCTATAAATCATAGGAATAGGGTCTAAGGACCATATTGCAGATTTTTCCCATAGAAGCCAGAGGGTGTATAAGGTTGCTTTCTTTATTTTATTACAAGATAAGATCTTTAATTTTATTTCGCTCCTACATGGAGAATAGCAAAGATCGAAGATATAGTGCCAGGCTTATATTTGGCAGCAAATGTTCGCAGAAATATATACCTTTATGGTTAGGTCCACCTTTGAAACCTTTTCAAGCTATAACCCAAGTAAGACTTGATACAAGCGACAACATGCCCTGAAAAAAAAGACATTAAACAGTATACAGGAGGTTTGCCTGTTAAGCTGACTTTTAGGCCATTTTTTTTATCTGACTGGTGGTATGTGAGGTTCCAGCCCAACAGTCAGGGGGACTAGTAGGTCTGCTAAGCAGGCACCAGGCACCCACAGACACCCAGACACCCTCCCCCCACATCGCTCTCTCTCTCTCTCTCTCTCTCTCTCTCTCTCTCTCTCTCTCTCTCTCTCTCTCTCTCTCTCTCTCTCTCTATATATATATATATATATATATATATAAGGTTTTATTACATAACGTGTCTCATAAATCAACAGGTCTGGGGTGACATGCAGGCAGATCTGGTTTGGTAAGCTTCATTTTCAATAGAAGACAAGCATAGGTTTGACGCAAAGAATGTCGATTGGACGTTTTGTTGCACTCGATTTACGACTTTGTATTTAAAATTTCCAAAATTTGTACGAAAGGATCTTTCACTTTCATGTAAATAAAATAAATATCCCACGATATTTGTATTCTCCTTTTATATTCTTCAAGCAGAGAAAGCCATCAAAACAAGCAGATTTAGTAAAAACAAATCATTATTCTACGTCTAAATGATAGGATGGTTCATTTTAGGGATATGAATTGACAACCTTAATATGTGTTCGAGGACACGAAGTAACTTCCTTAGCAAACCAAGCTCCGTATTATCTCCACCACACTTCGAGCAGAGCGGGGAAACCTCGAGATAGGTCTGTTCTGCAGGACAGATTTGAGCGTTGTTCGCATTGTTTTGTCACATCGGCAGAGGAAGTAACACTGACGCCTTCGTTTTTTTAGTTTTTTCTTGTATTGCAGGCCAACTACGTAAAAGAACAGCTTCACGACCGCGTCTTTAGAATCTGGGTTGACAGGTTGCCAATGAAACAACCTTTGACCTTTCGTTCTATAAAGAGGTCTAAATCGTTTCGTTGAAACAAGAGAGCTTATTAAGCAAGATAATGCAACCTTGACCTTTGAACTATATTTCCGCACTGCTGGCAAATAATGCTTTGCGGGTTAATCGTGTATATTGTCAATACAAATTTGACGAGTCAAATAAAAGCTGATTTACTAGTATCAGAACAAAAACCAAAAAGTTTCTTGGCCTGGGGCCTATGGTTTTATGCATGTAGTACATATGTTATACTGCAACTGTTATGTCAAAAACATAAAACTCCATCTTTCAGCCCTGAGGTACTATATCAAGAACAATCAACGAACACGGAGCTCTCGAGCGGCAACTCGCAAATGTTAATACTTAACATTCCATAGAATTAGAAACAATATAAAACACATTCGTTATTTTTTTTAAAATCCAAAAACCAAGAGGAAGAAAGAAAAATAATAGGCTTGTCACAGTGTTTCATTTACGCATAAACTGCACTCATTATGTTGAAAAAAAAATCTATAATTTGCCGGTAAACTTTGCAAACCTTGAAATATGTGTGACAAGGGGAGAAGTCACTTACATAATTATAGTAATTAAAAACCAATTTAAAAACTAATATTTGTTCACTAGTTGTCGTTCTTTACACCGTTTTCTGTTCTGCTTTGTGTGTGTTTAATAGACTTGACGACGAGCCACATATGGCCTTTGATCACGCATGCACGGTGGTAGGAGGAGGTAAGATACAAATATCAGTAAACATCTAATGTATTTATCCTACCACATGGAACACTGGCAAGTCGCTCGATTTCACTGAATTTTTATTTTCTCTCATCAGCCTGGTGAAGTAAAACCAGCATGAGATGGTATTCTAACGTAGGTTGAATGTGAACTTTGTCCACAATAATGAAATTAAAACTTCGGCTAAATGACTAAAATGCAAACAAACAAAAAAGCGCCAGTCATGAGAATGTTAATACGTACAAATAAGCGCATTTGCGGTATAAAACTTGTAGACATGAGTAGGAGGAAACATTTGACCACTGTTGTATACTGTGTGCGCATTAAAACGTGTATTTTGACAGCCCTATGACTGTGCCCCCTCAGGTCTGTTCTTCTCAACAGAGGAGGTAACCTAAAATACTCTAACAATTATTGCGCAAAGGATATCGAGCTCGTCATCTTGCATTTCCTGTCTCTTTATCCTCATACGGCACGATAATTGCTTTATACAGAAAAGAACTGTGTGAATTTTGCATAAATGGACCGAAGGGCTGGAGTGAAGGCACCGCTGAGCGGTCAAAGATAAAAGAGGCTTTATCTTGCAAGCCGCGTCGTAATCACGCTATTACTTCTCCTTGTATCAGCATTCTGTTCAACTGCGATTTGTCTCGTTATAATTGGACGAGACTACACACGCTATTCTTCTGCATAAAAATGGATATGTACTGTGACCCACGCCGTCCAACCAAGGACCCTGGAACTTCAGTGCTTCTTTCTCCATCCTGCACAATTTTCTGGCCTCCATAATCAATTATTTCCATTTTGGGCAGGTGAATACTCGCGATTCACTTTAGATATTCCTTAATGAAACACACAAGATCATTTCATCCAATTGGTCCGTTTTAGCTATCCACCAATTGCGATTCAATTTGGACAAGTCAGTGCATAAACATGATCAGAGACGTGATGGATATTTTACCAATGAAGTGAATTGTAAGCTCATTAATGTTCATTCTGCTTGATATGTGGTTTTTCCAGCATAGAATAAGAATCACAAATGCCCTGGGTCCACTCTTATTGTCACGCACGGCCGCCAATGCCACAATATGGAACATGATCGGCTCCAATATTTCCCCCTGTCGACGGCGGCAAATTGGAACGCATGAAGTATTCAATAATAAACATGCGTGAAATTTCCAACACAAAAGTACCCCATTGGAACATTGCAGACTTTGTGCACCAAAGATTCTTGATCATGTAATATACGCAGGATCATGAGAGGTTTCAAGACTTACTGCTGATGTAGCCCACAAAGACATTAGAACGATGTAATCTTTAGATTCCTTTATGCAGAAGTAGCCCTAAATTGTCTGGCGTGTCGGATCTAGTATAATACTGGATAATAAAAACATACTTGCGCCTGTCTCTAAAAGGCAAGAAATTCACAATTCTGTCAATGGATTTTGGCTTTACTCGGTACATGTCATGTGCCAATTTTGCTGAGCAAGACACATAGAGCAAGCGGTGATTCTGGTCCCATCCAGCGTTATATAATGAGCAAGTGGTGATCATCCCATCCAATGTTACAGAGTGAGCAAGTGGTATCTATTCTATGCTTTGATATACAATGAGCAGTGGTATTCATTCTACGCTGTGTTGTTATACAATAGGCACGTGATGTTCGTCCTATTTTATTACACACAATGAACAAATGATATTCATCTTTTGTTGTGTCGGACAATTAGAAAGTGATGCTCATTCTATGTTGTGTTGTACAATGAGCAATTGATGTTCATCCTATACCATTGCATGGCACAGTGAGCCTGTGGTATTCACAGCCTCACCCCCACCATCGCCCCCACCCTCATCCCCACCCCCACCCCCATTTTGTGGTTATTAGAAGAATAAGTGTTATTCATTCTATCAAGGAGTCTAAATTTGGATGCTGGCCACTCTTCTAAAGTGAAACAAGGAAGAGCAAGAATAGTAGGCTAATCAAACAATTAATACACAAATATTTGCCAAGAAACATTTAACGTTTTTACATGCAGTGGTTTCTACTTTGTTAGTAAGTTGCAAATTAAAATGGAAAATAATAGGAATGCACAATCTTAGCCCCAGTGACCGAAGCGCCCTCTACTATAGCAATGCGCAAACCTTCTATTCTTGTCCCATTGTGACCTTAGATGGTCTAAAATTTTAGTTGCTGAAATTGTTCCACGGAGCTTCTTCCACAAATTACTGTAAGTAAAAGTGTTCAAAACAACCATGTTGATAAATGGCGTTTTCTGTAAAGTATTCTATATTTTAGCCTACTTGTTGCATCAAAATAATTTTATTTGTCTTTTGGGTCTAAATGGCAATTACGCAGTGCTATTTATCCCAGAGGGTTCATTTTCTCAAGATTTTGTTTACATTAAAGCAAGCAAAAGATCTGTTCAATTTAAAGAAAGCAATGAAACGTTAAAGGCATAAGCTTTCTAATGCATCGCCAAAAAGCCTGCCAACATTTCCTGATTTGTGTGTGTGTGTGTGTGTGTGTGTGTGTGTGTGTGTGTGTGTGCGTGTGTGAAACATACAGTACTTATCCAGTAATTACTCTGCAAAAATTTCCATTTCTGGATATGTTGTATAGTTGTGTGTTTTAGCATTGATACCTGCACTTTAATATCACCCACCGATGGATTCTGAACTGCAACATTAAAGTACATTAAATTTGAGCTCGTTCTATTCATTTCAATTTATTCTAGACAGAAAGTTACATATACGTATGATGCAGGTAGTTATAACATATATTGTGTCTACCCAGATCAGAAAAACCTAATTACTATGCACGTATGGAATGGGAATGGGTGAGTCAACCACGTTAGCAACATATAAGTAGGCCTATTGGCATCTACAACCACAAATTTGCATGAACATCAAATATTGGCAACAATTATGATTACTATATGTAGATCCAACGCAGAGTTCTCACGTAGACGTTAAATGGTAAGACGAGCGCAAACGTCACACCTCGATCTCTACTGAACTACAACAGGTTTAAAAAGTTGACGGATTTCCACTGCATGAATGTAAACATGTGTGCTAATACTTATCAAGTTCTAGTTTCACAATTCTTGGGAAAATTGATAATTATGGAACAAACTGTCTGTTATATTACCAAAAAGTGGTAATCAATGGAATTACAGTACATCTGTGTCGCACAGGTAACACAAACAAGCTCATTTATTTGAAGTGAAAATCTCATTTAAAAAGGGCTCGTCATGTTCCCGAGTCAGTTTAAGGACTAAGATGTTAATAATGAGTCTACTATCAATCACCACTTTTCAAACACCAGGTCTACCAATCTGGCCTGCAAGTGTCGGATGGCTTGTCTGGTCAGATTTTGAGCCAACCGTCTCTATTATCATTCAAGGTTGCCAAACTTTAGCTCATGACAAAGTTTAAAAGTCAAAACTTAATATGTTTTATCAGCTTCCGTAACCCACTGACTGAATCCTGTATCACGAAACAGTTTGCCTGTTATTGGGTGCACGGTGTTCTTCACACAATCGCACACGTGAAGTTTTGTCGCACGCGTAAAGAACACATCATAATGTATATTTTCAGTGGTTAACTTAAACTAAATTTTTTACAACTTTGTCTTGAATATAACTCGCCTGAAATCTTGATACAAAGCGAATATTACTTACGTTGGAAGTTGATGACATTCAGTTCAAGTCACAATTGGTAAGTTGAAATTGTATTCTTTCTGCATTGCATATGAAAAACTTAACATATATTACTATACTTTCAATCACAATATTGCCTGAATTTATTCTGGCCCCCGCTAGTTGGGGATACTGATGAGCTATTGATTACCAGGAATATAATCCCATGTCATATTCTTAAAATGGGAATTTTTGTGTCATGTGTCCTTACAAATTGTCTGAATGCTGTACATGTAACGGGAGAATGGCCTTGCTATGACCTGTCTTATACAATGAGCTAGCGATAATTGCCCTATGCATGTGGCGTACAAAGAACAAGTGTTATTCACAGTGCGGCTTCAGTTTTGTTGCCACTGCTGTACAACACCGCCTTCTGCGCAGATCAAACTGCGCATTTTTTCTGCTAAACCGAAGGAGTAAAAATATGGGGAATTTTTTCAGGTAAGTACGCAAGTCTAAACGACTTTTTCCTTGATCAGCTCGTCCCCACCGCGTGCAACAAGTACCAAGACTGTTAATAACAGACTAATGTGTGTTTGGTTTTCTTCTTCTATGAAACACTAACACTTTCAAGGGGTGGATTGGCCACCAGTGACCAGTAAATCAGACGTCATGTGCTTGATCGGGTTTCTTAAATGTCGAGCTTTTCCAAATAAATTTTGACCTTAAATATGGAATAGAATCAGAAATGACAAATGATCTTGCGTAGGATAAATAAAGGTTTGTCATTTAATTTACCAAGCCAAACCAAAATGTATAAGGGCGACTTTATTGCTAGACAACTGATACTTCTGCAATAAGACAGATTGCATAAAACATGAGCGTGCAGTTCCGGTGGACAATGTTTTAGGACCAATTAAAAAACTGAACAATGTACGTTGAAATGAGAAGCGATTTTAGGGCTGAGGTAGCAAGGAGAGCCCAGGTGTCCGTACTTTGTTTGACTTTGGTCTAAATAATCAACAAGGTGAACATCAATTAAGGGAGGTATGTCACAACCTCAGTGGCAATAAATAAGCCACCCATCTGGAGTGAACACAAGGCCCAACACGGCAGGTGTAAAAACAAAGTTCCCTTGACCAGGTGTGGGCCAAAGCTGTTTCTGCATGACCCCTCCCTTCCCCTCCTCGTCCCACGTTTTTTGGCGCTTGAAAAAAAAATGTCGACTGCAGGATGGCAATATATCACTTTCAGTTTTAACTCTGGAAGGAAATTAGGAAGGAGAACAAGGCAGCGGTTTCCGTTGGTCAGTTGTTTATCATCGCCCAGCCCACATGGCGATAGGGGGTGTTGTCAACTGTAGATGTCAGAGAGATAAACTGGTGCGGCTTCTTGGTGGGGCTTTATTAGATATTTGATGTTAAGCTTTTACGTGTGATGAATCTTATGTAGGTGTGCGAACAGTCCTTGATACGGCAAATTTTCGACGAATAACGCCACCAGCCTGAGGCATTCGGATACAACCGCCACACCTCAAAAAATAATAACAAATAAAATAAAATGAAATAAAAGATCATAACAAGGGTAGGAAGAACATAATGGGTTCGTTTTCTTTTTTTTTTGTTTTTTTTTTGTTTTTAGCTGAAAGCATCTAGATATATTAGTTTGACTGTTTTACTCATATTGTTTTACACACGGTCCGTTCGATAGTTTGGTGTATTCCCTTGTCGGTTAATTTTGTTTTTTACTGCAATAGATTATCAGCGCAGGACTACGCTATCCAAAAAGAGTCTTCAGTGGTAAGGAGATACGATTTGCCTTCAGAGCAGAATAAGTTTTGTATTGTCTCTTCTACATAGAAATCAGCATGTTCAGCAGGCAAGCACGAACAGCATTTCCCTGGAAACCTGTGGACTCTCTCTCTCTCTCTCTCTCTCTCTCTCTCTCTCTCTCTCTCTCTCTCTCTCTCTCTCTCTCTCTCTCTCTCTCTCTCTCTCCCTCTCTCTCTCTCTCTCTCTCTCTCTCTCTCTCTGTCGCCTGAGAACACCACATATCACGGCTGAAGAAAAGTAGTCTTAACAGGACATATAATCTAATTACGGATAAACGGGTAACTGCAAATTGGTGGTCTTAATTGGACATTCACACACACACACACACACACACATACATGTGTATATATATATATATATATATATATATATATATATATATATATATATATATATATATATATATATATATATATATATATATATATATATATACATTTATATGTGACGGATCATTTCATATATTGTCATGATCCAGTGGTCATGTGTCCAACGTAAAACATTGCTTACAGTGTGGAGCTGTCATCTTTGATTACGTCACAGCCCGAAGGCGCATTTCCAGTACATTGTGCGGTACTTTTATGACCAACAAGAGACCAGCCAATCACACGACGGTCAAAGCTTACACAGAACCACTGTGCCTTGATATTGTATCTGTTATTTTATGTAGCCTTTAGCGAGGCAACGGTAGCAGCTGCAGAAACTCATCCAATTTATCTGCCAAATGCAAGCCTCCACGGACTACCATCAGCACGTGACAACTATTCTCTGCATGCGCCCGTCGAAATTGGCGCGTTTAGTCATGTGACGTGCTGGGGACCATTACTGTTGCTATAGATCACTTTTTTGTGATTTTTTCTGCCATTTCTTGTGCAATGGGCGGTAATTCAATGGGCATAAACGCATTGTGTATCACCGTGAAACATTTGACGATATATTCAACCTTAAGGGTTTAAGTCCTCATTACTTTATTAAGCAATGTATTTAGAGAGACATACATGTCAGCGAGTGATGGCTGCGCGCCTATGTTTATGCCTCGTACATCAAGTGACACAAGAACATAATTTACACCAATCCCCGGCCGAGTGTGCCCCCCGTATCAAAAGGTGAAACCTTTCGGTGTAAAATCCATGTACTGTCGTTGACTTCCGACATTAGGTCAAATACAGGGAGCTTAAAAAATGCCTAATAAAGCACAAGTTTTAGTATGCTCAAGACTCCCAAGGACACTTAACATCCTTTATTCTTTTGCTAGTAGGGTAATATGCCCTTTGCCTAAGTAAATTAGCAGTTATCTTGGGAACGGCTCTCCAATGCGCAAGTTGAAACTATTAGCATGTTTATATATGTCATTACAATCAAGAAAGCCGCCGCAGGTGTTTCTTATAAACACCAAGATAAAACCCGCCAAGATGTAGCGATTGCCTGGCTGACTTGTTACGTAGCAGCTTTCCATCAGCTTTGGGCCCTCTTCAAGTCCCCATCGATCACACTCTTGAACTCGCCATGTTTCTTCAATGGTTACGTGCCAGACTTTAATTACACAGGGAAACTTTACCGAGATCGATTCCGAACACCATTTATTGCATCTCAAATTACTCAGCCCCATATTTTCACAGATACATTTCTTGGCCTTTGTTAGACTCTTTTCTGTGGACATAGTGTCTGAACAAAATGTGCTAATTTGTTAGCTCCTCCATCAGGAAAGGACCGCACAGCCTGACAAAAAGCGTCAATTTGAGTCTCTGAATTTCTATACGCAGGGAAAACTCGCAAGTTTATTAAAATTGCCTTTAGCTACGTTACATGTGCAATTGCCGGCGAAGATTTCAGCTGGTATACAGCATTTGTTCCGCCCTGCACGTCTCGGATATTTAAATCCAAGTTCAAACTAAACAATACGAAATTAGGCGTTTTTTTATAAAGACAAAGTTATGACGTTTTTTTCACATGGACTACGTGAATTGAGGACTTTATCTTCTAAAAAACCCATTTTGCACCTGAACTGAAAGACTTTCTCTATAGTATAAGTGATATAGAAGCGACCATTTCTCCCATGAAATGAGTGATTAACGACACGCTTTCCTCCTAGATGAAGTGATACCACACCTTCTCCAAGATGTAATAAGTGAATTCACAACGCATTCTCCGCCAAGATGAAATAAGTGAATTTACAACACCTTCTCCTGCTGATGAAACAAGCGATTTAGAAACACCTTCTACTGTCACATAAAATAACTGAATTAACCACGACCTTTTCCTCCGAAATGAAATAAGTGAATCAATAACAGCCTTTCCTCAGATTAAACAAGTGAATCCACGACGACCTTCTCCTGTCACATGAAATAAGTGAATTTGAGACGACCGTCTCCTCTCAGAGGAAACAGGGAATTAACAACAGTCTTCTCGTCACATGTGAAATAAGTGAAGCAGCATTCTTATGTCGCAGAAAGAAGACCATCTTTGTCTTCGTCTGGGTCACATGAATGCAAATCTACAGGTCACCAACAACTTTCCCTCCGTCAAATTACATCTGTAACACTGTTTAGAATATCACGCTTACGCATGTACCTTGCCACCATGACATTTATTAACAAAGTCCCGTGATTTTTTTTTTAAATTATTATTTTATTGACGTCACTATTACCCTACGTTGTTGGATCAGGCGCCCCCCCCCCCCCCCCAAGGCAGTCAGTTTTCTACTTTACTAGGGTTCTGGGTTTTAAAATACACATATTTCGTGTGGTGGGTGTCAATCAACAGTTGGTCTTTGTGCGGCGACAGACTTCTAAAAATGGACAGGTGGCCACAGGTACTGTGACATATCACATGCCACGTGCCCGTACCTCCCTCTGTTCCTTCCTCCCAATAGCCTTTCGACTGTTCTATCTTACCATCTTATAACCTTATACAGTGAGGTTCATGCAAATATGCTTCATTCACGTGACTTGGTAATTGTGGGTGTGTCCGTCGAATAGTTTCTGCGTTGGCTGTCCAACGGTAAGACCCACCCGCTGTGTCGAAGAAGAAAAGTATTGCATGTATGGCCAACTATTACGTCACACGTGCCCCTGACTCAGTCTGCACTGTTGCGATCTGTGGCGTTTTGTCCCTACATCTGTCCTGACCATGATTAAATAAACACGCAGTAAATCATGACTATGTACATGTTTAAATAAAGTGTACGTGATGAACCATGGCTATGTATTCGATTAGATAAAACAAACGTTGTCAACCATTATTATGGTTGTATTCAGATAAAGCAAATGTGGTAAGCTGTGGCTGTATAGGCGTTTAAATAAAACGCATGTACTAAATTATGACAACGTACGTGCTTGAATGAAACAAATGATATTTTTACTCACTTCTCAATACGAGCCGAGGCCATCATACAAAAAAATAACCAACAAAAGCAAAAAACAAAAACAAAAATAAAAACAAAAACAAAACAAAACAAAGAAAAAACAAAACCAAAAAACAAAACAAAACAAAACAAAAATCAAACAAACAAAATAATAACCAACAAAACAAAACAAATCACCCCACCCCCCCCCCAAAAAAACCCAAACAAATTAAGAGCATATCTCAATATCCCAATTTTAAGTGTTAAGTGACAAATAAAATCACATGTGACATAATAGGTGTGGGGAAAAAATAGGCGCAAAATATCTGGCTTCCCTGGGCAATAATTTGATTAGGCCTCACAGATTCCCGCGGCCACCAGAAGAAGACATATTGTACCTTCATATCTAGATCAATTTGGAACAATTATCGTCTCACTAAATCCCACTGAATCCCATGTTACCCTCAACTGAGGCATGTATTTTATTGCCAATCTCTGTGATGAATCAGCAAGATCGGTAATACTGAAGACTCGGTGATTGGAATCAAGCTTCATCATGGATGCAATAAAGCCAGCACTTCCTCCACTCCGCACGCCCACACAAGCGTCAAGACCCTGACCACCCTGCATTTTTAATTTCAATGTCTTTATTTGTGATCTCTCTACAGCAGCTAAAATGTCACTGCGCATGCTTTTTAGATTAAGTCATTCTGTGTAGATCTAATGATAGTGATTTTGTATTCCAAGCTTTCATTTTACCACCGGGAATCAGGAGGGATCTTTATTTGAATTAATAAAACCCAATCCCCTATTTCTACGCATATTTTTTTTTTAACTTCTTTTCCAGCAACAGCTGTAAGACGGCTCAAGTTCGTCCAATAAGATCTAAGAAATAAAGCTGTGCTGTCGAAGCAGAATTTGAATGAAGCCGTGAAGCGCTGGAATACAAATAGCGGATCGCACTTAAGTCCAATTGCAATCGGTATGTCATTGTGAGATATGGCTGTACATTGAAGCACCGCCAGTGTCATCGAGTGTAATTCGGACCTGGCGCTCAGAACGAGACTGTCAGCACGAGATCGGTGAAGCAGCGGGTGGGTGGGTGGGTGGGGGAGGGGGATTGTGTCAGGGCAGTGAAGGAGAGGAAGGTTGGTTAATGAATCCCGCAATAAAAGATAACAATGACTATCACCGGCATGGTAATGCACGCATTTATTCAGAACTTTTGAGTTTAATGTCTTAGACATGAAACGGCGTATGACCAGTTATCATTTAAAAGGTGATTATGTTTTCTGCAGCATAACTAAAAGGAACATTTCCGTTATTATATCTAATGTGGACATTTCGATCCGTTCGCAATATATCATTGGAGGAACGGGGTCAGGTCTGCCTGTGATCAAGGAAGAACGGTCTTAGGATTTGATTTCTGTTTTCGTGGCATGTCGTACCCTTTTCCATTCTGCAGAATCTCCATTAATTTACCTGTATTGGGGCCAAAGCAAGACATTTCAATTAAATCAACGACTACAATTTATGGTATCTACGTTAATTTGCTGTAGCACTTTTGATGTTAAATTTAACAGTGCTCTGAACATTTTTAATTCGACCGAGTTCCTCAGTTGGAATGCGTGCATAATTTGAGCCCGGTCGTTACCGCCATCTAGTGAGAAACGACGGCACCACCCGTTTGTACTCACTGCCCTGTGGCTATGACAATTTTGGGTCTTGACACAGGGTTGATATTTTGCAAACGCGTAAGTAGTACAGATCATATTTCCCTTTGGAGACCACACGCTTGACTAACGACTGGAGTCACATTTCTTTCAGTGGTCAAAGATTTGACGGGGCTTGACACGAGGGTCAGGGATCGAACAAAATTGTGCCCCGGGCCACCGAAATCACCCTTTCCATTCACAGAAAACTCGCCGTGGTTCAACGTGAGAGAGAGAAAAAAAAGCAATCTCAGACCCTGCGGCGACTGTTTTCAAAAGATTTACCCACAAGTTAACAAGATTTACACATGCACGTATAGAAATGATTTAAAGAGTAGAGTAATGCTAAGTGAGCAAGCGGGCGGCTCAAGGTCACGTGATTAGCCCCCTTCTTGTAAATGCAATATCCAAGACGGTCAAATACATAGGGGTACGGTGACGATATATGAACCATATTTAAAAGAATGAGAATGGGGAAAAATAATACTGGCAGGAATATATATATATATATATATATATACTCATGTGCTTGCAAGCGGAAGAACTAGAGAAAGTATCAGGACAACGTGGATATAGGCGCTTTTCCACTGTAAGAGAAACGATTAGCCACTGCGGTTCACAGGCACAGGAAAATTACGATAACCACTCGAACAGAACTTCTAGTGTCATTGTATTCCAACTTATTGTTCAATGATTTTTATTTTAGCATTGCGTATTAAACAGAACTCTACAAATGACTGAAATATACACGATTACGAATCTATCACAATGCCTGCACAGACCTGTCTCGATTTTCGAGAACTTCAGCTGAAGACATTACCATACATATTAGAACAATTTTCTTAATTATGGTTAATATCCATTGCTCGTTTATGTTCCGTCACCCCTGTAACGCAAGGACGACAACGAAATCCATGACATTTTAAACTTAATCCGTTGTTCCATTTGGCAAACAAGCCGCAAACCAAGCAGATTTCGATGAACTGACAGATACGAAAGAGGCGAAACGGGAAACGTTACGTATGACCGCTCTTGTGCGCATGGGCGTTGTTACCTGCTAGTGGCGCTCCCTGGAGGGTCCCTTTTCACGTTACCCAATATTATGTCTGGCTCTCAGCGCAGGCATTTGGCTTCTCCTAGAATTCTTTATCATACCTTTTTTCTTTCTCCCTTCTTTTTTATCATGAACTCTTGTCCTGAGTGTTATCAAAACACATGATACCTACAAACTACAAATTTGACCAATGCATAGCCCTAAATGTGAAACTGTACGTCTGATTTATATGAAAATGAGGTTTTAAATTTTTTGGTATCTTGAATGTTGAATATCACCAGAAGTATAGCAGACCGAGATACAGTTTCAACAGTTACTTATACTTGTAGGTGTGTGATATGGGCGTATGCAATGTGCATATGACCCGAATCACAGAGTTTTAATTCATGCTAATAAGGGGCAATTGGTTTTAAACGTTGGTTATCTCCATAAGTATAGATAGAGACGCCATTCCAACTTACACTTGTATATCTGCTTTACACACGCATCCAGTGAACAACACATCAATGTTGCAACATTTAACATGCTTATTGAGTGAATTTCAAAATTGAAGAAAACCAAAATCTTCAAATCTCTGACAGATGCACATGTCACTTCGATTTCTTCACGTACGTCATTGATTATTGGTAATGACCACAGCTAGTTGGTACCATTGTGTCCTCCTTCTAGACACGCAGACAAATTTGCCATGGAGCATGTCGTCTTTTCTAGTTTTTGTGCACTATGTCAATATAAAAATATTCAGAATAAGCCAAATTTATGTCTTTAAGGATTACATTTGTTCGCCGAAATATTACCTTAAAGTCTGTTAAAAACCTAAACTTTGTTGTATAGCTGAACACGGAAAATTCGTTGGTAACTTCTGTGAAAATGCGACTCTAAGCGCCTCAAAGTTCTGAGTGTGCAAGACAGTTCTTTCTATAAGATGAGAATAATTGCTTGAATGTTACATGTGGAAGACAGACCTGGCTCAATAAAGCCAATTTGATTGTCAGCAGCCTCGCAGAGATAGCTTCTGAGCAAATTAATTGAATAACAAATCAAAGTGCCACATAGATTCATATTTATCTTTCGGCCTGTAATATTCATGACGTTCTTTTGCCGCATAGCTTCACGCTCTGGACGCGCAAAAGTACAACTAAATTCCGGGCATGTCCATGAAGAATATTGCGCAGAAATTATGTTCTTGACATACGAGGTGAAAATGTGTCCGCGGTAAGCCTGCCCTCATTTATTTATACGCCACAAGCGTGAATTTATACATATGGCCATCTATTAGGACCTCACACACTTGTACGCTGGTATGTTTTATGAGGCTGGTCCACAGATCACCCCATAGTGAGCTTTGTGTTGTGGGCTTCGCCCGGTCACCATTGTGTGCGTCAGTCTGCACGGACAACACAAGTCGCCTCTAGTAGGCCAAATCACACGTGTGAACAAGATCGCGACGGGCCATTGCCGAGGCCTTAGCATCATTTTCCCCTCCCCTGCCCCCCCCCCCCCTTTTTTTTTTTTTCTTTAAATTGGTATTGGACTTCGGCGGGACAAACACAAATTAACAGTTCTGGTGCAGCGCATGATTTTGACCGTTGTGGTGAAGAGGTGACTATTGCCTCATAAACAATTCCAAACAACGTGCCCATTGTGTGGATTCTGTTATAAACATACACAGCTTGTTGATTGAAGTCGCAAGTACAATCATAAAGAAGTATTATTTGGTTGAGCTTGTGTCCTCTTGACAGAACAGCAAAATCTTTACAAGGCTGCCGGCTGATGCACGTAACTGTTTCAGTGCCAACTGCTGCTCCAGTCGGACAACTGAAAACAACCTGCTCTGAATTATAATTAGATTCGAGTTCCTTGTATAATGACCTTGATTGTAAGTACCAACACGCCTGCAGTTATACAGAATATAATGGTCCAGGTCAACAGCTTTCTTCGGCGCACTGAGGAAAGCTGTTGACTTCAGTCCAAAATGGTTAACTGAAAGAGTTATACCAAACATTTCAGTGTCAATCATAACAAAATCGTGCTCAACTGAACTGTAGTAATTCGGTATTCAGGTTCCTCGTAAAAAATACCTTTTTATAAAGAAATACCTGTGCACTGTAGGTGTAGTGCACCCAAGCGCACCAAGAAAAGCTGTTTACCCAATCTCCAATTTACTACTGCAAGAGTCAAACATCCAGTGGCTCTGACATATCTAACTTCGATATGATGAATTTAGTTCTTCTGTATCGAATCCAGTAGCAGTAGCTCAAGCATGTATGTTAAACATTAAAATATCAGTATGAATTATGGAACACACATCAACCCACGTTTAAATTTACCATTTTCATATTACCCGGCCTGTAGGTCACGTTCAAGGTCATGAGGTCATGAAATAGAGAACCACCACCAAAATTTGATATGACTTGCAAAAATGTTACGCTATATTTTTACACGTAATAAAGTTAATCACGCATATATTTAAAATTTAGGGCAAAACACTCCTCTAAAGAGGCCAAGGTCACGCTGCGCATTAAAAAACCAGACCAGAAGTGGGAGCCACACTGCTCAATAGCAAAAAGACAAAACGGGTTGCTCGCACGTTATTCTGTGGAGTTGGGATGTTAACGGACTATTGGTTTTTACGAAATCCTTAAATCCGCCCACTGTTTTTAAACAAGCAATGTCATTGTCATCTTAGGCTCACATTCCACAGCTCAGCCAAGGCCACATTTCATACCAGAAGGAGCGAATCTATCAATTTGATGAAGGGGTGCAAGTGGCCAAAAATGTGTGTGTGTGTTTTTATTTCTTTATTTCTTTATTTATTTTTATAATATTGTTTGGGAAATTTCCGAACTTTATACGTAAAATGGATCGCTATTTCAGTTATTTGGAACCAAAAACACAAAAAAATATGTTAATGTTTCCAAGGAAACCCAAAGGATAAACCATTCAGTAAAAAGTAAAAAAAGGAGGGGGGGGGGGCTTTGCTCTCCCCTGTAGAACATCACTCGTCCCCTCCCGATATGTTGATTGTTTACACACACACACACACACACACACACACACACACACTCACACACACACACACAAATATATATATATATATATACATATATGTATATGTATATATATATATATATATATATATATATATATATATATATATATATATATATATATATGTATATATATATCTGTGTTGATATGATTATATGTGACCATGCCATTTACGTTGGCTTTTGTCAATAACAGTATGCGGTTAGTATGTTCAAGGAAGTAGCAAACTGGATTTTGGTCGGAAAATTCATTAAGTTTAGGTATGCTTATTTACATCATCATGTTTTGATGCAGTTTTACAAAATATTTGCCAACAGAATAACTGTAAAGCCATTCCCAGTCGTCATTTGTAAATATTTTTTGTAAATGTGACCTCTTTTTTGGAGGTATAGGAGGGTGGGTGGACGAAAGTGGTTTGGAAAGAAAAGGCGACTATATCAACGAAACGAGACTATACACAACTTTTTCACTACGCTGTGGCCTTTTGAGGGAAAATCCAGACTGAGCAAATGTTTAAGAGAACAGAAACTCTGCAAAAAAAATCACGAACAGCGTCATACTGAGGTTGGTTCTACTTCCCAGAGCCGACAAAACCTCACAGCTATGCGTTGGTCTCATTGTCTATACCACATTTACAGCTGAATTTGAAGCACTTCATCTTTTTTAAGAGTACACCGTTTTGACGTCTTGGAGAATTTGGTGAAGAATGGCAAAATGGACACAGAACTACCAATATTAATCTTAACCATTCAGTACACATGTCAGGGGTGAAATGACGTTCATTAACCGCTTTCAACTTTTCTGATGTTAAGCAGGTAAAGTCCCCCCCCCCCCACATGCACACACATCTCTTACCGTGGTTTCTGACGACATCGACTAATCGCATAATAAAGATCCATTATAATGTTATATTATTGTATTCAAAATTTCTGTGTTGAGTTTAAAAAAACAGAGAACAAAAACCACTAACTTACATGATAGGCCTACATCACATTTGCATGGAAAAGGGGAGAAAAAAATTGCAATAACGATGTTTAATGATGATAAAGAATGATTTAAATGTACATCCTTGTTTCGCAAATATGTTTAGCTTGCCGTAATCTTGATAACAGAAATGAACATACTTGGCAATTATAGCACTACTCTATCTTTTACAGAGGAAGAAGAACAAGTGCCTTAGTACGAGTGTGAATCTCCCCTGAAAACCCCCCACAAAGTATTGAACTGGGACTTTTCTGCCTGGGGAAATTCTCTTGGGAAAAGGATTTTGTGTGGATATATTGGGGCCTAGATTGACGCACTTGACAGAATTGCGCGCGCGCGCGCGTGTGTGTCTATAGAAACGTCATAGCTTGCCTCGCACAAGATACAGCATAACTAACATTTCTGGCAACACCGGATGTGACGTATATCATTTACATTCAACGGAATTTTTTTTTTAGTTCCCATATGAAGGCGTGGCACTAGGCGGCCATATGGAATGCTGCGGAACAGGTCAAAGGCAACGCATATCCTTTTGAAAGAGCTAAGGTAGATATAATAAATGCAGTCAGTAAGACTGGGTGGTAGGGCGCTGGCCCAGGCGAACAACAAACGTTCTGACATACGTTTGTTCTGACATACGATTTTTATTCGCAGGCACCATGCAGCTTGTGATGGAACCGTTTACAGCGGTCACGTCTGTTGTCAGCCCAGACATATTTTTTCAGGCATCAAGGCATAAGAAGAATACTTTTTTATCTGCCGTATAAGACTAAAGTGTTGGGGCAAAGAAGCCTGGGGGGTGGGGTGGTCTGTCCCTGAGTATCACTGAATAGTTTCTTACGGCAGTGCTGCTTTCCACACGGCCGTGACAACAAGATGTTTCGTCGGAAAAAAAGTATATTGAATGTGTGCACTTCAGTAATAGAGTTGTTTTGGTTGAGTCAACCAAAGCCAAAGTTGGTCTACCTGTACTTGCATCGGGGAGAAAATTTAGCGGTAAGGGCTGTCTTGATCCTCTCGTCCAGCCCAGGAAAACAAAACAAACAAAACAAAAAACAAACAAACAAAAACAAAAAAACCCCACATTTTTCGGATCGAACTTTCCTCAGTTTTATTTATGAACCTCTATTTGTCCGCTTGTTTGTTGTTGTTGTTGTTTTTTTTGGGGGGGTGGGGTGGGGTGGTGGTGGTTAGTTTTTTCTTTTGTTGTTTTTTGTTTAGGTTTTGCTGTTTTTGTTGTTGTTTTTGTTGTTTTTTTTTGGGGGGGTGGGTTTTTTTTTCTTGTTTTTTCGTTTGTTTTGTTTGTTTCGTTTTGTTAAATATAAATGGAAAGGATAGCACTCATTGCATTATTAAATTCAAACGTTTGGAAAGAAAAGTACGATGGAATAACATGTAGGTAAAGCCAAGTATATACATCTGCATATTGATACCATAAATACAAATAAAGTATGACGAAAAAAGCGACTACACGTATCTATAAATGTGCAATTCCCCATCCACGCCGGTCATTATTAGACAAATAGTATGTAATAAATATAAAAGGTGGCATAAAATGGAGTAAACATTTTTGTATACTGAAATCCTTACTTGAAGTCAGAACAAGACGATGAGAAGAGCAAGAACATAAATCTGGGTGCCGGTATCATGACCTCACAAAACGAATATTTACCATGTAAACCATAAAGTGCGAATCACTGGTTCTTGTCAACGTTAAACATATAATGGTTAAAAGATTTAAATTCTTCATGAAGATACCTTTGATTCAAATACCTAATGCAAAACAATGTAGTCTTAGTCAACAGCTTTCCTCGGGACACTGTGCGCGCAATGCGTGCAAAGTGTACCAAGGAAAGCTGTTGACGCCATCTTAAATCAGCGCTTTAAAGGTTAAACAATGTTGTATAATGCGGAAATGTTTGTTTCAAATGCAAATGCACCATTCAGGCGGCTATAGTTAACAGTGGTGTCTTATTCTTACTGGAATATATTTTATGTTTGAAACAACTAACCTTCATTTTATTCTTGTTAGGAATATTACACACTGTTAATTCATGGATACGAAACTTCGATCATGCGTGGTTGCTCAGGACGCGAAAGTTTTTTTTTTTTTTTTTTTATTTTTTTTAAATAGAGTCATGCACCACACTCGACTTATTTCCACTCAGGGGTAAAATACCCAGTTTGCACCCCCCCGCCCCCGTCATAATGTGCGCTGCTATCATCAATATAAACTTTAATGTTTTATGCAGTTTACAGGCAGTATTAAAACCATTGCACAGGCAGTCTCAATGGTTTTCAGTATAATTCTACCCTCTCCCCCCCCAAAAAAAATCCCACCACCCTGAATTTTTACTCCTTCAAATGTAAGTGTTGAATATTAAAGCTTTCTTAAATGCTGAGACCGAAGCATGAATGGTTCTTGTGGAATGCCGGTTGTTCATGATTACTGATTGTCCCTTTTTATTGTCTTAAAACACCTAGCTCTTTATAATAGTGAATATTATATATATATATATATATATATATATATATATATATATATATATATATATATATATTTATTTATATATATATATATACATATGTATATATACATATATATATATATATATATATATATATATATATATATATATATATATATATATATGTGTGTGTGTGTGTGTGTGTGTGTGTGTACTGCAATTTACCAACTTTGAAGCACATATTTTTAGTTTGCGACAACCAGTAAACTTACCGAAGTGCTGTCTCATCCACGGGTATACGGGCACGTTGGATGGGGTCTTCCCTTCAGATGCCCTGTTATGGCTGCTGAGGCCAGGGTGTGAGCTGGCTTCACCGGGATAGTCATCCACATCTGGACGGGGTCCCTGCATCTTACAGCTGGAAAACTGATGTGACCTGTCAGTGGCCGGCGACGGACTGATCCTTCGCCGGGGCTCAGGTACATAGCGGATTGACGAATGGAGTAGCGTGGAATCTCGTGGAAGCTGGTCATAGGAAGGCAATCTGGGAATGCTACTATAGTTTTTATTTTCAAAGTGGAGAGTATGGGAGGACGTGGAGGTGGCGGTCGGTACGCTCCTCTCTGTTGCCCCGCAAGAGGTTGGATATGACACATTGTTTACACAGGGGTCTCCATAGAAGTTCATTCTTTGTACGGACTTTTTAGAGTTGTTAGAAAATGATTTATTCTCCGAAGTAAAAAAAAAATCACCTTGGTATCTTAAATATAAGCCGTACGTGTTGGGAAGTATAGCGGCGGGATCAAATGTGTTTGTAGTCACTCGGGGTCACCATCTTTGACCTGAAATATAGCAGATACAGAATCATAAAAGTACATGGACTATATACTGTATACATATGATGTGAAGTTATGGGGCCATAAATCACAGGGTATATAAATATTTCTGCTCCATTAACAATCTTGTTTGTAAAACCATTGCGAGATAGGCCGCTGCCGTGTGTGGGTCCTTCGCTGCGAGCTTGCCGCTATCCTTTTTTCCCCCGCTACTTTCAACATCCAACATGCAACGGCCGCACGGGTGAGACACCTGGTACATGGGGGGCGCCCAGGATGTGCTTGGTGGACTGTGTAACACACGAGGATATCGAAATTTGTCAAGAGAGAATAATTTATTTCGCTGATACCACACACTGAAATACGTGGTAGGGATAAAGGGGAAACGACTACAAAGGACGCGCGTGGGGCACCTTTACAACGGAATATACAAAGGGTGGAAATCAGCGTAAAATCCAGGAAGAATATCCAGAGCTGCGCAGGAGACGCACCTTAAAAAAAATCGAAACAAATTAGTGTTATTTAAAACCTGGGATATCCATCTATGTACGTGTTGATTGCGGACAGCACGATCATGACTCAAACAAAAAGTATATCCTGTGATTTTTCTATCCAACTCGTCTTCAAATCAACTACACCAGCCTAACAGAACTAATTGTAAGTATCCATGGCACATCTCCATCTGACTGGCCGACACTTGACAACAGATTACATTTTACAACACTTTAGATTCAATTGAACAGTTTTGACACCTGATGATTTTCAAAACCTAATTTTAAGAGGCAGCGATTTTTTTAAAGCTGTTTATTTTGTTAATCACACATAACTAATCGCATGACACGAAACATTTCAATAGGCGTAAGTGGTAAAAAAAAAAAAAAAGACAGACGTTCAGCATGCACAACGTTCTACAATTATTACCAATAAGCTTCTCGCATCTGCGTGATGTAAATGTATTCTTAGTACAGTGGGGCAATTTGTTTTGTCCAAATTATGTGTCTTAATATGAAATATACATCTTTGAAGGCACTGGGAAAAGGCGGTTGGCCCATGCGAAGGCTCTCCCTATATACAGCGCTAATGCTGAATAAAAAACCTATATTTCATTTTGTGTCAGGGAGAATGCGAGAAAGTGTAAATGGTGTTGATTTATTACAAAATAAAAGAGCGGAGTCAGGCTACTAGCTGTGTGCTGGGACCTCTCGCTCCTACTCGCACACTGTAAATTTATAACCATTATGACACTGCTGTGGTGACGTAACTCATTCCTCTATTATCGCCTGCCAGCAAAACAAAGACCACGTGCGCTGGCATATCTGTAAATGATATTTTCATAACAGTGATTTAAAACTCCGCTCTAACAACCTCACTTACCACAATAACAATAGCAAACTGGAAATAAGCTGTTTATTTAAGCCCTCTCATCATATTGTCAGTAATCTTATTTGGAGATATATTATGCTGTACCTCTGTTGCCGTCTTTGTAATTTAGTGGAGAGTGGGATATGTCCAGGACACACGTTATAGCTATGAACACCCAGATGGCGCAAGTGATAATTTTCAATGAATAGATATATGAAATAAACTTAATTGTACATAAACTGACATTGAGTGAGTGTGGTGCAGCAATATACAACATTAATACATACAATATAAAGAAAAAATAAGTGGAAGATCCATAAGCTATACAGATTGAATCAGACACTACGCAAGCCTACTATTAGCATGGCTTGTAGCGTGCACTCACAGACTTTTGCTCGTCTGTGCCTCGGAGCATCTTCTTGGTTTCATTTTGTATGTGTTTTTGTCGTGTATGAGAAAGTTATGTAATCATAATTTACGAAGATACAACTATGCCAACTTCATTGAAGAGGAAAACATTCAGATTCTGCATGACGGGTTCGGATGGAGACCATTATGTATTACAAAATTTATTAATGTATGCTTTATCAACCGTGAGCGTGAAATGTAAATTTCATGATATTCATCATTGTCACATGCCCAGCACAGTCCTTGCCAGAGAAAAACTCTATGTACATGCATGTGAGTATAGATGTTTCTCTGTGTTTATAGTGTAAATTGATGGTCATTGTCTCTGCTTTGTTTTGGAAGTCAGCACTTTACCCACATGATATTGGGTATTGTGATATAAAGATATTATTTGTTTGACATCTTTCTCATAAAAACAAAATACAGGCCTACACCAAGTATGCTTTGTGTGGTTTCTTGCCTAAAGCGGTGTTATATGATACAATACCAGCTAAACATCACTCGAATAAAACCCCTCTAAAAACGAGATACGGATAAACACAACGGAACAAACGTACACATTCATTACCCTACCAAGAAAAGCTACACCAATTCCACGCCAGTTGTGAGTTATTCGACTTCAACTTTGCGTCTCGTAAGATGCATGTATTCAAGACTGGACAAATTTACAGAATTATTAAGCGATCAAAGGGAGGTGTATATTCTTGAAAACACTAGGCCTATAATGTAAAGCCATACGCTAATTGTGGTTTAACTAGAAACTCATCCATGTCTTCATGCTGTAGCATGCCTGCAAGGTTTCACCATGATCGTTTTCTGTACCACACGCTTACACTTTTTTCCTGAAGACAAACCAGCGTGTGTCCATACTTAAAGCCTGCTCGGATTGAAATCAAACACCAAATTTTCTTCTCTGCCTTTTTTGCAGACACTTATTTTAAATTACTGACAGCCTTTAAATTGGACTGTGCATATAGCCATGCCAAAAATGTAGGGAGTTTTAATTGAAGTTTTCTTTTTTAGCCCAGACAATAAAATTGTAGTATGCTACCTGCAAAAAATTGGCTGCCTTGGATACAACTGTATTATAATCCTGGCAAGTAATATTTTTCAAACGTAAAGACCGCATGACGTCACATTGGATCAAACCATCTTAAGTGTTGTAGAGAGTTTCACCTGGGATTCCCATTAAAATATATCAAGTGATTTAACAGATAATCAAATCAACATTTGCAGCTCATTAAACCTTTAAATATGACTTTTTTCTCAATTTAGTGCGACATGGCTCAATTGAAGCTGTCTTATTGCCTTGAACTGGCCACTTTTTTCTTAATCAATCAACTGCCATATATTTACTTAGATTACATAGCGTTACATTTACTTAGATTACACAACAATACTTGGACTCAATCGTGTAATTGGTTATAATTTTTCAAAACATGGCGAATGCATGAGAGATTCACCAGACGAAGACACACCTTGGCAAAACAAAAAAAATCTTCATAGTAAATCCCTAAAAAGGACCTCCAAACCTTGATTAGAGTTGACAAAAGGTGCCTTGATGTTATACGACTGCATCATTGTGGTTGCCTCCAATATATTTGTCTGAATATGCCCGTCTACAATTTTGTCTTTAGCATACGCCGAATAAAGTTCTTCCAGTCTAGCTTTCACTATCCTCAAACTGATGAATGGGTCTCGGAAAGGGAACAAATGTGGAATTCCAACTGGAGAACAATCCGTCCTTGTCACCTTGGTGATTCTCTGTCTATAACAATTCCGTTAGTTTTTCGTGAAGAGTTTTTAACTATTGCTATTCGTTTCTATGGAGGTCTATAGTCAATTCATTCAAGTGCTTTGTTTAAAAAGGTATCGTTGCGAAAAAGTACCGTGGATCTACTCATTTTTACGTGCACATTTTGTCTCACGGTCTTTGCATTTGAGGCATTTGCTAAGTTTGAGTTTCACTATTTATGGCTATAATAGTTCCTATCAAATCTATGGTAAGCATACTATTTCATTGTGGTTTTATTTTCACATTTTTGTAAAATCTGGTAAATTAGCAAAATTAAAAGTGATGCCAAATTTGTTTATTTACAATATTTAATTCTCATTCACAAGTCTGTGGGGGCATTTTGTGATGAAGTCATACACACACAAGTTCAGAAACTTGGGTTTGAATAAGAGACGCAAACCTTCGCATTTGTAGACTAGCTGATAGACTCAACATACAAACGTGCTGATCGATTTTCTTTGATACATTTAACTCCTTCCAGCGAATGTATAAACGTGTCTGTGCATTAAGACACGTGTTTGACGGCAACCCTATCGTGTGTATCAATGATGTGGATATACAGCCATATCGCAAGGCCATTTTCAGTGTGACGTATTGTGATTTGGTTGCTGCATGGATATAGGGCAATGTCATCTGGTATATCTGACCCGGGCTTCACATGAGAAAGCAACAACAGGCGGCCACAGTCACATGTAAGTCCATCACTTTGGATTAGCCCCACTGTTCGACCGTCTTTTGCTCGTGTACACGCCCTAAAATGGTGCATATGATTTGGAATCCTCTAAGTCTACCATTAATCAGCTTCCGTCCAGATGCCAGTCAAACCTGTTTTTGTCAGCAGAACTAGGTTGAGGTCGGTATTCCAAGAGAATTCAATATGGCGCCACTTCTTGGACCCTAAATTTACACACAGCCGTCACAATTTTCCTGACGACTATTTACAGCAAGAATCTCAAATTACCACCGTCTTCGTAAGGAGATCATTTATATATTAAGACAATTAATTTACAGTCCCGTTTTGTTCACCCTTATTAAATCGTGTCCTTATAAAAATCACTCCCGTGTTTAAGATCATATTTACAGTCTTTATGCGTCCTTAACAGAGAGATTCCACTGTGTATACCATACCATGTCCCTGAACCTGCCATCAGTAACCTACTTTTTTGTACATACATGTCGGTCATTGCGTTTGTGTATTTTGAATTTATTCGCCGCTATCGGAGATTTTGACATGCAATATGCTGATCAAGTGAAGCCAGTGAAGGTATTTCAAAAAAAGCAAAGAGCCTTATTTCCCTGGATAAGTCCAATACATAATTATTGGTCTGTCTTGCAGAGAATCAAGGTTCTGTTCTGGTGACCCCCAATGTGGACAAATATGCAACTGTAGAGAAAGGAAGGCAAACTAAAAAAGAAAAAGGAATGAAGTAATCCTGCTCTACAGCAATGTATGTAAACATATACATACGTATATATATATATATATATATATATATATATATATATACATATGTTAAATATATACAGGCCTCTTTATGCTAAGGGAAAGTAGGAAAGTGCGCTATACATAATTTCACTTCTGACTAGGCACAAACATGGAAAAGCATTGATAAATTTGATTATTTATTTTATGTAGATGTGGCAAGTTGGAATGCTGGCTTGGCTGTCACGTAAAATACAACCAGTGTGACATGGCTGTCACGTAAAATACAAAGAGTTTGAAGTAAGTAAAGGGATCTAAGACAGTGACAATCCGTTTCTAAATCTGTCTCATATTCCTCCTAAAAGGAACAAGAACTGTAGTCTTGAGACTACAAATATCTGTCTTACTTATTGAAATTTCGATGCAGAAATAGATAACGATATGGAAATACCAAAAACACTTTTATATTCCAAAAATTTCAATTAGTTTGACTACATAATGCATACTGTACTATACCGGCAGGTGGCACAAATAAATTACAGGCATATGTACAAAATATGCACAGAGGCATGTGCATTTTCTTAATTTATTCATATATCTCTTCTTTTCAGTTACCCCTTCCACAGTAGAGTTGCCTTATTTTTATTTGTCAGGAAGGCGACATAGAATTCATAATATTTTTTGCGAAACGACTGGTAGGTCACTCAGGAAAGGCCTACATAGTGTTGTAGCTTGGAGGTGAAAATTATGACATTTTACCTGAGGGTACATTTGTCGTCCCACTTTTCTAAATTGTTCTTTATGTTCAACACGTTGTTTCCGAATGGTTTCTCGGCTTACACCAGCCTGTTATTTTGTAGTTTTCCATAATCGTTCAAAACGTTTTTCCCGAATGGTTTCTTGGCTTACACCAGCCTGTTATTTTGTAGTTTTCCATAATCGTCCTCAAGTCAAATAAAATGTTCATCTTATTCCATACCAATCACTGATTTCCCTAAGTTCCCAGAGACTTACACCATAATGTTCTTCATAAAAGAGCTTTCATTCAAGCACAAACGTGCGTGATAACTCGTTTTTGTATTGATTTAAAAGTCATCGTGCAGCGGGCCTGGCAAAAACCACTGGCCTGGGCTGTTACCACCGTGGCATAGAATAAGCAAAATAAAACAAAACGCGGGGACAAAAAAAAAAAAAAAGAAAACAAAAACAAAAAACAAAAAACCAAAAACAAAACAAAACAAAAAAGAAAAAGCAACACCGTCAGGGAAGAAAATGGTGCTGTCACGCACATACGAAAATTCATCTCCGTGTTTAAAATAAGCTCAAATAAATGGTTCTCTAATCTTAATCTTGTGTTTCTCTCGGTGATAGTGTGTACATGACCGTCATGGCTCAGGATATAATCACGCTGAATTAAAAATACCTTCAGTGCAATGAATACAATATTTGCATAGATACATATGCGTATTGTATAGCAAAAACCAGTGAATACATTTAATATGACCACAACAGCTCAGCGGCTTAAAGGATAGTGGCAGAAGTCTATTCGCAATTATTGGCCACACTGAAGTCAATCTTGATACAAAGGAGAACACAGTGGACGTTACTAGATAAACGACCAAAAACAAGTTACAAATTTAACGGGCTCAGTCGTAAGTGTCATAAAATCGTTCGGTTCTTTGGATCATTATGTTTCAAGCATTGAGTCATACGCAAATTTACAAAAAAACTTGTTTCGCACCTTTGCATTGTTTCCACACCAATATTTGAGGAAACACGTTTGTGCGTAATGAAATTGTACATACATGTAGTAAACACGTGATGTTTGTTATGTGCTAATACCAGCTGGAACATTTGTTTGAAAAAAAACCTAAGCTAAGCAAGCAGACAGTATTTGTGAACTGAAACATTTGATTACAGTGACGACGCTCTATTATGTGAACTCTTAAACAGGACCGAAAAAAAATCAATATTCTTCAAGCAAGCATATGTATTTATAAAACGGATTTTGCACACTTATATATATATATATATATATATATATATATATTAAAGGAGACAAAAGAATCGGGACGAACTCTCTTTTTTTTCTGGTATTTGTGCCAGCACGTGGATAAAACTTACAGTTTTGAACGATAACCAGAGGAATGGATGCAAAATAATATGGTCTCACCACTGAGGTTAATATGACGGGACCAGAAGGAGAGTAGCCGAATCACAGGCCGTCAGAAGACCGTGGTCTGGAAGCCCACACAGCGGCCTCGTCTGCACTGGTGCCGGTCGAGACTGTGACCGGTTGTTACATGAGCGATGCGGTGTCCACTGGCCACTAACCATTAACTGTCTGTCAAAAATAAAAATGATGGCTGGTTAATAAGTATGCAACAAAAACAAAAAACAAAAAAAAAAACAAAAACAAAAAACAAAAATGTATCATCCTACATATTCTGTGCACGCGAAAAGAGAACAAATAAACACGAAGAAATATAAATAGAGTCAACTGAAAACATTGCTTTTAACAGTTAAAGAAGGGAAACAGAAGGTAGAGTAACAATGAGCGCAGCACATCTCACTGTTTAAAATATCAAAATTCAACCTGAAAATTTTGTGTTCTCCGATGTGATGTTTCTATTTTTGCTACAAACTTGGACACATTACTTGTCTCAATACTGTAGATTTTCGTTTCAGTTAGCCAAGATTTGTTTGGCTGTGTTTTGTTTGTTTGTTTGTTTGTTTGTTTGTTTGTTTGTTTGTTTTTTTTTTTCTTCTTTTTTTCTTCTTCGTAATGATGTAATTGAAAGGGTGTTATGTAAATTTCAAAAACATGAAGTATAAGGTTGGACGAAAACGATATATTTTTCGGCAAGTTGTGTCTCGGATGTCCTAACAAAATATTGAAACAATGCATATCCTGACCACCATTGCGAAATGGTATATGTGCAACAATATCGGTATCAGCTCTGGATAAAATGGTGAATATTCCAGTGATTTAGATGGCTCATGGTTTGAAAAAAAGGGGAGAAAATAAGACAGCACATTTGATCACTTAATTTTGCAGAGTGCTGTAAAGAAGAATCACCAAACCTGATCTTCGGTAGGTTACAAGCAAAGGTACCCCCCCTCCCCCGAAGCAGGTACCTGGTACCCCTTATACTAATCGAAATTCATCATTTTTTTTTAATAAAATAAAAAAAAAAAAAAAAAAAAACAAGTCACGGCGATCACATATTTCTCAGCCGACAATAAATATCATACGTATATCATGTATTGTATTTACTATGGACATGTTGTTGTTCTAAAACTCCAGATCCGTGTTTTGTGCACGTGTCTGACATATTTTTAATTCAGCTTATGGATCACCAGTTACACTCTTGAATTCGATATATACATTGGACATCTAGCTATATCCTCACTTTAAGAGTTTGCAACCATCAAGCTGCCTGATGCCAACAAACGAATGAGCCATTAAATACTCATTAAAATTGGGGATATGGTAAAATGAGTATACATTTTTAATAGTTCAATTCGAACATTGATAGAAATAGTCAACAGAAGGCTTGATTTTGCAGATTTGATCAACGACCACGCTACCCACGTAAAAAGTGTAAACATAGACGTCCGCTATCTCGTATGACAACATAGAAGATCCCAAAGCAACCAGCCTACGCCAACCAACCTACATCAAACTGAAAACATGTATATTTGGGGAGCAACGTGGGCTCGAAAAGCACCCCTTCACATTCGAACGAGAAGACGAGTACGGCCATACTACATAGGCCTATCTGTTACAGATCAGACTTTGTAATGTTTATAATTCATAGCATTTTAGAACTATTACGGCTCTCTTGTGCGACATCAACAAAGATAAACTTCCGTAATGTCCCTCAAAATGCGGTCGTTGCCAACGGACGTGTCGCACTTCCCATGGTAATCCTTGAGTACACAATGTGGGGCAAAATTAAGGTCGCAAGCGGAAAATTAAAGAAAAACATGCAGTTCATGATTTTACCCTGTGTGTTGATCTCCACTTGCTAGGACGAGAAAAAAAGTCCCCCCATTTACTTTGTCACAAAGTCCAGAGAATGTAAGATGAAAAGCCCAAAAATAAATTAGACGTGTAGCTTGTGGATTCAATATTAGATGATAAGATACAGCTGAGTTTGTATCGATTTAACATGTAGGACGAGAGCGGCTGTCGGCCCCGTGCTTTGATCTATGTAGACTGTAGCAACCTTATCGGTGCCAGACTTCGGACACTTGGCCCGCTAGAGCCGGAGCAAGAGTTCTCTGTGCGGACAGCGTGTTACCACTGCGGTTCGACTGTGCCATATAGCACATAAGTGTACCCATAGAGAAATCAACTGGAAAATGTGGGTTCCCTGCAAAAATAAGTTGAGTACTTAATAGCAACATGCCATTATTTGTGCCTGTGCTGTGTGAAATTAAAGACCTGCATGTACGGAGCACTCATTTGCGCTAAACGGTCGTGTTCATTTAAAATTTCATAGATAATACACAGGGAGAAAACACACACACACACACACACATACACACACACACACACACACACACACACACACATACCACCACCACCACCACCACCACCGCCATCAGAATGAATAAATTAAAAAAAAACAAATAAAAAAAACAAATTAACACTCGAAATACACACAGACGTTCGAATAGTTTGCCTCAAAATTCTCAATTGTCATTAGATTCTCATATTGCTAACTCATTTCTGTCTTGCTAATGGTAAGTGCAAAAACGAATGCAGCAGAACAGATGAGAGAAGACTAATCATATTCAGCGCTCTGTATCATCCAATGATTCTTTGATTATTTGTAAATGTATATAAATATATTCGAACGAGGAGTACCTAATCGCAAATGCACGCAGCGAAAGGTCCAAGAAATCCCATGATGTACTACGATGGGAAAGCAATAAATAGATGATACTTAGCATGCCACGATGGTGTGACGGCTGGAATTGTACCGAGGACAAAGTGCTGGCAAGTAGATATGCGTATGAAACGGCGTAACTGCGTAACCAACATGCAGCGAGTGACTTACAAAAGTCCCTCAGTAAAATCCCAGCCAAAATATGCTCAGTAAATATACCTGTCTATCATCTTTCTTTTGATATTAGGGTTTCTTGTTTAACAAGTACTCACTGACAAAAAGATCGCAGAGGTCGCTGACTTATATTGCAATGCTACAGTCGACAGTGTGCCACAAGTGAGTAGGATATTATTAAAAGATTGTTTCAATGGCATATCTTGTTCAAACACTACTCTGGGCATGGACAACCTGAGAGCTCGTCAGACCGCCGGCAGCTGTGCTTCACAGCCTGCTAAAGCAGTCACAAACCACGCTCTTATATGTTATACAAACTGCAACAAGCTGACCCGCTTCAACAAAACTATAGTGGCGGCACAGTCTGTTTGCCAGAGTTGCCGGACAAAATGACTGAAACAATCGCTAAGAAAACGCAAACCAGTCTGATAAAGTCTAAATTATATTTAGACTTGATCTCACCAATTCGTCCTTGAATTGAAGTGTTGAAAGAATATTAGTTATTGCTACACTGCCCTATATATATATATATATATATATATATATATATATATATATATATTTATATATAGTTGCCTTATTTCAGACTCATCAGTACATGCACATGTTGGTCCATAGTGAGAATTAGTAAAAGAGAAAGAAAAAACAGAAATAAAGTGAAGGAACATATACATATATATGTATATATATATATATATATATATATATACATATATATATATAAAGGTACAAAGGAAATTTTATTTTTATAGGGACTAACCTAATATTTTCTCAGTCTCAAAGACAATGATTGATATATATATATATACACACACACACACACACACATATATATATATATATATAACTGTTTGTGTCGGGTGTCTGTCAAAATGGACCGTGGAAATGTTTTCAAATGTATAGATTATTGTCATTTGGTATGCCCGAGGAATGGGGAGTGTCTAGATTGATAAAGATATTTTATATTTTCAATGTGCTGCCCATTTCACAACCATCAGTACAGTTTTAAAAGAACCGTTCTTCATTAAAATTTTATTCGTTGTTTATCTATTGTCAATTATTGTCAATCGTATCAATCCAAAAAGGTGAAAACATGAGAAATTGGGAACAGATTTTTTACTACATTTTCATCTACAACATTATAAGAAAAGTCTGTAATTTGTGTTCATAAGTACAGGAAGTATAATGAAGTCAAATATGTGTCCTGCAGTAGATGATTCTATAAAGAGAACGACAAGGGAAATGGCTTTTTTGATGGCCGAAATTATTTCATTAGAGCATTAGATCCAGGTTAGCATAAAAATACATCATTGGAATTTTGTAGACTAGTTGTGAATGTGGGATTTCATTTATAAATATATGTATCCAATTCTAAAGCCATGCTTAACCATCTGTGCATGCCCGTCAATTAAGGTAGAAACTCAGATAATATAGATGTATCATGAACTTAATTTAGTACGTATATGGAGGACTTCTGGCTTTGAAAATATAATAGAATAAAATATATAAAATAAAAAATGAAGCCTAAAACAAATCTACACTCATTGGAAATTTGACAAGTACTGTTATATATAGCTAGCAACACAACTGCAAATGAAATGGTCCTATTCAAAGCGTATCGGTATCTGCGTTTTCTGGCTCTGTGGGCAGATCAGATCACATCGATAACAATTGCATTGATTCCAAAAATCAAGATCAAATTGACCAACAAATTATCTTTCTTTTCCACGATACATACCCAAATAATGATAAGGATCATGTCACCTTTACCTATGCATACGCAGCAACACAAATGTATTAAAGTGATTGTATAAAGACAATAAATAATTGTATAATAACAATAAGTTATTGTATGATGACAATAAGTTGGTTGGAACCGCTGTTCCGTAAGGAGGTGGATGTTGTTATTTTGACGGTGTGCTCTACCACTCAACCACCCAACCACTCAAATGAATCATCATATTAAGCAAAAGGCAAAATGGTGACGTCACCTTTAATCTGTATTTTAACAGATATCTGATTTATATATTCCTTTATATTGTTATATACTATAGGGTACAGGAATAAAATATACAGACATACAAACACAGGCACAAATACACAAACACATACATACATACATACATACATGCATACATACATACACACTCACACACACACACACACACACACACACACACACACACACACACACACACACATATATATATATATATATATATATATATATATATATATATATATATATATATATATATAACATGACTTGGGAAATATGGACTGCTCTGCTTTGTTTGGCTGGTTTTCCATACCTACGTGCACATAAGATACCCTAGCATACAATGTTCTCATTTATGACGGTGAAACGATAACATTCACGATCGTACTTAAGTCCAAGCCAAATAATAATGGGTACTTTTTCAATTTATTCTGAAGCATGTACTGTAAAAAGATTTTCAAATCATCTTAAACCCAATATGTTAGTCCCATCCCACCGTGTATAACATGCCTGATTCTGAAGCGTGAGAGTTCCCTTTTTCCCCTTATCGTAGGACACATTATTAACTTTATTCAAGTATAAATGAATTATTCTGCTTCTGCTAGGCAGAAAATAAAGAAGGAAAAAGTTCGACCTCTTTGCCTTCGTTAGCCCCACATTCACTCTTGTTTTATACGTAGAAACAACTTATGGTATGGTATGCCTGCACTAAGCCACTCCGCTTTTCACAGTTATGAAGCTGTCGCTGGAACGACACTGACAAATAATAGTTATTGTGTTAATGTAACACCTATATAAGCATTATCGCAATGATAAGTGGCACAATTCAATAGATAAATAATGTACATGTGAACAGTGTCGGTGGCATCTACAGACACGCTTAGTTTTTGCTTATGTATACCAACAAGATGGCGGTTGGATGTATTAATGGCGGTCTCACGCAGACTTGGAAGAGCAATGTGAGTTCACGTCCTCTCAATTTTTGTGTATCTGCATCTGTGGTAGGCCAAAGACATGTAGGGTACCCTTAGGATGGTGCAGACAATTTTACTGGTTACACTTCCTCACCTATGGCTTCCACCAAAATTTGTCCAATCCCCTAGATTGGCAATAATGGGGTCCTTGTGAAACGAATCGAATATTATTTTCTGGTTTCATTTATGTTAACATTGCATACGAAATTATCACATTCAGAGAGGTCCTACCACATCAGCCATTGCTCAGATATCTAGCCGCCAACAGCTTAGATCCCTGTGGAGCATTGTCAGTATCGGCATCGCAGGTCACCTTTAAAATATCCCAATTTCCCGATGGACTCCTCTCGCAAACTGCATTTCATAGTCTTCAAATTGAGACAGTGGCCAGCTAGCGAAGGAGAAAATGAGCACGCTCCAGGTCACTGCTACAAATCGTAAGGGAGAAAAAAAATCCGATCTGCTGATTTAAACATACGTGCATTTCTTACCTGTGTTTAGACACCACCAAACCCCCCTTGCTTTGTGTCAGCTCGTTTGCACTTCTGTTACTGAGATATAGTTCATGCGGACAACAAAATAAGAAGCAGACATCTGTTAGTCTCTAACTTCAAATGGCCAGTTATCAACCTTTGAGACCTAAAGTACTTATGGATTGAAGAATTTCAATTTTCTTGAGTTTCTATAAGACGAGAAATTCTCGAGGCCAGCAGTCCAACTGGGAGAAATTTTTCATCCGTCCATGAAAAATGGGTCTTGAGAGAGCTTAACCGCTGGCCACTTGCGAAATGATTACACTGTTAACGATTACTTTGAGGCCTGTTCACTTGTGAAGAACGATTTGTGGATGTTTCCATTCTCTGGTTCACACCAGTATTCAATCACACTGCTTTGGGACCTTGGAGTATCATCTAATAAGAACTATAATATCGCTGCTCCCCCATGATTTTTCGGGGCACTAAACAATTCACCCCGTCGCTCTGACGATGGCAGTTTTGATCTAACATGGCCTAGCCCCACACTTCATTTTAGATCATCAATTCTTTCCTACAACAGGAACGTGGCACAAATCTATGTTTCTTAGCAGCAACATAGAGGTGCAACTTTTTTCTTTCTTTCTGTCTATCGTATTTTGTGTTGTGTATGATGATATGTGTACAACATAAGAGATATAGCTTCTACTGAAGTCAAAGAAGTGGGCGGACGGATACGTTTGCGTCGCTGGTTGGGTAATACGGCCGGTGGGTTGTCCCCACAGAAGACCTTTGACACGACAATTGCGCTTCGTAGTACAATCAGTAAACAACGTGAGTGACAGAAAAACGACCCTTACCTTTTCACCTTCCTTTAAAGTTTAGCCAAAACAAGAGTTTGTCCAGGTAATCTACACTTGTATCCCACACAGACGTACCAAAGTTATGCGCAAGTCAAAGGTCTTAGGTTTGGTAGCATCTGCGTTCTACATTTTGCATTGAGAACGTGCAGTGAAAATGTCTATCTACGTCAAACAAGATCTACTAAGGTCATAATATGGGCTATCACATGTAGATGAAATGCACATAATATGTATAGGAGTTATTTTCTCGGGTGATGACTATAAAGTGTCTATCTACGTGAAACTGGGTCTACTGAGGTCAGAAAATGGGGTATCACACATTTAGATGAAATGCACATCATATGTATAGAATCATTTTCTTGGGTTATGGCTAGACCGTTATAATAATAATAATAATAATAATAATAATAATAATAATAATAATAATAATAATAATAATAATAATAATAATAATAATAATAATAATAATAATAATAATAATAATAATACCTTTATAAACATTATACTATAACAATGTGCATGTGTTCCATTTTAGCATATAAACAATTTCACTGTCTAAAAGTTATTGTTTGAAAGTTTTGCTGACTTGTTGTCACGACAAAACTTATTTTGATGCAGATTTATACACTTAATAAAAGTTCTGTAAATGTACCTTTTCATGCGCATAATTTTTTTTCGGATTTGAACTTTACAGGCATTGAACTGGACTTTAATTTCAGCATTTTTGACATATCTTATATAGATAGTTTGTTCACAGTTTTGTGCGATGGTTTAAACATATTTTTATTTCAAAAGAAAGCAACTGGAAAACAGGGCGCAGCCCTATATAAATTCCTCTTGCACTTAGAGAGGAAGAGAGAAAAGACTGGTTAACAACATCAGACAAGTCAGTGTTAAGGTATACGTCACGTTTCAAAGACAGATAGAGTGGCACTGCCACACAAGCTTGAGTAAATATAACGAGACAAGACGCCACAGATAGGGAAAGATGGTTAAAGTATGTCCTCGTTTTCAGATGTATCGCCAGCGAATTAATTAGTACTTAGCTAAATAATTAAGTTGCATGTAGCAACCTATGTAACTGCTCCCAGTCTGCCTGTTGTTTTGATCTAGTTATGTACAGCGTCGAAGATTATTTCATTTGGTTGGAAAGTACACTTTTTGGGGCCAAAAAGTAAAACTTTTGTGTGATGATCTAAATAGCCGGAAAAAAATATTCAGCAAAATAAAGTAAAATTATTATAATGTGTCACAGCAATATACCATTTTGTATTAATGATGAAGCTAAGAAAGTTGATTCCATGTCACACAAAATCTGCTAAATTATTCGGAAATGACAAACAAATTCACAAATAAATGATATCTGAGCCATCAAACTGCTATTGAAGCCCATATCTGTCATATAATATTTTAACTCCTCATTTTCACAATATCTGCACTAAGTGAAGCTGTCTTCCCATCTGGCGGCGTCCGTTTTGCCCAAGGCTGTTCATATTCGATGTCTTAGCGCGCACGCAAAGCGAACACACAGATTCGTTCATGAAAGCAGGGGAAAAAAAGAAAGAAAAGTTTTTTCTTTTAATTCTAATATCACACAATTTCAAAAGTATTCAAGAGATCTCGCACACGTTCTCAAACTGTGAGTATTTTTAGTTCAAGATTAACTGAAAACAGTTTTGAACAATCCGTCTATGCTGTTCTGGAGCAAAATTTTAAAATTTGACATCCCCTGACACACATAAAACATTGGAAAATAACTGCAGCAACACCCCTAGAATAAATGAAGGTCTAGGGGTCCCCAGAAGTGTCCCTGTGCAATTTCAAAGTAATTCACTGAACAATTCGGAAGAGGAAGATATTTAAGATTTGGTCAAAAACTGAACCCCCAAACCACAAAAAAATCTAAAAATCACTGCAGCGTGACCATTCGAGCAACTTGTCAGAGACCCACCCAAAGTACAACCTCACCAAGTTTGAAGTGAATCTGGCCAGTGGTTTGGAAGAAGTCGAAAACGTAAATTGTGAGCGGATGGCGACAGACGACAGGTCGACAGAAGCTAACAAGGAAACAGTATTTAACATAGGTTTAATGAAATAAGCTCTTCAGAATATTATAAATAAAACTTAAAATGCCAGAAACGTGAACATTTATACACGTGCACATAAATTCATTCACATCAGTTTCTGTTGTTACAAGAATGCCATGCGTGTGTTGTTGGTGAAATGTAAGATGAAGAAAGTATAACCTTTCGGACTGTGTGCTTATCAAATGTTTCCACTGTGTGCTGTTCAAATGTTTCCAACTCTCACGAACATGTATATTATTGTTTATCGAATGATATGACCCTTCAGTGTGGAATTCACCAACTTCTAGATGGGTACGTTTCACACGAGACTTGAAAGGTAGATATCAGTAGATAGGAATCACTCTTGACCCAATAATTGGCAATCATAACATCCTTTAATTTGAAGGTCACGGTTTCTGAGCCCACTTAAAAATGTTACCCGACAACAAATATAAAGTTTATGGACCAAATAGAACTACCACCCCCCCCCCTCCTCAAAAAAAGAGCACGTATAAGAAGATAAAACTTACGGACCAAGATATAATCCCGGACATATATGTGTACCAATGCACACAATACCGTTACCTCACCAACGTTACTTTATGAGATTACACAAGCAAACGCCGATCATCAGGAAGATATATTTGGCATATTTATGAAACCTGGGATCTTTCATTACATAAATATACAATTACAGTGAACACAATGTAAATTTTCTAAGCACTGATGTCACAGCATGTGAAATAAAATTAAAGGACCCTTTGTTTATAACATTTTATACGGATATATTAAAATTGGAGTCCGTCCAGATGTTTAATGCTTCAGATCAAATTGAACTTGGAAGAACACATTGCCTTATATGTATGTGTACATGTATATATAGATGCATAGTTACATACATGCATATTGTCATTTGGCATCCATGGTTTTATGTTGATACTTCAGATATGCTTTCTGGAGAATGAATTATTGTATCTTAGTTTTTATTATAACAACTGAAGTATGCCAGATCACGTTAACTTTTCTTTTTCTTTCAGATGCTCACACATACTGATTCAAATTGCTAAATGATAACGGTTCTATGCTACAAATATACCAATCTCTGGGAGAACAAGAAAGAGCTCCTACTTCGCTGGAGTATTGTCTAGCAAACATATATGTGGTCTGAATAATGGCAAGTTTATATACACCACGATGGCACGTCACAGTCAGCAGGGTTCTAATGCAAGCTTAAATCTATTTTTTTCTAATACGGAAGACTGACTTTTCGATTACTTTACAAACCTTGACTCGCATGGTTCCCTGGAGTATCCCATGATGGTTCAGGTCAGTGTGTGAACTCTGCCCCGAGCCAAGCATCTCCTGGGATATACACCCCGGGTAACCGCCTACCCTTCCATATATGGCAACATTTTGTCATAAAACTGCATGTGTTAAATTCATAGCATATATGGCATAGCGCTTAAAACAATTGGGTCTATCTTGAAATCAGCACCCCCCCCCCCCAAAAAAAAGCGGGGCACATGATAGAACAGAACGGAACTGTGTCGCATGTGTTTTTGGCTGAGGAAAATTTGATAGCCAGACCTGAATGTACCTGATTTTTTTTTCACAGCTCCAAGGGCAAGGAGACACGCTATAAATTGACCTTTTGACCGTTTGAGACCACATGACGCCTTGTAACCAATCTCTAACTGAGAGCGACACGTTAAGACGACTTTTATGGTTGTTTATGGCATGATGTTTATGCTTACCAGCATTGAACTAGACCAAGGCCAAGCAACACTGTGCACTTAAATTGTTTCAATGAAAAGGTGAAAGAAATATGTTCTACTTCTTACTAACGAAAGCTGACGTAATTCAAGTGCACAAAACTTCACAGAGCGACATTAGAATGATTCACGTCCACAAATTGACGGACATGAAGTGATTCTAAGTTAGTTTCGAATAATGACCAAATATTTCTTTTAATGAAAAGATGACAGGAGGTCTATCGAACTTACTTAGGAGAATTATATGCCTGTCTTTATGTTTTGCATCACATCAAGTAGCCTATCAGAGTCTATAATGAGGAAACAAAATGCTGTTTTTCTGGTAATTTCCCCATTATACATTGGTAGTTTTTGGCAGTTTCTTTGTGAGGCTGACTTAAGCTGCAGGACACGGTGTGAACACACGATTCTGGCTAGTGCAAAATGAGGATCATATTTTGTAAACACAAAATGCTTACAGTGCACACTGAGGATCATAAGTTGTAAACACAAAATGATTACATTAAGAACTGAGGAAAATATATTGTAAACACAAAATGCTTACAGTGCAAACTGAGGATCATATGTTGTAAACACAAAATTATTACATTAAGAACTGAGGATAATATGTTGTAAACACAAAATGCTTACAGAGCAAACTGAGGATCATATGTTGTACACACAAAATGCTTACAGTGCAAACTGAGGGTCATATGTTGTAAACACAAAATGCTTACAGTGCAAACTGAGGATCATATGTTGTAAACACAAAATGCTTACGAAGCGAAGTGAGGATCATATATTGTAAGCACTAAATGCTTACAGCGCAAACCAAGAACCGTATGCAAATTAACCTGCAGGTATTACATTAAACTTTTTTTCTGACTGCACCTAAACTCTAACTACGTAAAAACTAACTTCTCTTAAATACAATATAAGGGCCCTAGATTCGTGTTCCTTGTGGAAAGACCTTTCATTCAAGTAATATTATGCCTGTATTTAAATATAGTATAATAGTCCAGGTCAACAGCTTGCCTCATCGTTCTTTCGACGCATTGTACCCAAAAGGTTGCCGAGGAAGGCTGTTGTCCAACATGTGGCTCTAAAAGAGGTAAGAACTGATGGCCAGTCGATTCTGTTATACGATCGGCAAGATAATCGTTCATTAAATGCATCGAGCTCTTTCTGGTAACTGGCTAATGTGCGTTGTAAATTTTTGGTCGCACAATTATGAAAAAAGAGCAGGACTCTCGTCTTGTGGAGGCAAGAAAGAAGAACGATATGCGTAATTCTTTATTACAATATCGCTACAATGATTTTATGATATGCTGAACGACCAATTCGTCATTTTCTGTCAATAACGGTATCATCTGGTTAAAAAACGTATAAATGAAATTTGGACTCCGCGGTATCTAGAGGAAATAAGGACCCCTCCCCGGTGGACATTACTTTTTTTTTCCAAAAAGACTCAGTGAGAAACTTGCATAGCCAGGTGCACAGGTGCGAGCACATCCACAATTTTGACAAATTTTTGCTCACGCGAATGAATATGCCACATAAATATCAAGGGGAATCACGGAATACTTGCAAATCTGTCAGGTGATCCTTGACAATGGCAACTTTATGAGCTTGACCTTCGACGCTTTTAAAAGCTTACTATGTACCAGACAAATATACCTTTTATTTGAAGTTTTGTATAAATAAATTTATTGAACAAAAACTTTTTTTTTTAAATTTGTCAATTGACGAGAGGTCAGGAGCAGGGCACTTCAGACTCAGGCTCACTCGGTCATGTTTTAAGACCCAAATTAACTTGGCGCCCAGAATGTACAGGGTAAGGCTGTTGAATGCAAGACCACATTAACTGATGGGATTCTTCTCATACTTTCATTGAAAACCTTTGATGAATGCGCCACATCAAAGAAGGCAGATGATATTTGAAATACCCGACCTTTGCCGATTGGTTGGCCTGGGAAAATGTTAATCTGCGAACTATTTATTCAAATCAGAGCAGGTATATTCTGTTGAATACAATCACACCTTTTAAGGCCCAGGGGAAACAGCAATGGTGGGAATTGGACCAGGTTTGGGATGGGGGTGGGGGCACTAGGTTATAATCTTGCCTGTGGTTGGCATATATGGATACAATCGGACATTGAAAGTATATTCATCCAGGCTTTGACTATTTAGGGAGTACACTCGCACTAAAACTTATTGAATATCTTTATGCTATGGCATATAATGTTCGATCACAGCGAATCAGTGGCATATACACTAAGCCCAAAAATATTGCTACAAATTTTTGATGCTTGCATGAAGACCATCGCCAAAAAATTAGATTAAATACAACAAATATGGGTCAGCGACATTATCTTTTCTTTTGTCTTAGCGGAGGGATTGTAAAACAAGCTATTGGCGCAGCTTTCTGTATTTTGGCAGCCACTTAATTCCATTTAGATAACTGGATAAACTGAAAGCGTGGGAAATATAACAAGGGTACGAACTTCCACACAGAAACAAGATCAGAAATTTATAGACGAGGAAAGTCTACCATAATGATAGAAGGCTATTGGCATTTATTTATAAGACACACAGTAAAGGAATTAAAGAGACGAAAGGGGAAAAGCAACAGAGGTATTCATTGGTGATTGTGTTATCAATACAAAATAGAATTTAAAATAGAAAATACTGAGGGGTACACTATTATAAAAACTAACCACTCACATGCCAACAGCCTGCTCATTTGAGAGGATAATGTTTACCATGACGAGGGTAAACTCTCGGAAATTATGTTATTTGGTAGTTCTGATCGTTCAGATGAATACGACAATTGGATATTTAATGCAGTTCAAACTGTACATTACACCAGTAAGGACAATCTTTTAATTCGTATCGACGGTTAACGTTTGTATACACTCTTTCTACTCTTGCCATCAAATAGAATTTACTCTATTGCCCAATGTGCCTTGTATTTTACACAGGGTACTATTGTATGTCTGGCGGCTAACCCCTCGACTAACTCCTTAATGGCTTCTAGGCAACCCAGTTTTTTTTTTTTAATAATATCTATGTTTACAATACAATACAATACAATACAATACAATACAATACCTTGAACGGTGGAGGCAGCCATCTTGGTTAGATATATATCCCACAATTCAACAGTACTAACAAAGATTTCTCGTATCCCCAAACACCATATGTTTATTACTTTGGTTAATTTATAATGTGTAAAATAATTTTGTTTATTGAACTTGCTGAGAGAGAGAGAGAGAGAGAGAGAGAGAGAGAGAGAGAGAGAGAGAGAGAGAGAGAGAGAGAGAGAGAGAGAGAGAGAGAGAGAGAGAGAGAGAGAGAGAGAGAGAGAGAGAGAGAGAGAGAGAGAGAGAGAGAGAGAGAGAGAGAGAGAGAGATATGTGCAAAATTCAAACTTACAAGTGGGAGAGGTTTCGTGTCATGATCGATGCATTGTGACACAGGGTATAGACATTATGTCATAGTTTCTCATCATATTCTTGCCATTACACCTACACTTAACGTCTACATCTTAACGTTCTGTTGCCAGGTTTTTTTGCAAAAAAAACCCCCAGTTTTATAAGGTTTAACCTGGCTTTCAGGTGCTTCTTTGCCTTAAAGTCTGACATATATATATATATATATATATATATATATATATATATATATATATATATATATATATATATATATATATATATATATATATATATGTGTGTGTGTGTGTGTGTGTGTGTGTGTGAGTGTGTGTAAGTTCCGGTGGCGGGTATTTTAACCCTCTTATATTAACATCAGTTGATGTACTAATGCGATTTTTATTTCCTGCAACAATACAAAGAGCTGTTTATTGTATGTTATGGATAAAAAATAACCGCAAATCCACCAAATCGTCTAATCTTTGCGGTAAAAACATTCAAGGTAAAATGAGGCATCAATTTAGAGGCATTATTGCCAATGGAGCTTGGCCAGAGGTTGTAATTGGTCTTGTTTAGCCCTGAGCAACGCGGGTCTCTCACTTACGCAAACACGAGCGTGCAAGATCCAAATATTGACAAAAGGTCAATTTGTCACAGAATGCTAATATTTTCTCTTAATGCACTCTTAAAGTACTGACCACCGAAAAATGTTTTTGCCTGGACAGCAATCCATTGGCTATACACATCAAAAACATATCCCAAATGCTGATTTCTAAATTGTTGCCCTCTGGTGAGAATCACACATCTTTGCTAAGAACGATAAAATTAGTAAAAATGACCCAAAGTTGTTAATGATATGACAGATTTTTGATACGAGAATTGGGGTCATTTATGACACTTCTAACATGTTTGTGATGGTGTTTGAACTTTCGAACTGCAGTCTTAGTGCCCATAAAACTATTAATTGGCAGCTTGGATAATGATGCTTGTTATGGAGGTGGTCACCCAAAGTCAGTAATTTCACAGGGCATTACACAAGAACCTTCATAAACTCCAGCGCTCAAAGAATGCTGATTTAACAGTTTACGTTATAAGCCAGCAAATACCTTTCAAGAGAGGTATTTCTATTGAATAACAAAGAACTGTCCCTGTTACAACATCGGCACTAATTCATCATTTGGGAGATTATAGACACCTTATATATGCACTTGCGTGAATATAAGCTTGGAAGTGTCGAAGGACTACAGCGATGCAATCCGTATCGACGTAATATGATTTTGGCAGACTAAGTTACCCAAACGGTATTGATTTCCATTTACCAAAAGAATGCACTTGATAACCCTACACTATGACGAGAGGTTTTGTACCTGGTAACCATGCATCTAGGAATGGTTGTATTATCTATCTATCTATCTATCTATCTATCTATCTATCTATCTATCTATCTATCTATCTATCTATCTATCTATCTATCTATCTATCTGTCTGTCTGTCTGTCTGTCTGTCTGTCTATCTATCTATCTATCTAGCTTTCTATCTAGCTATCTGTCTATCTATCTGTCTGTCTGTCTATCTACCTACCTGTCTGTCTGTCTATTGTACGTATGTGTGTGTGTGTGTGTGTGTGTAAGTGAATGAATGCTTTTTGTAAGTATATTGCATTTTTGGACCTCACGGTTTGACGATGCTGGACTCATCAAGCTATTCTGTGTAAGTGCAAAGTACAAACAAGAGGGCTCTGCGAACCGCCTATGCTCAGCTGACCTAGAAATTCATCACATTTGTGGCTCAGTGAACTTGGAATAGGATCAAGGTCACTCACGTACTGAGTCAGTCTTACCTTTATGAAAGAACACTACCATGTGCAACACCAAGGTCCCAGTTGAAGTGGTTCTTAAGTTATAGCACTAAACAGTAAAATTCATGTATCTTGCATTGTGATCTCAGGAATGATGTCACGGTCACTAATGTACTGCCTAATACCTTCATAGAGAAACATTAACACGTAGAACATCAAGGTCCTAACTCAAAATAGATCTTAAGTTATTAGGTGAACAGTAAATTTCATGTCACTTGTCCTGTGACCTAGAGAATGATGTCAAGGTCTCTCATGTACTGTCTGGGTATGGCCCTCAAAGGGGATCACAACATGTAAAACATAGTACAAACTGAAACAGTTCTCATGTTATCATCTGTAGAGTTAGATACATTTACGTGGCCTTATGACCTTGAGAATGAGGTCAAGGTCACCCATATACTGTGTAACTTTCGCTGTCATACCCTCAAGTGTTCTAATATAATTCTGAATAAATCGACCAAGTGGTTTTGGAGAAGAATATTTTTTTTAAGATTGGGCCAAAAAATGAACCAAAAATTCATAAAACATCAAAAAATCACTAGAACATGACCATTTGAACAAATTTAGTAGACACCCACCAGGTTTGAAATGAATCTGCTCAGTGGTTTTGGAGAAGAAGTCAAAATCGTGACTTACCATTGTAATCCCCATTCACTTACATAGTAATCAATCGGGCTGTATGAATTATCTGGTAAGTACCCAAATTGAAAAATTCATTACAAATCGAAGATTTATAGTAACAACATCTTGTGAACATCTTTTGTGGGCCCTTCTGCAAGGAACATTTTCACCAAGTTTCAGCATAGTCTGAGTGACGGTTTTGGAGAGGAAGTCGAAAGTCGTGAGAACCCACTTTTTCCAGTAAAAATATTTTAAAAAATCACAGCGCCACCTGTTGAACTAATTAAGTTTTCAAGGCCCCCAGAAGTAAGCAATTTTGAATCAATTGGCTAAGCACTTTCGGAGAAGATATTTTTGGTATTTGGCCAAGAAATGAAAAAAAAATCATAAAAAATATAAAAAGCACTGGAACGTGACCGTTTAAACACACCTGGTAGAAACCCACCAAAGGTACATTCTCACCAACTTTGAAGTGAATCCGGCCAGTGGCTTTGGGCAACAAGTCAAAATGTGACTTGAGGACAGACATGCAGACGGACGGACGACTGACCATCCTATAAGCTCAGCTGATAAGTCAGCTAAGCTAAAAAGGAATGATTACAAGGAAGCAGTAATCTTTGTTTCGAAACGAGGCTGAGTCAATACGAAAGCTGCGATCTTTGCATCACAGCGAGGCCGAGTCCACAAGGCTTCCTCACGTGCACTGTAGTATTTGCCTGCCTCAGCTCTACCTGTTGACCTCAACAGGTTTGCCTCACAGTTGGTACTCGTAACAACTTGCAATCTACAACAATTTTTTAAAATTATAACTGATGAAAAAGTGCCAATAAGAGCACGAGTACATTGCTGTTATGACAGACAAAAAGGCACCAAAGGCCACTGTGAAGACAGAAAGAAAAGCATCCAACCCACGAAACAGCATCTATACGCTTAATTTTGAAAATGATGCATATGTTTGCTCATGGTTTGACGCGAACTAAAATAACAAGTTGGGTGCTAACTAGTCATTTTCGTTCAATCGTAGCCATACAACAAAAAAGGTAAACACCTATCACGTGCAAACGTCACTGCCGTATAGTAGCCCATAAGGCAAAAAATAAATTGGAACTTATAATTGGTTTCCTGACATGCACTACTCGATACAAAACTAGGCAAAATTATCCAGATTTTGAGTGAAGAGGAAAACTTCATTTACACTCATGCTTATTTGCACAAGATATCGATGTTGCTATCTAAGTAAGATATTTCATATGACATTATAAATAATCTTTGGTGCAACGTTCATTATTTAACCTCTACAAATTTTCGTACAACTTATTCTTATTAAGATGTATATAACTTTGCGGAAAAGTTATTAGGCTGGTCTATGGTCTTAGTAAATGGACGATGGCTGTATGGTGCAGTCATATGTTATTTGTCTCCACTTCTTAAGGAATCTGGACTTTGTAAGATAAAAAGCTGGTCCAGAAATATCGATCTTGAATGTCTTGTCTAAGCTGTCTACATGTGTATCCTATGCAAACCAGTGCCCCCGGTCTAATTGCCTGTAGGATCTCGCTAGGATCAAAACACTGGCGGATCGCGGTTTCATTTGCTAAGGGCCTCAAATCCGCACAAGATCTCAAATAAGACTCCATCCTGTGTGGCTCAAAACAAGATAAATGTAGCCTAATGGAAATTGACAAGCTGCGACATCAAAGATATTGCTGATACCGCGTAACGACGTTCTAGCAACTGCAACAATCCCAAAGCTCTTTTGCACGGGATTTTCCTTCCAGCGGCACAAGCCCAAAGGTCGTCAGGTAACAAATACACGGACGCAGCTTGTTAAGTCGACTCACGTCACTTGGTGCATGCGCCTGAAGCTAAATGTGTACATCTCTGCGCTCCCCCGCGTTAACCAGGCTGAAGTGGAACCTCGAAATCCCTTTTCCAGATACGTTCACCTAAATTTCCCTTTATCCAACCAAACATTTTGTACGAGTGAAAAAGAAGAAATTGATGCAAGCAAACATTCAAAACTGGTGGGAACTGACAGCAGTCCGTTCTTCATCCTGTGCTGTGTTTATTTCAAAGTGCTTCCTCAGGGAAGGCGGAATTTTTGCGTGTTTTGACAAACAACCTCTGGTTGGGTCGGGTTTCTTGTCAGGTTAGCCCTTATTGATATATTTAGTCTTCTCTATTATGTATTAGTGATGGTTTGAGTGCACCAGTAAGTAGGAGTTGAGAGTGGCTCCACTTCTTGTGTTGGGATGCCCCGAGGAGTAGTCACACGCTCTCTATAGCAGGCAACTAATGGAATTATTTAATTCCACAATGCACAATTCGTGCTACTAAACACTTTCGCGTGCGGCGCATGCATAACAGACTTGCCCAGTTTCCAAGATACGCCACGCTCACAAAAATTCAGCACAGATCCATGCCACATTAACGCCCGGATGAAAACGCAATTCAGCGAACACAAGAGCACGATTTTGTGAGTTAAAATCAGGAAAATCTTTGGTTCAGTGTGCGCGCAATGAATCTAATTAATCTTTGACAAATTGGCAGGAGTTATTGCGTCGACATCTGAGCAATTATTTTGTATAGATTCTTAATAGATTTGCCCTTCGTAGGCATCAATTGAAACCACATCATCTGAATAGGAACGACACATGATCTTTACACAAATTATCATTCAGAATAATTTACATACGGGGTTTGGGGGACCGAGACACAGCGCCACCTGCAGCGCACAGTTTCTGTGTTTTTTGATGAATTCTGCTGCTTTACAGTTCTTTGAAGCTTCAAGTCACTATCTATTGGTACATACAGTCAGCGCTTTTTCTTCTCTTATTTGTGGACAGCGAACGATAATTTGTTCATTTTCCGTTTGATTACTATATTCACCATTCTTCAAGTTAAAAATATGGCAAACCCGATTAATTTTCCCACGCAATCAAATTCTAGAGACTGCATTCAGATTGAAGTGAAAATGCTGAAAAAGGAAAAAAAGGTATTGAATAAAGCACAGAGCACCAAATTGATACTTTTGATGATCAGTAGTGATAAACCTTTTTTGCAACGTTTGATTGGAGCATTATACTCCTCCTATCATAATAATGATGATAATAATAATAATAATAATAATAATAATAATAATAATTATTATTATTATTATTATTATTATTATTATTATCATTATTATTATTATCATTATTTTTATTATTATTATTATTATTATTATTATTATTATTATTACTATTATTATTATTATTATTATTATTATTATTATTATTATTATTATTATTATTATTATTATTATGAATATTACGTGGCCTACTGCGATCTGGTGCAATAGTTTTATTGGACCACTTTCATGTTAATCGAAATAAAATAAGAAAAAGGAAAGTTGGTAGAAAGCACAGATAATTATTATCTTTCTTTATATCCCGGAAAATTTACAGCAATGCATTATCATCTATGTTTAGAGTTACATTGCTTACAGAAAATAAGGTCGTATCCATCTATTAACCGGATTAATAATAATGATAATAATGATCAACAACTAATTTTTACTTCGTGTGCAATCGAAGTCCCTGTATTGCAAATTTTACATATCTTGCTTTATTTCATATATTTCGATGCTTTATGAAATATTCTGACTCTCCCTTAATTACAGAAAAACGACTTTTTTTTGGGGGGGGGGGGTTACTGCCTTGTATAGAGACAATTTGTTCTACAAATGATGTAGGTTTTTCATATGGTTTAATGTTACTTCCGTCTGGCATGAACGACTTGCCCTATCCATATTTATTCTGGCCAACAAAAGGATCACACACACACACACACACACACACACACACACACACACACACACACTCAAAGACAAAGAAAATGATAATATAAGTTGGTCGAATGCTACTTTCTGTATCGAATGGGATCGCCGACGAATGATAGGTACATTAGCCGCAAATACTCAGCTCTTAAAAATTACACAAGAGTGTCGGGTGACTGGGTTAAGAGACTTGACATGGCCGTATAATAAACTAAAGGAGATGGTGAGATGGTGTGACGTCACCTTCTACATGAAAGGCGATGGTGTGACGTCAGCTTCTGCATGCAGGACAGTGATGTGACGTTGTCTTAGCCGACTGGCGGACACGTAAATAGACAGATAGATGAACAGATAGATACGACAAACAGACAAACTGATAGTTAGATAGATAGATAGAGAGATAGAGAAAGATAGATAGATAGATAGATAGATAGATAGATAGATAGATAGATAGATAGATAGATAGATAGATAGATAGATAGATAGATAGATAGATAGATAGACTGAATATAATAAAAATAAAATTAAAAAAATGAGCTAAAAGGTCACTTGGAGTTCTATTCACCAATATACATATACATATAAATACATACATACATACATACATACATACATACATACATACATATAGATGCACACATACATACATAGTATTACATACATACATGTTAAACCTTACTGCAAATTTGGAACGTTTTATTGGTCAATTTTGTGTGCAACTCTAAATGAACGTTTCTTGAATACCACCCATGAAGCCTGTAAGCATCTCCTGAAAATGAGTTTTTATCCTTGTGGTCAAACAGCATGTTACTGATAGGATGTTAACACTTGACCCAAATCCCTGCATAATCGAAGTGTTCCGACCTACCGACCTTGAATAATGAGTGCAGCAACTATACACTATATCTAGATAGGATTGCTTCAAAACACTTTCTTAAAAACAAAATAATATAAAAAATATATAAAGATGTCAAAAACGATGTATCCGAAGTTGCCAAACCACCACATGAAGACCAAGAGTTAAAAAACGGTAAATTCCTCTGAGTCTCCTCAACGGGAAAGAAACTTAAGTGTTCAGTTTGTCTGCGGGAATCAAAATTTCTGCTCTCTCCCCGGAGCTTTCAGCCTGGGGATTGAGCAGCTACCGCTTGTCATCATCAGGGAGCTTGTAGGTTAATATTCGTGCTTGTTAATGGTCCTGACCTTAGCATGAATCTTAAATGTGTAGGGGCTATATGTGTATCAGATGAAATTATTCCAGAGGGGTGGCAGTTCATGGCTGTCCCACATCTCTGTTTAATGTTGGGCTGTAAAACATTTCTACAAATTCGCGTAATTTTACTGTATGGTTATTGTCACCTATAGCTACTTCTCTAATGGCACATAAAACCGCGAAAATTAAAGCACAGTGAAACAATATTTCTACGCCAGGTTTAACAGGGACCATGTCCAAAATGGTAAAATTGGACCTTCACTTAAAAATGTACCAAATGCAAAAACCATAAAACAATTTACACATAAAAATTAGTATTCTTACAGTCTGTGGGTTACCTGACTTTTGCTTCTGTCGTTTCTGTTTGCCTCCCGCTGTCGGGATTTAAATCCTTTTACACTAAGAACATGCTTCTGTGTGTAAATATGATGGATCGTAGCGTGTGTCGCTACAGTACAAGACTTTTGTGTTGTGGCAATGCATCGTTGAATTGTGTTTTTGTTTCTTCTATTTGATGTCCGTTTTCGCGTTGTGCATTGTATTACGTTGGGTGTCATTTCCCTATCTTCCTCAAAAGTACTGAATTTTTTGTTCCTTCACAACAAATTACAGTCCTATAATTGTTTGTCAGTCGATTCTAAAGTCAATGATGTTCCCTAATCCCCTGAAAATTGACACTCAAGCTCCCTTGTTCTCCACAACCGCCGGAAACGCCCCTTACGTTCTTAGCAGTAGGCCTTCTAGGCCTAACTATATGGTGGTTTCTCTATTCCCCTAAAGGTATTAACCCTTTTCCCCCTTATGGCGGCAAAAGCGGAGTAGGGTCAAATGTCGTATGCTTCAATGTTTTGACTAATGTTGAAAGTAATGTAACACATTACGAATGAGACTTGTACTCGTGGCTTATCAAGATACCATGTCCTAGGTCAACAGTTTTCCTTGGCGTGGGTTGGGCGCGGGCGCTCACAGACCCACGCTAAGGAAAACTATTGACTCAGCTTCAATTCAAGAGGAAAGATCTACTGACAATGAATTGAGTTAGAAGCTCAATAATGTAACCTACCCTGAGAGAGAGAGAGAGAGAGAGAGAGACAGACAGAGACAGACAGAGAGACAGACAGGCAAAAGTATTTACTGTTAATTACATGTAATGATTTGTAAGTCATTGCAAGGTTGGTAAAATTAACGCAACTCATACCAGTTTGGTGTCAGTAACAGATATGGCTTTGTAGACAAACAGTGGCTTCTCTTGCGGTCAAAATTGAGAGGGGGGGGAAGGGGGGGGGTCTTGATCACAGTTCACAGGAAAAATTATTCAGCTTACATGCATATTCACGATTCACGAGCAATGGTTTAATCACGAATCCCGAAAATAATTTGATTGCTTCACAGATCACGGAAAATAAAAAGATAGGATCACGAGTCACGAAAATACCCTTGCCCCCCCCCCTAAAATTGGGTTAGTCAACGTCTAATTGCCGCCTTGTTAATGTAAACATGACAAGCGACCTTCTGTCCTGACCAGAGTATGAGCTGCATGGCCTGATAGTAACTACATATGGCATACACTGTACCTACAAGTACATATGACATGCGACTCGTGGTTTGCTTGTGGGTACACCTCACATGTGACTCCAGTAAACAATGTTATGACATGTCATTTGTAGCTTGTTTATTAGTACACATTCCGTCACGAAATGCAACTTCTCGCCTGTTTATTAATGCAAATGGCATGAAGTTATAAAATGCGACTTGCAGCGTATCTATTGGTGTAAATATTATACCATAAAATGGCCTGGTGTCCTGCTTATGAGTACATATGACATGTGACTTGTGGCCTGTTTATCAGTAGATGAGGCACGAGACCTGTTTATTAGTATATATGACCCACGACTTGTAGCCTGTTTATAGTACATGTGGCACGAGACCTGTTTATTAGAACATATGACACGAGACTTGTTGCCTGTTTATAGTACATGTGACACGAGACCTGTTTACTGGTACATATGACACGAGACTTGTTGCCTGTTTATCGGCACACATGACGAACGGATTGTACGTGTTTGTAGTTTGTATGACATCACATCAAAGAATACAACTCTCTGTCCGTTTATCAATACGAATGGCATTACATTATGTAATATGACTTTTGGACCATTTTGTGGAATGCCTGAAATTACATTATGAAATGCGACATGTAGTCTCTAAATTAGCATACCTGACATGTAACTTTTTTAAAAGTATATTTGTTTAACTTACTTTATAAGTACACATGCTTAAAAAATGCTCAGCTTATATCTTATTATCTCACCATTTCTTTACAAGTGTTTTGTGTCTCGTTTTGAAGCGTTTTGGACTTATTCCAAACAAGGTGTCAACATGGCACAAAAAGTTTGAACGTTATGAGTAAAAAGGTATCGGTCAGCCATCTATGGCCAATTTGCGGGTCCCCCGTTCGTCTCGAATTGGAAATTCGTAAACATCAGTGATATATACCAGTTGTCTCATTGTCGCTTCCCCTCAGTTTGACTGTCTTCACATTTTCCATTTCGTTCAATCTGCAATTTTGGGTGCACATACAGTATATTCGCCCTGTTTTATTCCCCATTGAAGAACAAAATACATGATAACAAAGTCAGTATCAGAAATCACAGTCACAAAGTACAATATTTATAAATGATATGATAAATTATATATTTACATCCATAACAAATGTACTATTTAACCCTGGTTACAAAAAAGTACATACACTCATATGTCATGATTTCCCCTAAAAGTGAGATTGCTTCCTTACCACGTTAAGAACGAGAACATATTTTAGTACGGTCACAGTATCTATGTCTGAATTTATCTCATTATTGGTTTTTAACACAAAAGGTGTTGTCTTAATCAAAGAAATCCAGGCTATAGATTTACAGCAGTGTTTTTCATTCTGAAGGCCCTAAATATGCAAGAGGTAGGGTAAGCGTTCGTCGACTGTGTCCTAATTTTGTACTGTAAATTTGCTATTTGCCACATATGAAGTTAAATACGGAATCCAAATTAAATTGTCTCCGATTTTTCTTCTTGTAGAAAGCAGCAAATGTATATGCCTCTTTCCCAACAGCAACACCCCAGATCGGTTAATCTACATTTGAAAAAGGACTTAGCACTTTTTATTGGTCTGCACTTAAAGGCCCAGAGGTAGATCCATAAATTGGGATATATTTACCGGTCCTTTCGATTAACGCTTTAAAAAATATGTTTAGGTTCTTTTATTGGTTTGCACTTAACGTCATGCAGTGAAGATCCATTATGGAGTATATCCACTGGTCCGCTTGATTAACATTGGGGGGGGGGGGTTCATTTTGGTCTGACTGGGGAAGTGTTAATCCTCTAACACTTCCCCAGTCAGACCGGTCTACAACGACTAGTTACTTCAAATGTCTTCTGCTTCGTTCACTTCATTAAAATATTGTTCTTTCTCAAAGTATTTTCAACGAAAATATCAGGGAAGACTCACCACGATAACATCCCAACAGTCAAAAGCTTTTCTCGGCGCACTGCGGAGGGCCGGCGAAAGCTGTTGACCAATTCCAATAATAGGGTATATTTAGGGTTAAGTGTCACAACACAAGAGATCTATTATGCGGAATATATTCTGGCTCTAATGCACTGTCAGAAGTAGACAAGATCATGTCGGCGATTGTTTGGGTGCGGTCCATCGAGTGACAGATGTTCAAAGGCCGCAGGCTCCGATATGTTAGCACTTACGACCAAAGTAGTGGCCAAATCACGGAAACAAAATAAAGATGTTTCCAGCCAATATGGGCATTCACACCTTGCAGATGGTTCGCGCAATGACAGGGCTGACGGGATGGTCTCAGAAGAGTGTTCCCCATCTGGACGGAAAATCTCTTGAAGACATGTAAATGTTTGGAATCTGTGGTGCTTCTTTGCTTTCATAAGATATCGTCTTCTCTGCACAAGTACATATTTCCTGGATAATCGGTCCTGTGGTTGACCTGGGAAATAGATCTATGGAAGCCCGTATTACAGGATGATCCCCTTGATTCATACAATGTAGTATTTTACTGGCTGCTCCCTTTAATTCGAACGCCAATGCAATATTTTAAAGGGTGCTCGCCTTCATTTACATGTCAATGTGGTATTTCAATGGCCGCTCCCCTTTATTTGCACGTCAATGTAGTATTTCAATGACTGCTCCCTTTCATTTACAAGACAATGGTAGTTATATTGGATATACGTGTGCTGAGCTACCAACGTGAGTTCCTTGAGAGTTCTACCTCTTGATCATTGATAAACCAATCCAAAGTAGAACTCTAACGTGCCACTGCGATGTACCACTCCAAATTCGTATCGCTCCAACTTGCCTGTCAGAAGGACGACTCCAATGTGGCACTCCCGTGTGTCACTCCACTATGCATCTCCAATGCATCACTTCTATAACCTCAGTAATGTATAACTTCAGTGATCACTCCAGTGTGCCACTCCAATGTGTGCTTTACTCCAATGTACCACTCTAATGTGCCTCTGTAATGTGTCAATAGCTCCAATGTACCACTTCAATGCATCACTTCAATCTGTCACCCCACTTTTCCATTTCCGCGTAACTCCTGAATCGATCACTCCAATATCCCAAATTTTCACTATTCTCATGTTACCAATCAAATGGTTCTTCTTTAATGGATGGACGTAACACTTTACAGATCTGGATATATAGGTTAATGGGAAGAATGAGTATGCTTTGGATAATGAAAAAATGACATGTCTCTTTCTGTCCTTTTTGCACAGTACGAACAAGGGTTTTCGATAGATCAATAGCTAAGATATCTGTTTCATTGACTTTCAGCTAATTTTCAAAGATGCCTTATTTAATTTCATATATATATATATATATATATATATATATATATATATATATATATATATATATATGTATAAATATATATATATATTAAACACTCAAATATTTGCACAGAGACTGTTTTTCATATCCCCCAAATCTTATATATATATATATATATATATATATATATATATATATATATATATATATATATATATATATATATATATATATATAATGTTAACAAGTCCAGAACATGATCCTACTGCACATAAGCACATTCTGTGGGGGCGAGAGGGAAAGATCAAAATCAACTATTATACGTATAGGTCCACTACAATGAACACAAAGCCGGATACACAACTGATTTTGCTGGCAAGAGGTGTGTGTTCTCATTGTTTTGCATATAAATAAAATGTTTTTAGAACAAACTAATACAAACTAATTATTACTTTTGTGATCAATGTTCAAACTTTGCCAATTTTTCCAGATCAAATTACCGCTTAGATTTACTGTAGATAAGGTAACTCTGATAAATCGATGCAAATACTGTGGACACACACACATACACTTACAATATATATATATGTGTGTGTGTGTGTGTGTGATAGTTGTTTGCAGTCTAAAGACATTACTAGCGAAAAATTACATCCACGCACCCATGCACAGGTGCATATGCGAACGTGTGCCACTGTTTGGTGAAAATGAATTGTTCACATTGAACATACAATGATGAATGACAGCTGGATATTTAGATTGAGCCAACTAATCCAAAAGGGGAAGTATATCTCAACTGGTCCCTCCCGTGTCATGTAGGGTACCCCTGACCCCCGCCCATCTACAGGGATCTGCAAGTAACCTGTGAAACGCACAACCTGCGTTGTATCAGCGGAGAGGTGATAGTCATCTCAAAGCAATAATATTCAGCTTCCCTTTGATGTGTTCTGTCGCCCATAGATCTGAGAGACTATTTCTTGGATACTACTTGAGGAGCATGGGAACCATGACGTCATCACTGTTGAAGCTGTCATGGCGGGTAGAAAAGTAAATATGATTCTCCGATGCAGCGGACGACATTCTGTACTGAAGTGACATGATGTTTACATTAAACTAACTTCAAAGGAAAGTGCCTAGTGAAGGCCAAGGCAAAGGCGACCTTCACTTATTCACATACTTAGCTACACAGTTTAGCAAGACCGCAGACACAGACCAAACACAGACTTGGCTTGTCCAATATTGATACTACTACTTGCCTCCCTCGTATCCATCTGTTATTCCACTCAGTGCTGGTGCAATATTATAAACGGCCCCACTTTATAGCTGATAAATAAACACCACAACACAGTCGCAGAGTCGATGGAACTGCATTGGCCTTATGTAATTGAACAAATCCATTTAACAACACACGTTTTTTTTTTCTTATTGGAAAAAAAGAAAAGTTTTTTCTCCCGCGACAAAATTGTTGGGAAGCAACGGTATGGCTCTGTGCGAAAAGACCCTCAAACGTCATGGTTTAAAGAAACAAAATTGATTTGTTGAGCACAAGAAAAATAAAATAGTGCACCATATTGGTTGCTTTTCAAGAAGGCACCAACTGCTTGTACAGTTACGTCTCCATCCAGATTATAGGAAAATGTTGAAGGTGTTTATAATTCATTCAAAATTGCTATTTACGTTCTGCTTCTTTCAGTTGAGGAATTTTCTTTGAAAATGGCACGAAAAGAAAACTTATCATAGCATGGCAATGACAGCTGAGAAACCCCCGCCTAATGCAGTAGATGTGTTTTTTTTTTTTTTTTTTTTTGTACTTGGGACCAAGTAAGTAAATTGAAACGATATAAACATGATTAGACTTTCACTCTACATACTTGAAAAACGTGGGTTGTACCAATGGCGGTACTGCACATCACCGATCACTTCTCAATATTGTTAGATTAATACCTTAATTCATACCTCGTCACCTTCACACGACGAAGCACAAGTTATCCTTATTCACAGCCTGAGTAGCATCCAAAATACCAAAAGGAGTGCATGGTTACGGACCTTCATGTTTCTGTACTTTTCGAATTGTATTGATCTCATTATATATATTTCCCAAATATGCATACATTAAATATATACCCATGCCCCTCATATACCCCTGGTTGTAACAAGCACTGCTTTACACACACACACACACACACACACCCACACACACACACACACACACACACACACACACACACACACACACACACACATATATATATATATATATATTTCACATGAATTAGCGAAAACGAACGCAAGCTCGCCCTTCTGTTAATCTGCTATTACTCGTCATTATCTCATGTATAAAGTTTCAACATGATTGATTTTGTACTGGAGTGTCATAAGTTTCACATTCCACTGTGCATGTGTATGGGGTCAAGGCGTATGGCTGTTTTACTTCATGATATATTTCTCTGGAAAATAATAGTTATAACTGGGTCACTAATAAAATTTGCTGCATTTTTTTCTTTCAAGAACTCCATATATATCTATCATCCCACATACCTGCAACATTGTATTCATATACCTTTCTGTCCCGCTCAATCTGAACATGTTAAATCAACATGTTTTGAACTGCCGGCGTTCTTTATTTCTGTGAAAATGGAAATTAAAACTACTCAAATAATTTTTGTGTTTGAAAGTAAAGGAATTTGTATTTTCAGACAGATTTAGAAAAGCACTCTTTTTACAACTGAAACCCATTGACATGCCAGTACGATTAACATTAATCGATCGAAAAGAATTGATTTTAATAATAAAGTCATGTTGTTTGATTTCAGTGTTCTTCATGCCCATTGCGCTGACCCAGTTCTACAACATACAACGAGACTGTATACATATTCATAACATGTAGGTAAACGCTAACAGTTGAAAACAAAGTAGGACACATGTTTGTTATATAATTAAAAATAACAAACATGTTGTGATTCAGTCATGTCCTTTGGCTACTACGGAATCGTGTGCTTTATTTAGATATGAATATGATGAAGATATAGGAGCGGAAAATGTGCTCAAAAATTATGTTTCGTCTACGTGTTGTTTCACCATCGTATAAAAAAGCCTAAAAGTTCACAGAATTTTAATATTTTACTCTCATAAATGAAGCTTTGGAAATATTAAAAATAAATCCAAACGAGTCATCTACCTTTGACAGGCGGTGATCAAAATTAACATGAAGAAGAGTCTTCCTTTCCCCTATGACTGCAACATATGCCTTTTGACATTGGGCAGCTGGCTTATTTTGCAGCAGACATTTTAATACAAGTTGTAGATGAATGAGAACATCGTACTCATGTTTTTATGTTTGTTTGTTAGTTTTTGTTTTCACCAAGCATTGTTCTTTCACTGTGGATGCAGAGCTAAGAGCGATAACTGAGTCGTATCAGCCTCATATTATGGTGAAATTGTTAAATTGAATTTTGATAGAACACGTGGACGTTTTACTTATACATATCCAATTTAAATCTGTATGTATGTATGTATGTGTGTATGTATATGTGTATGTATATTTGTATGAGTGTGTGTATGTGTGTGAGAGAGAGAGAGACAGATAGAGAGAAAATGACAGTCAAACCCCCAATCATCGCTAAATGTCCACCGCAAGAAACGTGTAAACTTCAAAATATGTAAGGTTTGACAAGGAAGACTCACGTATGGATATCCATACATTAGCAATAGCATTGACCATTAATCGCGGGTTTAATATTACCTTGTTACTACGTATAGTGGCCTCTCTTACATTGTGTGCAAAATAAATGAACATTAAAAAACACTCAATTGGAAAATATCTTAATAATTGTGCTCTTGATGTTTTACTCTTTCATATTGGAATATTTGAAACGTTTGGGTAGAGGGTCAATTCCTGCGTACTAGCGCCAGCAGAAACCAGCCTTGTCAGGGACACTTCAGGAAAAAAAAAAAGAACATTATTTACATCTATAATATTTTCGAAGGAAAGTACTCCTGTATGATGTGTCATATTTGATATTTTATGTATTTTATCAATGTAACCTATTTTGGATTATTATTCAAAATCATGCCAAATACGTATACAATAAAATGAGGCACAAATGTTCATGTTCATAGCACACTCTCAACCGTTTGGCTTCTGCATGGTGTGAACAGAATTTTACAACAATTTCAGAAAAACGCTTCGGTCTTCTATTGGTATCAAATAAACGACATAATTTGGTTGAAATTGTTTAAATTGCCATTGTGAAAAATATTCAAATGATGGTAACATAAAAATACAATGGCAATGTTGATGTTCTATCTGTCACAAAATGTGCAAATGTGTCCTGCTCATCACATTGCTAAGTATATGTAAATTATGATCGACCTGTGTGGCAGTGTCATGACAATACTCTGCCCACCAAGTGCTGTTTGACTCTCCCTTTCATCCTTTTTATTTGAATGAAAAATCCGTGTCACGGGCTTGCTTTCTGTGATAGCTCTGTCCCAAAAGGACCCCCGCCCCCCTCAAAAAAAGAAGTAAAAATATAGAAAAAAAAACAAAGAAACAAAAAAAACAAAAAAAAAAACAAAAAAAAAAAAAAAAAACAACAACAAAAACAAAATCAAAACAAAACACACATACCCCCACCCACCCGTAATGCAGTCCTATATTTAAAACATCCGAAAATGGTGAGCAATTCATTGTACTCAAACGGTAAGTATCATCCCATGTGGAATTTTCTGACCGAATTCTTTTATGCACCAGCTAACAATGTTTGAATGTTTGGAGAGACCCCAACTCTGGCGATGGATTGGTATAATGTTTATAACCCAAAGCATATTGAAGCATGTTATATGACTCACTACAACACATACTCGCGTCAGACTGAGGCAGGTTAACTTCACATGATTTATTTTGTGCCAGACGCCATCTTTTTCTCATCGTGAAGCGGCCATCAAGGAACTTATTCCTGTGCATTTATCTTTATATTTTTGTGTCTTAGGTTGGCAAACCTTTCCATGTTGATATGGTATAGTACAGATGATAGTAAATACTCTGGATCTTGCATCAATCGTGTTAAACGTTGTAATTTACTATTTTTATAACAGGTATGAAACATCCTTTCTCCAACGCATGAAAATTACAAGGAGAGGAATGACAGCTCATAAGTTTTGAATTTGAGGTTATATTTATAAGATGAGTTTAACTGTACGAGTATTTAAGTTGGCTATCAACTATATCAATAATTTCTTAACATGTCTTTCAAAAACCTGAAAGGCAGAATCTATATATGTACATAACATAGGAAATAGAAAAAAATGGGATTATAGAATTGCCCGTCTTTCGACATATCATTTTGGAATCATGTACACGAATGAGCATGATGACCAAAGTATACATTTGTTTTCGTTAGCTATATTTCAAGGAAACCTTCGCACATCAGTTAACTGGAGGGGCCATATGCGGGTGCACACGTATTATTTCTTATCACTTTGCCCCCCACACCCACCAAAAAAAAAAAAAAAAAAAAAAAGAAAGAAAAGAAAAAAAAAAAAAAAAAAAAAAGAAAAAAAAAAGAAAAGAAATAAAACTCTCATGGCAGACAACAATAGAAGAGTGGAAATGGAAAATAAATTGAAGCAAAAATAATTGCAACAGCAAAAGTGTGTCCAGTTATATACTGTGTAATGTTAGCCACATGACATCTGTCACCAATATAATTGTAGAATGTAAAAATGTGTGGAATGACCACATTATTCAGACGCTCATGGTATAGAAAAAAAACCCAACAACATATTTTCAGGCAATTGTTGTGAGAAAATCTCATGAATTTAAGAGC